>CM067167.1:95157821-95203158 GCA_034093135.1 Erigeron breviscapus | reverse complement strand
TTAGTAGTTATCAATTAGCTTTGAGACACTTAACCAGTGACATTCAATTGGTAGCATCCAGAGCTCCATGCCCCCCCCCCCCCCCCCCCCTCCCCCCCCCCCAAAAAAAAAAAATTGTGTATTCAATTTTTAAACATTATAGTTGTGCATACGAGTGACACTTTTGTCACGTCAATAAATATAACATCATATGCATACAAGGAGTCAAGGATGTATCAAGATGAGCACATACAATAACAACATTAGTAGAAGAGTAATGCTATATACTATACTAGATTATACCTGTCCGGTAAACAGGGACACCATACGTAAAAGTAATTACTAGTTACTTAGTATGAACGTTGTTTTATCTAATGATAAATCAAATCATATATGAGACCAAATAAATTTAATAAAACATATTAGGATTTAACACTTTATAAAAGTTGATTGTATTATTTACCCATAATTTTACAATAAAACTAAAAAGATTTTTAGTAATATTATACTCTTATCATGTATGTAAAATCTGAAAGTAACATAAAGTAGATTCTAGGGAAAAAAGAAGGAAAAAGAAGATATAAAAGTGAAGAGAGAAAATATAAATCGAATATAAAAGCAAATAAAAAATAAGTGTGAGAAATTGATAAAGTATTTAATTTAACATTGATATTTACAAAGGTAGATTCAAATAAGAAAATATGTATCTTACAATATTATCGGTTAGTAAAATTAGATGTAATTATCAATATAATCTAGTTTTATATTATACTAAAGTAAATTATATTCCACGTACAAAGATAATTAAATACAAAGAGATGAGTTACAGAAAGATCGACAATTATATTATCAATGTCTTTTAATTAGTTTTAATATTCCTTGTATATCTATGGTAGTTTGCAAAAATTAAACAAATATTAAGTTAGATTAAGTGGTTTGTGCATAATATTAGAAGTTAGGGGTCACGAGTTCTAATCTTGTATTTGACTTTTTTTATTTGATATTTTAAATTGATAAAAACAAGTGTCTACATATAAACGTCACGTAGTCAAATGATGACGTGACGAATGAAGTGCCACACGAGCACTAAAAAACATAGATTTAATTCTCAATATATTTTAAAAATACATTAACATTACCAAAAAATGTCACCTAAGCGAAAATCCTAGTTGGCACAAAAAGATAAGTGCCACATAGGAAAAAACTATCATCTCTTAGTTATATACAGAGATAAGTCTAATATTAATGAGGCAAAACATCGTGAGTATGAGATCCCCACAAGTTGTTTCTAATTTGAGGGGTCAAGTTAGAACCATTTTGACCTTTGGATGAAAATTGATGGTACCATTGATTTTCATCTAATGGTTGGAGAACTTGAAGGAATCCCCACCCAAACATTCTCGATACATGCATTTCTAATACTTTTAGGTTTAAATATATTTTTTGATATTTTTTTAGACATATTTTGAGGGTTATGATTTAAGCATGTTGTTGAGTCAAGGATTCGCTGACCAGACTTGGTCGCTGACGTATGTCGTCAGCAAGTCATCAGCGAGTCAGTGACTCTTGTCAGCGGGTGGTTTACTTTCCAAATTGTGTGTCAAGGCGGGAAGAATTCAAATCAAAAGAAGACAAGAAGTCACATGGTGGTTCATCCAACTGTAATTTACTAAATATGGCAAAGATGCAGTTGGACCAAAAGAAGGGTATTCTCTTTCATACCCGTTTTGGTATAGAAGACAAAGGCTCCTGGATACAAGTACGTCGAGCCAATGAGATGTCGACAACCACCACCTATCACTATCAATGTAAGGCTGTGTTGCTCTAATTCCTCCTCTATATAAAGCAACACAGCCGCATTAAAACACTTTGTGTTTGTCACCACAAAGTGTGTGTCACTTTATTTTCTCTCTTGTAATTGCTTAAGTTTATATTGTGTCTAGACTTAGCAATTATTTAGTTCATTTGTATTCTTGTAAGACAAGTTGTAATATCGACCATGTATTCATCGTTTAAATCAATGATACATATGATTAGATTTGCTTAGATCTTTGCACTTGAACTTTATTCTTGTTCTTGTTCTTTACTTTCTGCATTTACTTTCTTATCTTGATAAATCAAATATAAGTGTGCAAATCGTGGACTGTCAAGTGGTATCAGAGCCACTGTTTCTAAGTTATTGAAACAAGATCTGTTTGCATACTTACTTTCTTCTTAAAATTCTATACTTTCTTTTCCCTCTAACCTTCTAATCTTTTCTTAAGACAAGAACATGACTGTACCAACTCTCGTGAACACACGTGACTTTGGTTACGTGTCTGTTCCTCCAAGATTCGAGCCTGGTGACTTTGGATCTTGGAAGGAAAGAATGCTACTTCACATTGTTGGTGTAGAACCCTATCTTATGACCATTCTGACTGTTGGTCCATATGTACCCACTCTGGTACAAAGAACACCAGAAGCAACTGCTGATGCTCCTGAGATTGTGATTGACATTGTCAAACCAGAGGTACAATGGACTGATGACGAGAGGAGGCTAGTCAATCTAGATGCTAGACTCAAAAACATGATTATCACTACCCTTCCTACTGATATCATGAAACTCGTCATCAAATATCCCACCTCTAAATAGGTCTGGGATAGACTATGTAGCATGTATGAAGGTTCTATTGATACAATTGCTACCAAAAAGATTGACCTTAAAAGGGCTTATGAAAAATTCCTCTATCTTCCCAATGCACGTCTTGACAGCACCTATACCCGATTCAAAGGGTTGCTGAATGATATGACGAATGTTGGTATCACTCATGAGACTTTGAAGTGTGCCACAAATTCATTGACAGTCTTCCCATGAAGTGGCAAGGATTTAGACAAATCCTTAGAACCACAAAGCAGCTACAAGGTCTTGACCTTGAGTCTCTCTTCGGTATGCTTCAATTTGAAGAGAGAGCTCTTGCTCAAAACCTAAGAGCTGCTGCTGAAGCACAACGAAGTGCTGGTCCCTCCTCTTCTACTTCTTCTTCTTCTGGTTATTCTGTCACTGATCCCCTGGCCCTTGTCTCTGCTGAGCCCATTAATCTTAATATTGGTGCCAGCTCTTCTAATCTTCCATCTCCTATTCAATCTCTTGTTAATGATCTCGACGCTGATGAGAAACAAGAGATGTTCAGCGACTTCATGGATTTTGCCCTGGTCGCTGGAAAAAGGTACTCCAGAAAATGGAACAACCGTAAGTCGGTTGCTCCATATAAGCCTCCTGTTGATAAATCTCAAGAGGAGTGCTGGAGATGTGGTAGGAAGGGACACTACCAAAAGGAGTGCAGAGTTGCTATTCCAACTCCTGCTGCTCCCAAGACTAACTCTTTCAAACCTGCTGATGAGTACAGGAACAAATACTATCAGCTTAAAGCAAAGGTTGCTGAGATGGAGGAGGCAAAAACACCAGCAAAAGGGCTGGTTGCTGAAGAACATGACTGGGCTGAATCAGATGATTCAGACAGTGAAGAGTATGTTGATGCCATGTGTCTTATGGCACTTGCTGATGGCGATGCACTGACAAAAGACCAAGTCTCCTCCAGTCAGTGGGTAAACGTCACCATCAAAAAGGTATGTGCCTATTCAGCTGCCTCTGACGAAGATAAATCTAAAATCTTCGAATCCTTGCTTTGTGATATCCAGTTCGTTGAATCTATACGAGCTGAGATCCAGTCCAAACTTGACTCTGTCTGTTCAGAGTTGAGTGAAATCTGAAAAACTCAATGAGTTAAGAAATGTTCATGTTGAACTTCAATCTCATGAGTTGCTGGCACAAAAGGTTCAGCTTGAAAATGAAAAACTCAAGCTTGAAGTTGCCAACCTCAGGAAGATTGTGACCTCATGGTCAAAAGCTTCCAGGTTTCACCACAAGTGCTTGAATGAACAAGTCCCTGCCCAGGTTCAGGCAGTGATAGGCGGCGATTTTGAAACTGCTGCCACCCTCTCTGACTTGTTCAATGATGATGTGAAACCTGAAATCTCCATTCCTCCTTCTGCTGTTATCTCTCCTGAAAGAGATGAAGAAATGGTATTTCATTAGAGGTCTTAATGATTACCATACTGAAATGGAAGCTGGTCTACCTCTTCTAACACCAGCCACCCATCTCCATCCACTGAGGGAAATGGTGCAAGCTCCTCAGCAAGCACCAGCAACCCCTTTCCTCATCTTCCCATAATTGGCATGATGCCAAATGAAGGAAGAGTCCAATACTCTTCTGGGGAATCTTTTGAAGGAGATATTGGAAGTGATGGTTTTAAACCCATCGCTCCTCAGCAACTCACCATCAGACCTTCTGAACCCTTCAAAAGAAGTAAGGTTGCTGTTCCCTATGACTATAGCACGCCTCAGCGAGCTAATCCGGTCAATCAGCAGCCTCAACAAGTTGTTCCTCAACCCTCTTCTTCTTCATCTTCTTAGCAACCTCCTGCCCATGCTGACAGTAAAACTGATCAGCATGAACGTCTTATGAAAAGACGTGTCAGGTTTGGTGATGCCAGATATCAGCAAGTGGGACCTTCTCAGGTCAAACCTGCTGATAAACAGGCACCTCAATCTACGCCTGTTCCTTCTAAGGTGAGGCACGACACTCCTCAAAGAGGAAGAATGCCTCATTCTCAAAATAGGTATCCTACTCCTCAAAGAGGATACTTGCCACATCAGCAAGTTAGACCTATTACTCCTCAGAGAGGACACTTGCCACATCAGCAAGTAAGGTCCACTACTCCAAAAAGGGAGTATCTACCTCATAGGCAAATGAGGTCAGCTACCCCAAATCAGCAATCTAGACCGATCACTCCCAAAAGGATGCATCAGTCTCATCAGCAGGGTCCTTCTTCTTCTTCTCACCCTGCTGTTAAACAAGCTTGGAGTGTAGTAAAGGGATCACAAAATCCCTCTACTCTCAATCTGAGGATCCAAAAGGAAAAGTCCATTTTGGGTCCTGCTCCTAAGATGCCTCAGCTTACACTTAAGCATAAGCAAAAGTCAAAGCAAAAGAAAAAGGTATCTTCCTCATCTGACCCCCAAATTAATGAGCTCACTCAGCGAGTTAATGATCTCTCTTCTCAATTGAAGGAATTCTTCCTTCAAAATCAAAAGGGCAGCACCTCTGATAAAAAAATGCTACATATGTGGCAGCAGAGGTTATGTTGCTTCTAATTGTGATGAAGATAACTCCAGGGATGCTCCTGAAGTTGTTATTCAACCAAATCCTCCTTCCTCAACAGCTGATTCCTCCTCCACTATGGTCAGCGAAAGCTCTTCTTCTGCTGAACATGAAAATAGTGTAGGAAATACAACTGTTCTCACTGAGGAAAACATTGCTGATTTCATTTCAGCACAGCATGTATCCATCCCTCACTCACAAAGGGTTATACCCAATGCATTTGGTGAACCAGCCATCATAGTTGAGTTCAGTGATACAGATGTGGTCAGCAACTTGGTCTTCATTCAAAATGATAATACCATAACTCCATTTGATGGTGATGAATCATCTTATGGCACCTTTCCTCTAGATTCTCTCCCTCCTTATCCTTCTACTCAAGCTGAAGAGGAATCCTCTGAAGCTGCTGCTATTAACCCTGTTGATCTTACTGTCAGTGAGTTTAATAGTGAACCCATCTAAATCCTTCTGTTATATCCATGAAGGGCTCGCTGGGAAAAGGTGTGTGGTACTTGGACAGTGGCTGTTCAAAACACATGACTGGCTCTAAGACCCTGCTGGATAACTACGTAGAGGCTGCTGGCCCTACTGTAGTGTTTGGTGATAACTCCACTGGACAAACTGAAGGATATGGTCATCTCTCTAATGGTCTCATTAAGTTCACCAAGGTTGCTTATGTAAATGATTTGAAACATAATCTTATCAGCATAAGTCAACTTTGTGATGCTGACTACAAAGTGATTCTTGATAAGCATCAAGGCACTGTGGTCAATGTAAACAAGGAAGTCGTCTTGGTTGCTCCAAGAAAACGAGATGTATATCTTGTTGACTTCACTCCTGTCAAGACTGACAGTGAGACTTGTTTCTTTGCTAAGTCAGCAGCTGAACTAAATTGGTTGTGGCACAAGCGTATGTCGCATGTGAATTTCAAAACAATCAACTATCTGGCCAAAAAGAACCTTGTTCGTGGCCTTCCACATCTCTCTTTTGAAAAGGATAGACTCTGTGGTGCTTGTGAAAAAGGTAAAAGCCATAGAGCTACCTTCAAAACAAAGCAGGCCAATTCTATCACTGGCTGCTTCCATCTTCTTCACATGGACCTTTTTGGTCCAGTGAATGTCCAAAGCCTAAAGGGTAGCAGATACACTTTAGTAATTGTGGATGAATATTCACGATACACTTGGACTATCTTTCTTCATTCAAAGAGTGATGCTGCTGAAGAGATTATAAATTTCATCAAGAAAATGGAAAATCTCAACAGCATAAGGGTTAAAGAACTCAAGAGCGATCATGGTACTGAGTTCAGAAACCAAACTCTTGAATCCTTTTGTGCTGATCAAGGGATCTCACAAAACTTCTCTTCCACTAGAACTCCTGAGCAAAATGGTGTTGCTGAAAGAAGAAATAGAACTCTAATAGAGGCAGCTCGTACCATGCTCAGTGAGTCTTCTTTGCCTAGTAAATTCTGGGCAGAAGCTGTCAGCACTGCTTGTCATACTCAAATAGATGTCTCATTGTTAAAAGATATGACAAGACAGCTTATGAGGTTTAGAAAGGTAAGAAACCTCAAATAAAATACTTCCATGTATTTGGATGTCCTGTTTTCATCCTAAACAATAAAGATCACTTAGGAAAATTTGATCCTAAAGCTGATGATGGATACTTTCTTGGATATTCCTCCATCAGCAAGGCATTCAGAGTATTTAATACTCGCCTTCAAAAGGTAGATGAATCTATCCATGTCCCTTTGATGAAAGTTCATCAACTCTAAAGGACATCCAAACCTCTCTACAGAAGTCATTTTCAATGATCTCGCTGATCCTCTCACTGAGGAAGCTGACTCGTTTGTTGATGCATCTTGCTCACTACCTGATAATCATCAGCATGACATACAGGATAGTTCAGCTGATGATGAACTAGAGCAAGTTGCTGCTCATATCTACTCGATTGAGCCAGTTGAGCCTATCTTAAGATCAATCCATGCTGCATCAGCCAAACCTAGATCACTGGCTGATGACGTGCATGCTGATGACCCTGCTGAGGAAGAGTTTCATGATGCATCAGCTAATGCTGATGATATGGAGTCAGCTGATGACTCTAACATCAATGGTAACTCAACTCAGTCGAATGGCTCAACTGATCATACTCCTTCTAATCCCATTCTTACCATTGACCCCTCCTCTTATAATGATCTCTCTGTTGTACCCATCTCTCAGTCTTCCGCTGACACTCAACTAGTTTCCTCAAGTGTTCCAGCACTTCGATGGACATCTAGTCATCCAGCTCACCAAATCATTGGTGATCCTTCTCAAGGGATCATACTCGATCAGCGACTAGAAACACATGTCTCTATGTAAATTTCTTGTCAATGATCACTCCCAAAAACATAGGAGAAGCAATGATTGATCCTTCGTGGGTAGAGGCTATGCAAGAGGAACTTACTCAGTTCCAGAGACAGCATGTCTGGTTTCTTGTTCCTCTACCTGCTGACAAAGAACCCATTGGGACAAAATGGGTTTATAGGAACAAAATGGACGAAGATGGTGTAGTTACTCGTAACAAGGCTAGGCTGGTTGCACAAGGATACCTTCAGGAAGAAGGTGTTGATTATGATGAAACATTTGCACCAGTGGCCCGTTTGGAAGCTATTCGCTTATTCTTGGCACATGCTGCTTACGGAAACTTCACAGTATATCAGATGGATGTCAAGAGTGCCTTCCTAAATGGAAAACTCGACGAGGAAGTTTATGTTAAGCAGCCACCTGGTTTTGAAGATCCAGCTAAGCCACACCATGTCTATCGTCTTTATAAGGCACTTTATGGCCTTAAACAGGCTCCTAGAGCCTGGTATGACACTCTTTCTGAATTTCTTCTCTCTAACAAATTTTAGCGAGGGTCCATTGACAGCACCCTTTTCATTTATAGAAAGGGCGCTGATGTCCTTTATGTCCAAATATATGTGGATGACATCATCTTTGGATCCTCCAGCAAGAAACTTTGTACCAAGTTCAGCTCACTGATGTCCTCTCATTTTGAGATGAGCATGATGGGTGAGCTGACCTTCTTTCTTGGTCTTCAAATTCGTCAACTCCCAAATGGGATTTTCATTAATCAGGAGAAGTACATTCGAGACATGCTGTCCAAATTTGACATGTCTAATGTCACTACTAAGGCCACTCCATGTCTCCTCCAAATAATCTTCATGCTGACCTGATGGCAAGCATGTGAATCCCCACTCACTATCGGGGAATGATAGGCTCGCTGATGTATCTCACAGCGAGTCGTCCTGACATTATGTTTGCCACTTGCTTATGTGCAAGATATCAAGCATCTCCCAGGGAGTCTCACCTTCTCGCTGTCAAGCGAATCTTTAAGTATCTGAAGGGTACTTCCTCACTGGGTCTTTGGTATCCCAAAGACTCCTCTTTTGACTTAGTTGCATATTCTGACTCTGACTATGCTGGATGCATGTTAGACAGGAAGAGCGCCAGTGGGGGATGTCAACTGTTGGGGGGGAAGTTGACTAGTTGGTCTAGTAAGAAACAGCATACAGTGTCCATCTCCACTGCGGAAGCAGAATATGTGTCAGCAGCGAGTTGTTGTGCACAAGTCCTCTGGATGAAAAACCAACTCAATGACTATGACTTAGAATTTTCTAAGATTCCCATAATGTGTGACAATACAAGTGCAATTGCTATCACACACAATCCTGTTCAGCATTCTAAGACCAAACACATAGATATTAGGTACCACTTTATTCGTGACCATGTCATGAAAGGGGATGTTGAAATCTACTTCATTCCCACTGATGACCAGCTTGCGGACATATTCACTAAACCCTTAGATGAAACCAGATTTAAATATCTGGTCAGCAAGTTGGGAATGCTGAACGGTGAATCAGCGACATGACGTTTCATGTCTGCTAAAATTCAACTTATCTCTCTCTTTATAAGTTGAAATTGACTCTTGTAGTCAAAAACCTCATCAGTGAGTTTAACTTAAAAGCAATGAAGAGTTTAAAGTCTTCATCTAGTCCAGCAGCAAACGGCTCTGGTAAAGACTTACCAAATCCGTTAGTCCTTGTTGCTTTGGGAAAAAGCAAATAAAAGCAATGGAGAGCTGAAAGTCTCCATCTAGTCCAGCAGCAAACGGCTCTGGTAAAGACTTACCAAATCTGTTATTCCCTGTTGCTTTGGGAAAAAGCAAAATAAAAGCAATAGAGAGCTAAAAGTCTCTATCTAGTCCAGCAGCAAACGGCTCTGGTAAAGACTTACCAAATCCGTTAGTCCCTGTTGCTTTGGGAATAAGCAAATAAAAGCAATGGAGAGCTGAAAGTTTCCATCTAGTCCAACAGCAAACGGCTCTGGTAAAGACTAACTAAATCCGTTGATAGCTGACAGTTTGCTAAAAACTGTAGTCTTTATTCATCAGCGACTAATATCTATTATGAAGTCGCTGACTAAAACTTCTTTTCTAAAAATGGTAACCAGATTTTCTACCTTTGTCAGTGGATATACTTCCATTTTTACTCTTTTCTTATGTGGAAGCATATTCACCAAGCAATTAATTAGTATATTTTATTAGAATTTCAAAAAGGTTACCTCGATTTTCTCCCTAATGGGCAACTTGTACTGTGTATACGCCGTCAACACTCGAGTACGTTGAAAATAGTGGTACGATTGTCAAATCAACCCCTGTTTATACGTTACTCACATGCGTATATACATACACTTTTATATAAAAAAAAATTAAAATTTTTATGCAATAATTTTTTTTTTAATCATTAATCTTTTTTTTAAACCGTATTTTGAACGCCACGTAAGAAAGAGAAAATGCATTGACGGTTCATTTTCACAGAAGTGGGGGCCCATGATAACATCCACATATATACCCAACTCACTTCTGTTTCCATCATTTTCGCTTCCATTTATCTCATTCTCTCTTAAAAATCTCTCTTATTCAATCTTTCTGTTCATCTTCCTTCTCATCTCTGTATATTAAATCAAATGGCTTCCTCTTCTGAAAATCAAAACACCAACCAAGAAACTCTTGAAAACCACATTCTTGAACATCAAACACAAAATCCTTCATCTGAAAATCAACGAAACTCACCCACTTATGTTGAGTTACCCGCTGATGATCTGGGTACTCAAAAAGCGCTTAAACATGTTCCTCTTTATATGCACTCTGAAACATATGATCCAGAAACCATCGCTCCTTCTTCGAAAGTTAACTTTCAAGCCCAAAGAATCGCTATTAAACCTAATAATTACTTAGGGTCTCTTGAAGTTCCATCAAATGTTACTGGGTACCAGCAGATGCTAGACTTTATAAAAGCATGCCCTGCAAGCAATGCTATCTATGTTGATCCTGAAGATATGTATGTTTATCTCCTTCGAGAGTTTTGGTGGACATGTGACTATCATGTAAGTATCGATGCCATATCTGGCATCGTGAAGAAGAAGCAGGTACACATAACAATCACTCCCAAGATTATACGATCAGCGCTTGGTCTTCCTGACCAATCAGAACAACAACCGTTCGTCAACCCAGCAACGGTTGAACAATGGAAGGAGTGGCTGCCCAAAATTGGATATGGAACAGATGTGGAACCACCTGAAGCTGTACCCAGCAACCCCACCAAGAAGCATCTCCCTGGTGTGTGGAGATTACTCTTCGCTCATGTCATTCAATGTTTGGGAGGAAATTCTGGGTCTTTCGATCAGGCTACAGCCTCAAACATGCAAATTATTCATGCTCTGGCAACTGGAAGATTTATTGATTTTGCCTCAGTTATCTTTGAAGATATGAAGTCAAAAATCCAAGTCAGCAACCGCTCTTATACCATTCCTTACACTAGATTCTTCTCTCTTATTTTCAAACAGGAGCTGAAAGAAAAGTACAACCAATTTGGTGCTACTGTCTGTCAGCCACCAAGAATTGGCCATTCTGTGTACAAGCAGCCTGCTTGTGACCTTGCACTCTTTGACAGCAAGTTTGCTATCCTTACTCCCCAGATGAAAGAGGTACTCTTTTCTTCTTATCCTCACATCTACAAAAGGGTTGGCATTGTGTCAGCACCACCCACTGATGTGGCTGCTGGCCTTCTATCTATTCAAGAAGCTCCTCAAACTGCCAAACCAACCAAAAGGGCAAGAACAAAGTCTAAAAAGACTTCTGCTCCCTCATCTCCTACTGATGCTGGTCCAAAAAGAAAGAAGAAAGTAGCAAAGGCATTTACCATCAAAGGCTTGGAATCATCACAGCTTGAAACTGTTACTGAACCTCCAACTTCCACGACTGCTGATAACACAATACAGCAGCAAGCTGAACCAGAGGCACCTCTATTTGCTGATGAAACCATAGTACAGCAACACGTTGCACCTGATGCTCCTCTCTCTCCAAATCCTTTAAATTTCTCTGTCTCTGAAAATGTCTCAACAGTAACGGAGACACCACAAGCTGAACCACAAGCTGCTGCTCCAGTTGGGACAGCCAGAACATTTACGGATGAGTGTGGAGCACTGGATGTTTTATGTAATTATGAAGGAGGAGATGAGGGTGAAAATGATAAAGTTGTGGGTGCTGAAAATATAAAAGTCCAGAATGTTGTTGAAAATGTTGAAGGTAATGCTAGAAGATGCACTTACTGTTGAAAGGCAAGTTGATGGTTATGATAACTTTGCTGAAGGTGCTGGTAATATTGAAAGAGGTGGAGACACTGAAGAAGTTCCAAGTGATGTGTTAATTAATACTGAGAAAATTGAAGGTGAAAGTGAAAGAGATGCCACTGAAGGCAGTCTCGCTGAACAGAATGTTGATATGGGTAAAGCAAATGTAAATATAGCTGCTAGGAATATTGTCATTGTTTCCAGTAGTAACGTTGAGACTCTTGAAGACGATGTAAAATTGGAAGAAATGGAAGATGACGAATTTAACTTTGAGGGGTTGAATGCTGATGAATTTGATGTTGTAGCAGCTGCTGAGGGTCATGCCAGTGATATGGACACTGATTATATTGAAATTGCACATGTCCATGCTGCTACAGAATCCACAAGCACTGAGGAACAGCTGATCCCTGTTCAAATCCCATTATCCGCCAGTGAAAGACTTGAAAAGGTGGAAAAGGGACTGGCTGACCTTACAAAAGCAGCTGAACAACTGGTCAAAATAAAAGATAAAGAAGATGATCAGCTCATAAAAACTTTGACCAGCTGGTATGAAAAGCAAGAAGCAAACAACAAAGATATTGAAATCATCAAAGACAACTTTGTGACCTTGGCTAAAAACCAAACTCGAGCATATCTGTTTGCTCACAATGTTCTTAATCGTGATCAGCAGATACTTAAAGCCAAGGCCACAACCATCCAGAAGGCTGTCAGCTCCTCCACTTATGCTGCAAGAAAGGCTGCCTCTTCAGGTCTTGCAGCAGCTACCAAAATTGAACAAGTCCATGAGTTGATTGCTCCTCTGCAGGCTCAAATCGAAAAACAAGCCAATACCATCTCCTCTCTTGAAAGGAAGATAGCTGAGCTTCCCAAGCCCTATGCCTCCTTCACTGAACAGGATAGGCAGAGGCAAGTAAGAATGGAAAAAGAGATGGGTGACATTAAAAACTTGCTTCAGCAGCTGGTTGGTAGTTCTGCTGACAAGGAGAAGCATGTTGTGGAAATTGCAAAGGTTGATGCAACTTCCAAGGGAGAAAATGATAAAGTTGTGGGTGCTGAAAATATAAAAGTCCAGAATGCTGTTGAAAATGTTGAAGGTAATGCTGGAGAAGATGCACTTACTGTTGAAAGGCAAGTTGATGGTTATGATAACTTTGCTGAAGGTGCTGGTAATATTGAAAGAGGTGGAGACACTGAAGAAGTTCCAAGTGATGTGTTAATTAATACTGAGAAAATTGAAGGTGAAAGTGAAAGAGATGCCACTGAAGGCAGTCTCGCTGAACAGAATGTTGATATGGGTGAAGCAAATGTAAATATAGCTGCTAGGAATATTGTCATTGTTTCCAGTAGTAACGTTGAGACTCTTGAAGACGATGTAGAATTGGAAGAAATGGAAGATGACGAATTTAACTTTGAGGGGTTGAATGCTGATGAATTTGATGTTGTAGCAGCTGCTGAGGGTCATGCCAGTGATATGGACACTGATTATATTGAAATTGCACATGTCCATGCTGCTACAGAATCCACAAGCACTGAGGAACAGCTGATCCCTGTTCAAATCCCATTATCCGCCAGTGAAAGACTTGAAAAGGGACTGGCTGAACTTACAAAAGCAGCTGAACAACTGGTCAAAATAAAAGATAAAGAAGATGATCAGCTCATAAAAACTTTGACCAGCTGGTATGAAAAGCAAGAAGCAAACAACAAAGATATTGAAATCATCAAAGACAACTTTGTGACCTTGGCTAAAACCCAAACTCGAGCATATCTGTTTGCTCACAATGTTCTTAATCGTGATCAGCAGATACTTAAAGCCAAGGCCACAACCATCCAGAAGGCTGTCAGCTCCTCCACTTATGCTGCAAGAAAGGCTGCCTCTTCAGGTCTTGCAGCAGCTACCAAAATTGAACAAGTCCATGAGCTGATTGCTCCTCTGCAGGCTCAAATCGAAAAACAAGCCAATACCATCTCCTCTCTTGAAAGGAAGATAGCTGAGCTTCCCAAGCCCTATGCCTCCTTCACTGAACAGGATAGGCAGAGGCAAGTAAGAATGGAAAAAGAGATGGGTGACATTAAAAACTTGCTTCAGCAGCTGGTTGGTAGTTCTGCTGACAAGGAGAAGCATGTTGTGGAAATTGCAAAGGTTGATGCAACTTCCAAGGGGGAGAAAATTGATAAAGCTGTTGCTCAAATAGTTAATGAAGCTGTTGAAAAAGCTGTTGATCAGATAATTGAAGAAGCTGCTGAAGAAGTTATAGGAACCACTGATGATGTCACTGCCAATACTGATGATACGGAAATTGTGACAGTGAATGCTGAAAAAGAAAGTGAAGTGCCTCCTGCTGGTGAAAAGGAGGTCACTGATGACAACACTGCCAATAGTGATGATTTGGCAATAGCGACAGTTAATACTGAAAAGGAGAGTGAAGTGCCTCCTGCTGGTGAAAAGGATTTCACTGAACAAGCAAAGGATATTGTAAATGCTGGTACATGGGAAGGGCACTTAATTGCAAAAGAAGCTAATGTTGAGGGGGAGCAACAAGCTGATACTCAGAGTGAGCAACAAGCCCAAGGGGTGCTGGCCATTGCTCAGGGGGAGCATGAAGAACAAGTCATTGATCCAAATGATCCCCAAGCAATCAAAGCTGCATGGGAAGCTGGTATGGCAAGAGAAATGGCCACTGACAGATCAAAAGAAATGCTGTCAATCTTTGATAGAAGATTCCTCACTAATGCTGAAATAACCCCACTCACTGATGAACACCGAAGACAACTCTCTGCTTCTGGATTTTTCAAGAAACCTTCCACCTCTCACCCTGCTAATCAAGAGGGTTCTTCATCAGCCATCACTTCCACTCCTGCTGATTATGCTCAGGAAGCTGATAAGATATCACAAGAAGAAGCTCTTGCGGATGCTCAAAGAAAGAAAGAAAATGAAGAAAATGAAAGAAAGAATCTTGAGTATATCAGTCAGATGGCCATTCTTGATAAGAAAAACTTTGATGCTGAAGAACTTCTGCTACTGGAATCCTCAGGTCACTTAGCTGTCTATCAGAAAAAGCAAGCAGATGTGGAAGCAAGGTTGAAAGAACAAAAGAAGAAGCTGGAAGAAGAAAAAGCAAAATTTTTAAGAAATATGGCAAGAAGGGCACTGCCCCAAAAGATTGTTGCTGTGGGGGTAAATCTGGCAAAAGGTGGTGCTGCAACAAATCTAAGAGTGGAACGAGAAGATGGACATATCTCTCATCTCAAAGATGTGCAGAGACCAAATCTGGGGGCCTCTGAATGGCTGGAGGTTCATGAGCTGATAAAAGAGAAAACTGCTCACAGTTACTCTCCACTGAAGGACTCCATTCATGTCTTCTTCACCAAAGCCAGAGAAATGGAAAAGAGATTGAAGACTGATATACCAGTGATAAAAGAGTACTTTATAGACTTTCCAGCAAGACAATCTTCAGCAGCACCTTCCTTATCAGCATCTAAGAAGAAAATTGGGCTTAAAAGAAAAAGAGATGATCAGATGGTGCATTTAGATCTTCCTCCCATCTCTGGAGATGCTGCACTGGACACAAGACTACCAGCAAGGGTTGTGTTTCAAGAAGGGCTCGTTATTGAGAACCCATTTGGCATGTTCTATACAAACTATCAGAATCATCAACTCTTCTTCAGAGTGAGTGATATTAAGAAGGCCTCAGTGGGTTTCTTGATTGGAATAAGAAGAAGGTGTGCTGACACAACCAACAACAGAGCCTTTATTGACATTATCGATCATGAGTTGTTGCAACCTCACAGACAAGCTGATCCATCGCTGAGAATCATCAAGAATGAAGATGTTTGGAATGAATTGGGAAGAAGACAAATATAATAGAGTAGTTTATGATTATCAGTATGTAACACTCTATTTTGATATAAAGGACATCTTTCAGTCATTCTTTTATTTTCTCAAAAGACTAGTTTACTCAGCAAGTCTTCTCAGCGAATAGGGGAGATTGTTGAGTCAAGGATTCGCTGACCAGACTTGGTCGCTGACGTATGTCGTCAGCGAGTCAGTGACTCTTGTCAGCGGGTGGTTTACTTTCCAAATTGTGTGTCAAGGCGGGAAGAATTCAAATCAAAAGAAGACAAGAAGTCACATGGTGGTGCATCCAACTGTAATTTACTAAATATGGCAAAGATGCAGTTGGACCAAAAGAAGGGTATTCTCTTTCATACCCGTTTTGGTATAGAAGACAAAGGCTCCTGGATACAAGTACGTCGAGCCAATGAGATGTCGACAACCACCACCTATCACTATCAATGTAAGGCTGTGTTGCTCTAATTCCTCCTCTATATAAAGCAACACAGCCGCATTAAAACACTTTGTGTTTGTCACCACAAGTGTGTGTCACTTATATTTCTCTCTTATAATTGTTTGAGTTTTTAGTTTGTCTAGACTTAGCAATTATTAGTTCATTTGTATTCTTGTAAGACAAGTTGTAATATCGACCATGTATTTATCGTTTAATTCAATGATACATATGATTAGACTTGCTTAGATCTTTGCACTTGAACTTTATTCTTGTTCTTGTTCTTTACTTTCTGTATTTACTTTCTTGTCTAGATTAATTAAACATAAGTGTGCAAATCGTGGACTGTCACATGTCCATGTGTGTTATTATATTATCATATGCATACAATCGTATAGTATATATATCTAAGATGAACACACACAATAACAATAATTAGGAAACGATTATCTCAAGCCAAATAAGAACATATTGACATCCTAATATAATCGAGATCAAAGTTACTATGCAAATTCTATGCTCAAATGATTTTATATATACTAAAATCAACGCATCTTTCATTAATCTAAATAGTGATAGATTTTTATGGATCAGGATTCTCTAGTTAAGTTGATCCAACTTTATAGGTAAAGTTGGATCAATTTTAACTAACTTTAACCATTGAATTAAAATTAATTGTTAAGATTAAAATTTAATATATAAATCTTATGTAAGAGTTAAAATTGATCCAACTTTAGCTTATTTTTACTTGGATGAAACACCCTCCATGTCGAATACTACAGTACAATATTGAGTTTGTGATAGGATACAGTTTGTTCTCATGACATGACATAAATAAAAGCGAAATAAATTAGGTGAAGTGAACGGTGGAAATTCGATGACATGGCTGGATCTCAACCCTTAATTCTACCAAACTTTCTTTGACATTCTTGTATTTAATACTTGTGGTAGGGGTGTTGATGGGTCGGGTTAATTGGGTTTCAGGTTATTTGGTTCGGGTTATTCGGGTTGCGAAGAATTATAAATTAACCCGTAACCCAAACCGAATAAGATTTGGGTTATTCGGGTTTGGGTTGTTCGGGTTCGGGTTTTTTGGATCGGGTTTTGGGTAACCCAAATAAAATGTGATTGAATTTACGTGCATTAGTTACGCAACATTGCAACAAAATAACTTCAATTTCAAAAACTTGAGTAATAGTAATACTTATATAGATTAAGTTCTTTATATCCAAAGGTGTTGAAACATTTTTTATTATGCGTTTTTTGAATTCTTGCATGAAAAGATGATTGTATTATTAGAATAAAAGTCATAGACAAAACAAATAAATTACAAACTATATAAAAATATAAAAACTACTGATATTAAATAAACAAATTTTGACAATATATAACTCTTCTTATATTCATATTTTTATCATCTTTTATTAGTGTATTTTTAAACATCTATTATTATTTAACTTTGCACGTTTCTGATTTTATTTATAAATGAAAATTTAATAATCAAATATATATACTTTAAACAAATTTAATGTGTTATATTAGTGTATATATATATATAATAGAGTTAATGACATAAATCGTCCCTGTGGTTTACCTAAATAGTCACCTTTCGTCCTTTAAAATTCAAAACCTCAAGAACAGTCCTTTATAGGAGGATAAGGATCACGTTTGGTCCTTTGACTATTTGACTGTCAACTTCTCTCCGTTAAACCCCTCACGTGCCTCCCACGTGAGGGGTACTCCAGTAATTTGACACCCTAAAGGACGATACGTGACTATTTAGGTAAACCACAGGGACGATTTATGTCATTAACTCTTAGCTCAATTTTATTTCTCTTCTCTCCCATCCATAACCCAATAACCAAAATTCAAGACCCATCTTCTTAGTTTCTCCCTCTACACATACTTACATCATCTTCTTTCTTTTCACACCCACCACACCACCCACCCACCTCCGCCGGTCAACCCTTTCCGTCGGAATCTCTTTCTCCGACCACCTACCTTAGTGAGCTACCTCCGCCAGCCACCCATCGATTCTCTCTTTTTTATATTTCTTCATCTTCATTTTCCAGCAATCATTACTCTATTTTGATGGCTGCGCCCCCTTCTCCGGCCACTATCTTCGCCGGTCACCCCCTTATTCAACCACCACCAAGTTGTGCCGCCACCAACCACTGTCATCGTCGATTGATGTTTTTTAATAAAGATCTGTGGTGGTTGTTGGTCGGAGATCTACAAGATTTTGTTGGGTGATGTTAGATGATTTTGGTTTTTTATAAAATAAACTAGCATATGACTCGATCTCGTTTATATCTTCTTGAAGATCTTCTTCTTGTTTTATCTTATTACTTTTAGATCTATTAATGGTTGGTGGTGCGGTGATGGCCAGCGGTGGTGTAGTGGGTTGTGGCTGTGGTATTACGGTGGTTGGTGTTCCCGCAGTGTCGGACGGCAGGCAGTGGTGGTGGTCGGCCGGAATTGTAAGGGATTCAATAAAATGATATGGATATATGTAATTGTATATGTATATGTTTCCATCTATATTTGACTGGGTATATATATATATATGTATGATATATATCATATCATATTAGATTTGTTTTTGATTTGATTAGATTTATTTAGAGTTGGATGTTTTATATATATATATATATATATATATATATATATATATATATATATATATATATATATATATATATATATATATATATATATATATATATATATATATATATATAATATATTATTATATTTATAAAAAATATATTATATATATATTTATTATATATATATAATAGAGTTAATGACATAAATCGTCCTTGTGGTTTACCTAAATAGTCACCTTTCGTCCTTTAAAATTAAAAACCTCAAGAACAGTCCTTTATGGGTGGCAAATTACTGGAGTACCCCTCACGTGGGTGTCACGTGGGGGGTTTAACGGAGACCACTTGACGGTCAAATAGTCAAAGGACCGAACATGATCCTTATCCACCTATAAAGGACTGTTCTTGAGGTTTTGAATTTTAAAGGACGAAAGGTGACTATTTAGGTAAACCACAGGGACGATTTATGTCATTAACTCTATATAATATAAACGCATCTTATTTGGGTTATTCGGGTTGACCCAAACTATAAAATTTTCACCCGCAACCCAAACCGATTAAGCTTTGGGTTATTCGGGTTAACCCAAATGACGACCCACAAACCAAATAACCCAACCCGTTTCACCCAAACCCATTCGGGTTGGGTCGGGTTATTTGGGTTTGGTTATTTTCAACACCCCTAACTTGTAGAGTTGGAATTGAATAACACATAAAATTAATAGTTACATGTTAAAGTACTTTGATAAAAAAGTGTTTTAATTTGATCATTTGAAAGTTTCCATCGCTTTAGTGTTATTATTTTAGATTTCCTGGATTTGAATAATAAAATATAGAGTTAATTACAGAAATCGTCCCTGTCGTGGACCTCCGCTTGCAGCTTTCGTCCCTGAGTTTAATAAATTACAGTTTTAGTCCAAAAAACTTTGTCCCGTCAACAGTTTCGGTCCAAAGCATAAACGTCCGTTTAATAGATGGTCACATGCCAGACACGTGATGGGTATAATGGTCTTTTTCCACACCAAAAGTGATGGGTATTTTCCTCCTTTCCTTTATTACAGGGACCAAAAGTGAAACTAACTTTAAATTGGTTCATCTATCATCATTCATCATCATCTCAATCTAATATCTGCGTGACTTTTTTTTTATCTTTGTATGTATCAATTCAATATACAATAGCTGCTTTATATGAGATCAACACATATTCATATTTATACTATCATCGATCTCTATCTCTTTCTCTATATCTATTCTGATCTGTATATATAGATGTATATATAGATCTTACATCTATATCTTCGTTCACTAAGGTCCGGTAATGGGCTCCGTCGTGGGTTTCCAATATCCTCCATTGTGGGTAGGTTTTTTTCAGATCTTGATTTCAAAGAAACTGGTTATGGGTATGGAAGTGACGGTAGGGAAGACTGCTCGATGTGGTAGTTGGGTCGAGGGAGGTGGCGTTGGTGGGTGGTATGTAACACACAAAGAAGATGAAATCCAAGGTTTACTTTTGGTTCAAAGCTAAGAATTAAGATACGGGACGACTGTCGGAATTTGTCGTCGGAGAAATAAATACAGGTATGTATGATGAATGTATTGGTAACTGAAATTAGGAAATGAAAATATGGTCTTTGAGATTTTGCCAGACACGTAGATCGGATTTGATGTTTGGATTTTTAGGCAACATGATATGTATTATGAGTTTATATATAATTTATTAGATCTATCATCTATGTATACATATTTCTAAATCTGGAGAATATTTACATATATGTATAATATATAAACATGATTTTGATTGTATGTATATACAAATTTTTATTTGTATATTCATCTATGTGTGAGTTTGATTTGAATTTAGATCTGGTAGTGAAGGGATGATGGATGTAAGAGTGGATGGATGTATCATGTATGTATATAGATTTAGATATATAGATATATGGATGATGATGATAAAAAAGTTTAGAATTAATTTCACTTTTGGTCCTGTGTTATGAAATGACCATTATACCCATCACGTGTCTCGCACGTGACCACTTATTAAACGGACGTTAATGCTTTGGACCAAAAGTGTTGACGGGGCAAACTTTTTTGGACTAAAACTGTAATTTATTAAACTTAGGGACGAAAGCTGCAAGCGGAGGTCCACGAGAGGGACGATTTCTGTAATTAACTCTAAAATATATAAAGTCATTCTATTTTTTTTTTGAACAGCAATCAATTAAATAAAATAACTAAATGGTTAAAAACGCATCAACCATTAGTTACAAGAGTAAAAGTACATTGAGATTAGCGGATTCATAAGCCAAATGCGAGTATAACTTATTTTAGTTTATCCGAATGTGACCAATATATACGATAAACATGCAAATAAATCAAATATTATGTGGACCTTTTATTTTTTGTTCTTATTTAAACATCCACATATTTTCATATGAATGAAAATATTCACTTGTGAATGGAAATGTTTAAAATGTACACCAACATGAATGTTTTTGATAATTTCTATAGTTATATACGAGTAATTCACACGTTCTTGAGTTAACAAATATGTTCATATATACATATGCGATATATGACACAAGTGTTTTTTTCCCCTTTCCTATAAACTAATTAGCACTAAAAACATTTGGGAATGTTCTACATTGCCCTTATTCGGTGCTTTTCATATAAATTGCTTCATTAAATTGTAGTTATATATTACAAAAGTGTCGTCACTCAATGTTAACCCTTGATCGAATACTTACATTTCTACAAATCTACCTAAACATCTACGCTCTCAAGTATAACTTTGTCAAGTGTCTCAGTTTGTAAGAATTAGAGCAGGAATCAAATGTAAAAAAATAAAAAGAGATGGAGAATTTTTTTTTCCAAAGTTAGTAAGAAATGAGCTTTGCATGTGATGTGTGAAAACTGAGAGAAGAGACACGATTTTCTTGTGATGACTATTAATACTTTTTTATTAATGCTATAATGCTAAGTATATATCTAAGTCAAATTTTGGCATTTTGCTATAAAACATTTATCAAATCTAAGTAAGTTTTATTATTGAAAGGATTCTAAATGTAGCATCTCAATAATATGAGCATTAGCTGCAGAGGACAACGGTAATTTCATAAAACATCCCTGGTAGATTTTATTAGTAGAATAAAAGGACGAATAATGGATGTTTTTTAATGTTGTAAGAGTAGCATAATATGATGGCCAACGACATTGATGGGGAGAGGGAGTCTTGTTGATTATGATTTGTAAGTTGTAACTTATAGTTTTTCTTTTTTAACAATAAATTTATTCTACAACCAAAACACCTCACATAATAATATACTGATTTCTTTTATTAAGTTATTTCAATTCAATGGACATGATACAATAAATTTATGCAATATACAACAACTCCTTTAAACAATTGTACATTACGTACTAATGTGTTTATACTTATTGTAAATGACAAAAGTGGTCGATTTATCCCTAGTTCAATATATATACTACTTTTTATATGACAAGCCTAAGCCTACCAACCAAAGTGTGGATGAATGGTAACATGAATGCAGTAAGCTTATTTAAACGTCCATCCAACACTTTGTCTCTACATTTTTCTCTATATACCAAAAAGTAAGAATTCTCTCTTCCTTATCTTTTTTATTTAAAAAACTTGGCAAACTATACATGTATATATTCTATATACTAATATGGTACTATTTTAAACCATTCGTTAATTATAAAAGATTAAACTCAAAATAATCATGAAAAGATCTAAAACATTTAGATATGTTTGAAGGGACTTTTGTTTTTCTTCTAGTAGTTTTGTAAGTTGTATTTGTTCATTTACTAAAAGAATTGCATGTATCTATCATATTTTTATTTGTAAAAATTTTGTTTTGTGTAGTGGGCACAGAAATGGTGATGGTTGATGATATCTCTTTTCCTCCACAAATCACAACCACCAAGCCTTTATCTTTGCTTGGACATGGTATTTAATTTGTTTTAGTTAATTAACATAAGTATATAATTAATTAGTATTAGTATATCACAATTTTGAACCATACATGTTACTTATGTTGGTTAAATTAACAGGAATTACTGACATCGAGATACATTTTTTGCAAATCAAGTTCACTGCCATTGGAGTTTATATTGATCCTGAAATCGTGACTAATTTGCAAAAATGGAAGGGAAAATCCGGAACCGAGTTATCTGAAGATGACGAGTTTTTTGATACTCTAATCGCGGGTAATTTTTTCAATCTATAATAGTACTCGTAATATTTATACTTACTTTAGTATATGATAGTGAATTTAATTTTATGTAGCACCTGTTGATAAGTACTTAAGAATTGTGGTGATCAAGGAGATCAAGGGATCACAATACGGGGTACAACTTGAGAGCTCGGTGAGGGACCGATTAGCAGCCGACGACAAGTACGAAGAAGAGGAGGAGGCTGCCCTCGAACAAATTGTTGAATTTTTTCAATCAAAATACTTCAAAAAGGACTCGGTCCTTACTTTTAGCTTCCCCGCGACATCAAACACTGTCGAGGTACTTATGTAGCTTCTAAGTTATTCACCAAAAATGTTGTATTTGAGGAAAATATTTGGAATTAATTTTTGTTTTTCTTATGTGACAAAATGAATAACAGATTGGCTTCTCAAGTGACGATAAAGAGGAGCCGAAGACGATGAAAGTCGGGAACGCGAACGTAGTAGAGATGATAAAGAAATGGTACTTGGGTGGCACCACGGCTTACTCTCCTTCAACCATTTCATCTTTGGCAAACACTTTGTCTTTGGAATTATCGAAATGATCAGTTTGAACCATCCTCTTTGTGTGTATCCGAATTTTAGTACTCGTAAATGGTTTCTTTCTATTGTAAAAGTTTTTGTCATTTTAATGATCCAAATTAATAAATATGTTCCCAAATCATGGTTGATGTACGTAGGTTAGTTCTGTTTTTGTTAGCTTTATTTAATCTTAAATCTATTTAGAAGCTGTTTTTATCTCATTTTTTCTTTCATATTCCGTTTTTGACGAAATTTACTGTTTTGTATTTAATCTTTAATCTAGACAAACTCTGTAAACTATGTCACACAAAACAAGATGAGCAAGAGAACCAAAAATTAGAACGGAGATTTGCTGTTAATCTTCAATCTAGACAAATAATTTATACTAAATGTGAGAACCCAAAATTATTTGCTCTCAAGATCAAAGTAAATAATCAATATATTGCCCATTATTTTTTCATTCGAATCATTTGTTTGGGGTCCCATTCCCAACTTAGCAATCACTATGCGACCACATACCACTATTGTATGGACCATGAGCCAAGACCATAAAATAATCATCAATAAATACGTTTATTTATGATCAATGTATTTATTTGGTGATTTGTTGTTGAGATGAACAGTTAGCAAAGGTATACTATCTTATAAAAAATACATTATCTTTATTGAAAAATTACATTTTTTATAAAAAATTTTAGTCTCTTGTCTTCTTAAATATATCTACTACTCTTTAGATGAATTGCTTTTACTCAATTATATACATCACTCGACGTCGTCGCTACCAGTCGCCGCCATCACCGTACATTCGACATAGCGAGTACTAGAAACAACGCATCAATCACCATACTCATCAGTTCCACACTTCCACTCAGTCGAGTGTGACACTTGAAAAGAAACAAATGCCCAAAATTCCATCATCAACATTCATCAAATCCTTAAAACTTATTACTACTAACTTCATCTTCTATAATAAATCACCAATAATTTTTAATTCCCCTGCGTTTTCCGGAGGCAGGGCTTCATCAAACATGTCTAACAGTCACGCGGCTCACTTCAACCTGTCTCCGACCAGCACGCTCAAGATTCAGAAAGGGGATATCACTCGCTGGTTCGTTAATGGCTCTTCAGATGCTATTGTATGTATCTATATATCTATATACATATTATATCATTGTTTCTAATTTCATCAGTTATTATATAAACATAGATATTTATGAGTGTATTATTATTGTTTGTGATCCTAAATATGAAATTAATAATCACCATTTTTTAAGTATATAAACATACATACAATATTATTTGGATGCTAAATAAACAAACTATGCCTGCTAGTACCTAAAAAGACTATTACTAGTTAGAGACCGAAATAGAGACTCATATAATCTGAAAAATATTTGGTAAAGAGTATTATTAGGTAGAGATCAAATAGGAACTTGTATATTCCGAAAGAGTTTGGGACTCGGAGATAAGAAACACGGTTGTTGCTTAAGTATTATTATAGCCAAAATGCTTAGGTAAGTTTGAATGAACTTATAAATTAGTTTTTCGTTCAGAAACCCTGTTATGCTGAGGGGTAAAAGGTTTGAAGTAAATAAAACCGAAGAATACATCCCTGAAGTTAAATTAGCTATAATGGTTTTTGGTATAAGCGGTTTATAACATGACACTTTTGACTGACTTTAATTAATAGAAAGGTCAAGACGAAGATGCTTCAAAAGTTGAAGTTTCTCTGTTTTCAGTTACGTCAACCTACAATTCCCAATTGTGGATTGCAATTTTCGAGCTGGTTGACACATTGTTCCCCTTACACTAGAATGTTTTTTGAGACTTGCAAATCGAATTGACTTTATTTGACTTGAAAAATGCAATCCGCAATTGAGACTTGTAGATCGACTTTACATTGTGCAAGAAGAGTCCAATATTGGGAATTGTGAGATACCTATATATGGATTAACTTTGTTTTGAACACCCTTTTTGTTCAACGGGGTCAAAAGGGTCTTGTTATCAATTTGAATCTCGGGTAATCGGAAGAGCATATTCCTTATTTGGATCATGTTGGGTCAACTGTGAAACATGTGGGTGTACCCGGATAAGCACTTAAATGCTTTAGTGTTTGTATCTTTGTATATATCTGCTTGAGTTATAACTTAGCTTATTTATAGATTATGTAGGATACTAGGATTTGAATTTCTAACGCTTATGATTTTCCTTAGAGTTCCTTCACTTATTCATACTTCCCACACTCATCCAGTCATCATATTTTTATACTTATGACTTCTCCCCGGCTGTTTGTATAATTTTATTGCCTTCAAAAGCATTTACACATTGCGTGAAAAATGCTAATACCATTATGGGATTATTCAGTTTCGTTTTCCTCGCGCCTTCTTGAAGTCTAACTTTCATTTTGAGGTGTGATGTGTGTTTCCTACTGGTCTTGTACTCTTTTTGTAGATTAAGATGAAATCATAAGTCCATGATGTGAAGTGCAAATTGGTGCTACATATATCTCCAAACATTTGATGCATGTATCTGTTTTTCTTCTCTTAAATTAAGGTTACTCATATATGTTTCTTCTTTTTAGGGTTTAACGAGACATAGAATTAATAATTTACATATTTATGTTTTCTACAAATGTTGATCATCGTAAGGTAGATTAGTCGGTTTGATGGTTATTTGATCAATTCGGTGTGGTTATCCTCTAGTTATAGGGTCAGATTGAAGTGTTAAGTAAACTTAACCGAATAAACTAAAATCTTATTAACTCTATTGAGGGGTCATGGGTGAAAGGAGAAGGAACATCATCTAAATCAACAAGAAATGACTTAATTTGTCCTTTGGGTTAATTTAGTAGCACCGTCGTATAAAGAAAGATAAAAATATGTAACAGTGATATAAAAATGGTATATGTGGTGGGTTTAAAATGGTAAAATGATTTAAGAGCTTGGGATTAATGCACCTTATGGTAAATCAACGTAAACCAACTAAAATCGCCACGATAAAAGTGAAATTGATAGGCAGAATTGATATGGCATGAGAAACGGCTTGAAGATGTCTGAGTGTATAATGAATAAAGTAATACTATATTGAGATGATTCTGATGGAAGATGGAAACAGTAGTCAAGTTTTATGCGAAAGACCATAACGATTGTCCTTATTGTTCAATGGATTAATTGGAACATTAATAAAACAAATTCATTGAAAGACATTGCTAAAGCGTAGCCTAATGCAGAATAACAAAGTTTTTCTTTATATGCACAAACTTCTACTCAAGTATTGACAAACAAGTACTTTGTACTTATGCTTGAGATGATTACTTGGAGTGTGATGGAGATTGAATGTGTCCTTTTTTTGACAAAAATATGTGAAACATTAATTAAAATGCCTCTCAAAAGTATTATCAAGTACCTTTTTGCACAATTAAGAATAAATGAATTGATATAGTGATTTTCTTTTCCAGAAAAAAAGTGTTAGTCACTTAGGCCTTCACATTACACCCGTATAGGATCTGATTTCACATGTGTCATAGCTCCTGAATCCACCATTGATGAGTCAACCATGACACATGGTTAGGTTCAAACCTTGTCAAATATTAATATAAGTCCTATTTGGGGGAAAAAAGTGATCAGTCCTAACAATATTAAGGTTGTGGATGTTGTTCCTGGAACTGGTTGTGAGCAAGGCTTCATGCATAACTTTTTTTACAATTAGGGTTATGCTGATTTTTTACTTTTTATTTAAATTTTTACTGTGGTTTTATGGAACAACCTAAATTATTTTAATCCTGTTGATACATATGATGGTTGACCCATGGATAGTTATTTTGGAGGCAGGTAACAAATGACATCAAATCCTTATTGGTTCATGACCCATGCGGTCATGCCAAAAGGTTCTGAATTGCTTGTTTGGAGGATCTCTTGGCATTTTTAAAGCTGTTCATGCTATAAGTTTTGTACCCACTTGCATTTATTTTTTGAACCGCCCTATTAGTCACTGGATTAACCAAAAGCTTAGTCTCTCTTGCACAACAAGTGTTGTTTAGTTACATTCTCGTCACCTTTTTATTTCTTTAGACATGGATGAAGTTCACTCTCAACCAAATTTTGGGTAATGACTGGAACATATATTCTCTAAAGCTAGGCACTTAAGTTTCAGAATTGCACTCACAAAAAGTTTGTCATTCTTGGCCAGGCTACCATTACCCATTGGTCATCTTTTAAAAAGGGTTTATATTTTTAGTATATTAAATAAGTCAACTAAATAAGGATGATGTTGTTTGGTCTTTCCAAGAGTACTAGCCGCTTCATCCATGTGTTGTTTTATGGTACTCTTCATTTCCCATTCAGGCATATGGGGTGTATTCCATGTCATCTTGATCCGGATTTTGATACATTAATATGGACAATATTAGTCAGGTGGATTTACTCATACATAAATCGTTCAAAGCTCTTAAATCATTCCCCTTTTGCTAACTCACTTCGAAAAGTCTTTCTTTTCCTTTTTATTTTACTTTTATAAAATATTTTATAGCGACAGTGCAATATAATCTAGGACAAGTGAGTCAGTTTTTTGCTGATTGGATCTCACATATTCGGTTTCTTGCTCTTACTAGACGTGCCTAATAAATCTGTTTGATGAGGTCATTTTATAGTTATGACATAACTTGTTGATTTAGCTTGGTAGATAAGTTGGATTTTCGAACACTTTCAGCTGATTGGATATTAGATGTCTTGATGTCGTGTTCTTTCAAATTAGGGAGTCAGTTTCTTGCTGATTGGATGACACATATTGGGCAATGGCTCCCCGATGACTTTGGCCTAACCATGAAAGAAAACTTTACTTTTTAGTATAAACTCATCTAACAGTTGGTTATGCCCTCTGCCAAAAAGTACGTCTGCCGTAGTGCCCTCAGCCTTCAACGAGTTTATTAAAGTCAAAGAAAAGTGATTTTATATAATTTTTGGATCCCTTTTTTTCTTCACCAAGCGGTGTGGGATACCATACGGGTTCTATTTTCTAACATGTGATTATATATCTTTCTCCTATCAAAAAGCAAGTCACATATTCTATTAAAAGAACCAAAGTTCATTTGGGATGGAATCATAGAACATATTTCATGTTTTTTTTTCTTCTTAAAGTTAAATTAAATGAAAAGTAAAACAAGTTTTTTAATTACTGTAAAAGTCTTAAAGATATTTTAGGAGATTTAAAGCTTTCTAATAATAGATTTAAGCATTCAATATAAAGCCTTTTATGCACTAGAAAATGTTTAAATTCCTCAAAGAAATATGCCTGGCTGACTGTAGCTAATATCAAGTAGAAACTTTTTTTTCTTTTAACAACTTGAAATCTACATA
This sequence comes from Erigeron breviscapus, assembly GCA_034093135.1. Classification (NCBI taxonomy): domain Eukaryota; kingdom Viridiplantae; phylum Streptophyta; class Magnoliopsida; order Asterales; family Asteraceae; genus Erigeron; species Erigeron breviscapus. The sequence goes on along the minus strand of CM067167.1, from coordinate 95,174,292 downwards.
CATATGTATGCGGATAAATTTTTGTTGGACTAAAAATCTAGTTATTGCTAGAAAAGGGGGGAAAAAACGAAAATTGTAGGATAAAATCGTCTTGACCAGATCTATTATGACTAAACTCATTTTGAAACGTTATAACTTTAGTCCATGTGCCCTCCACAGGTATTTTTCTCGATCCACCACTGATGTCAAACGTATAACTTTAAATTTGATTACTTTTTTTTGGAAAAGCTATATTCAAATCTCAACTCTCAAGTTTGATGTTATATATAGATAGACAATTATAAAACTTCGAATGAATACAAATTCAACAGACAATTTTGCAGTTCACTATCTAGAAGTTTGATAGTCCACGGTGATGGTATAGAAATGCAAGCAAACAAGAGTTTACACAGCAAGTGAATTGTTTTCCACTTGGTTGTTCTTTCTTTAGATAAGTGTTCAAGTATATCCCCTGTCATAATTTAATCACCCACAGGTTAATCCAGCAAATGAGCGTATGCTTGGCGGTGGTGGTGCTGATGGAGGTACTTTTTGTTACAATACATAGTGAATAATTGTTTATGTAACATTATTAACTTATGGTGTGTAATTAGCGATACACCGAGCTGCTGGCCCAGAGCTGCGAACAGCATGTTATGATGTTCCTGAAGTTCACCCTGGAGTGCGTTGCCCCACTGGAGAAGCTAGAATAACCCCGTAGGGTCTCAATATATCATTTCATCATTATTATGTGCATCTGTATTATTGTGAAACTCACAACGGGGCAATAAAAATTTATACAGAGGGTTTAAATTGCCTGCATCCCATGTAATCCACACTGTTGGTCCTGTTTATGATGCTGATAGCAATGTTGCAGTCTTCTTGAGTAATGCTTACAGGTATCTTTCTTTTTATCTTTCTAGTATTTCTCCCTTCGTCTCCCATGTTTCCTTGACCAAAAAAGAATCTTGGAAGTTGGAACATTTGGGAAAAGCTCATATGAGTCTCTTAACTACTATCCAAAGATGATTCCTTTTCACATCTGTGTTTCAGGAACAGTCTGCGTGTGGCAAAAGAGAACAATATTCAATATGTTGCATTTCCTGCCATATCTTGTGGTGTCTTTGGGTGAGTTATATATACTAAATCTGATATCAGAACCTCCAGTAATTCTAAAAATCTAGTTGTAATTTGTAAAAACCTGGACTGATATGGCAGAATTTCAGCTTACAGGTGTAATTTTAGATAATTGGTTACTGAAGTAAAGTTACCCACAACACAACAGTAGATCTAATTACACAATACATTTGATATTTTATAGTTACTGAAATTTGACTGAGTTAATAACTGCCATTTCAGATATGCTTTTGATGAAGCCGCAACTGTGGCCATATCTACAATCAAAGAGCATTGCGGTTACATTAAAGAGGTAATTATGCACCTCTAAGTGTAACCGAATGAATTATAAAATGGTATATATATATATATATATATATATCAGTTAGCAAGCAATCCACTTATAAACCACATGGTTATGTTCTCATTGCAGGTTCATTTTGTGTTGTTTGAGGATAATATCTACAACATTTGAGTAAAAAAGGCTGAAGAATTGCTCCCAAACTAGCATTTACGGTGACACTAGATATCTATTTTTGATGAAATCATATTGTTAAGGTGGATTATATATCCATATCTCTAGTGTATGGTTTCGGTTTTATGGTTTCAGGTGTTAATGTAGTTTTCTGAACTTAAAATCAATGTATTGGTAGTAATGATGATTACAAGCATTGTAGTTACTGTACTACTTTTCAAGATCGGGGGATGCTTTGTTATTTTCTGAGCTGATAGTGATATGTGCACGAAACTTATTTTCCATACACAAGGTTACATGCTTTATCTATTTGTATCCACTTTTATCCATTGTGCATGGAGTAAAATAAAGAAGATGTGATAACTGATAACAACAGAAACCCACTTGTGAAATACTGAAATGGATCAATTTTTTGTGTTTCCATGTTTCACTTTCTAGCACGGATTTTGGGTATATATTTAAGGATGAAAGTACTCTAACTTACTATGACATTTTGCAAAGGAAAATGATTAAACAACCTAACTCTTATGCCTAAAAATCAACCTAAAACCCTAAGAATTTGACATGTGGATTCCACTAATTCTCTTTACTAATACTAATTCTCTTTACTAATTTTGCCCCCTGATTTTTTCACATGTCATCATCCTATAATTAGGTTGATTATTAGGCATACAAATTAGGTTGATTTATCCTATAATTAGGTTGATTATTAGGCATACAAATTAGAAAGTTTTCCAAGTATATTTAATTTTAGTAGCATGATAACTTGATTTTCAATTTTGATTTGATTTATTTAACTCTTAATATTCACGAATCAAATGAAAAGCACAAAAAGTTGTTTATGTTTGTCGATTTAAGGTAATGAAACAATGAATGGTTTACGCATATGGTGTCTTCATGTTCTTTTGTGTTGACGTACAGAGGCGAAGCACGAGTTATAAGTTAAGGGAGGCTGTAATCTATTTAAAATGATAAGAAAAAGATTTTATCAAAATAAAATTAAGAAAATTTGAAACGATAACAAAAAAAAATTATTAAGATATAGCAAACCTACAAATCAAACTAACAGTGTAAGAGTTAGAGGCTTGTTTTACGTAACATATCGTTTTAAATGTATGCTATATATCGTAGTAATAAAATAAATGTATTTGGGCCATTAAAAATCAAGATTAGTTGGGCCACTGGAGAGGGCTTGGCACCCGCCAGCCCCGGTACTCCCTGGGCCACTGTAATTACGAACAAAATTAATGTAGACGAATGTTGATTAACTGACGCATGACTAAAAATATTACAACATAATTTAACGTCACAAAATATTCAAATCCATAGGTTTTTCTTTATAAGTAGTCAGAAAAAGAAATTCTAAATGTCACAAGAAAAACCAAAAAACTTTTACGAATATCCTATCAAATGTTCACTAAGAAATAATTAAATATAAGTCAATTAATTAAAGTTATATTTTATTTAGCTGAATAAATATAATATATTTGTTCATGCTTATCTTTTGCTAAATGTATTACAAGTAGTATATCAACTTCTTTCTTTAATAATGATTATAAACGGTTTATTTACTTCATTAAATTTTAAGCACTACCACCATAGAGGTTAAATTTTAAGTACAAGAAGGTGCAAAATTTCAATGTGTTAGGTAGCATCACTTGATTAATTTTATAGCACTTTTTTGTGACAAAATTACTTCGAGTCGTGCTTGTAGTCTTACTTATGATTTACTCCCTCCGTCTCATTTTAATTGTCATATTTTGTTTGTTCAAGTCTTTTTCTCCCGACTTTGACCGTAAATATCTTTGTTTTTGTTATATATTAGTTGATGAAAGTTATATCAATGAAAAGTACATTTAAAACTCAATTAATTCATATATGTTATATCAAGTGTTATATAACACAAACAAAAGTATCTACGGTCAAAGTTGAAAGAAAAAGACTCAAAAAGTCAAACTAGGACACTTAATATAGGACGGAGGGAGTAGCACAAATTGACCTTTATAATTGTAATACGTTGGTAAATTTTAAGTACAATAAGGGGGTGTTTGTGTTTGCGTCTATAAAATTGATTATGCGTTTAAAAACTGCGTTTTGAAAAATCATGTCCTTACATGCTTTTTCAAAACTGCGTTTTCTCTCTAATAAAACGCAGATCTTAATCTTAATCTTAATATATACTAAAAGACAACTGACCTAATATCAATTGACCAATCATAGCTCCCGATTACTCTAAATTAACTTAATAAACATGTGACTAAATTTAATTTCAATAATAATTTATATTAATTAGAATCATAGGTCGATCCCTAATTAGTAGGATAGGATAATAGTCCTTTAATAAGTAAAAGACAACTGACCTAATATCAATTGACCAATCATAGCTCCCGATTACTCTAAATTAACTTAATAAACATGTGACTAAATTTAATTTCAATAATAATTTATATTAATTAGAATCATAGGTCGATCCCTAATTAGTAGGATAGGATAATAGTCCTTTAATAAGTTATATTATAATAAAATATTAAATGATCGATCTCTGTTAATTTGTTTTGTAACTCATTAACCTATTTATTAATATTAATATTAGTACATGTATATCATAATCTAATCTAGGAGATAATTATGATATTTATATGGCCATTTGATATATACTAATCTTATCTTAATTATATACTATAAGACAGTTGAACTAATGACTTATTAACCAATCAAATCGCTCAATTTTATCAAATTGACTCTCGCTTATGTCATCATTTAATTTAACTATAAATTAAAAATCCTAATAATCATTATCCAAATATATTATTATATTATTAGTATTTATATTAATTTGTAGAAAAAGTCTCATTAATTTATACTTTTTTGTTTTCCATCAATAATTTACACTTTTTAGCCCTGAATACTTAATTTATATTTATTTTTAGCCATCAACTTGAGAGGATTTTTTTAAATTTTTAATCATTTAATTAATTAAAAAAATTTCAACATATGAAATATTGTCTACAAAAAATTATTTCAAAACCTAATGACTTATTAACCAATCAAATCGTTCAATTTCATCAAATTGACTCCCGCTTATGTCATCATTTAATTTAATTATAAATTAAAAATCTAATAATCATTATCCAAATATATTATTATATTAGTATTTATATTAATTTGTAGAAAAAGTCTCATTAGTTTACACTTTTTTGTTTTAAAGCACGATTTACAACAGAGGGTTACTTAAATACTAAATCCAAATCAATATGAACTCCATTCAAGATTCATTCTATCTCTCAATCAAAAAGGTACAAAATTTTCCCTTTTTATATATTAGTTTTGCATATTAATGTTTAAAGTTACAATTGTCACTCAAATCAAGAGTCCTAATTGTTATCAAAGAATATGAAAAGAATCCTAATTGTTATCTAATTATCATAGGACATGTGATGAGCGTCCATTTTGTGATAAAAACCCCTATCAAAATGTCTCATTTCTATGTCTTAAATGAGTTAATATTCCGGAACTATCGGTACTTAATGGATTCTATGTTTATGCAGGTTCACGGAAGATGCGAGTGAGGGTAAATGGCATCAAGTGACTCAAGATGAAGGCCTATGAAGTTACAAGACACAAGGAGGTGATTCGGGAGCCGAACGAAGCAATACGAGCAGCAGCAGGAGCTGCAAGCGCCGTTAGGCGGCCCAGATCAGCAACCTTTTCACCTATTTAAGCCGAAGCAGCCCTCAAAACCCTAAGAGAGAGCCGATTCAGCAGCCCTAGCCGCCCATATTCAACCCTAGGTCAACTTTGCAGATTCCAAGGAGGTTTTGGAGCTTCTAACACCTTCCGATCTTCATTCTCAACCTAGATCTACTCTTTTATTTTACTTTCAGTTGGTAAACAATGTCTTTCATCTTTTCAGACTTTGTTATTCCTTTAATAATGTCAGGCTAGTAGGCTGAATACTTGTTTGGATCGATGTGATCATGTAGACGTTGATCTATTTTACTTTATTTGTTAGATCTGTTGGAGTGTGTTTTACTGTTTATCGTAGATCCATGTTTTATTAGTTCTTCATATTATTATCGGTTCTATATCTGCATGTATTGATTTAATTCTGATGATCGGTCTATAATCATACACTAGGATTAATACATAAGGATGGAAAACACTAGTCGGTCTTTAACTAGATGTAAAAGGTGATTCACTTGTAACCGAGGGATCCAGAACCGTAGTAATTAGGATGAATAGAACATGATGCTTAACAATGTGAGACGCAATCCAGTGACTTGGAAACGAGCACTGTGGTCACCGGAGAGAATTACTATCTGGCCATGGCTTAAGAGCCGGGTAACTTAAAGATGAATTAGTAACACAAACTTTAGGTCATTAATGCTTAAACAATGAATCTAACGAGAATTTGTTTATAGAGTAGTGTGAGTCTAGGGACAACACTAGTTACTTAGGCAAAGTGAATCTAACGAGAATCTGAGCCGTGATTAAGTTTCCAACAGTCTAGCAAGTAGGTAGAATGATATTTGGTCGTACCATGAGATCGAAGATGTCAAACAAGTATTTTAATTTAATTACTGTTATTTGCTTTTTCAAACTATTTTCAGACCAAGCCTCTCGCTGAATAAGCGGTTGCGGCTTCTATTTACTTTTCAGTATTTTAATTAGTTTAATAGGAAATCGTGACAACCCCACAACCACTAGAATTACATGTATTACTAGATTAGGTAAAGCAACGCGTCCCTGCGAACGATCCTGTTCTTATCACTAAACTATACTACATCTGATCGGGTCCCCTGTCCGTTAAGGTGTGTGTGTTTTTGAGATAATTACTTGTACAACTTTTTATAAATTTAAACACTAAAACAAAAACAACCATCAAGTGTTTTGGCGCCGCTGCCGGGGACGCGACGCATTCTTAGTTTAGTAGTGTAGTTCGACCCTACGTTGTGTTTCGGCACGAAGTAGTTACTTTTCAGTACTTAGGTTTAAGTCATATTAGGGTTTTGTAGTCAAAATTAGGTTTAGGTCAAAATTAGGGTTAGCTTTAATTTAGCTAGTATTTTCATTTTCTTAAAATTTCAAAAATCCAAAAATATTTTTATTTTATCGTTTTTAGTTATTAGGTTTAGATTGTTTTCATTTAGGTTTACTTCATTTTGTTCTTGAGTTACTAATCGTTTTCGTGGTTTGTGTTTGTGTTTGTTTTCGTTCTTGTTCTCTTTTTCTTTCATTTTTGTTTAGTTTGTTTTAGCTAAGATAGGTACAATGCATTGGAAAGGACTCGAGCAACCTGATTTGAGAATGGAGGAAGATGTTAAAGTGGCAAAAATCGAAAACGGATTCTGTTCAGGCAAGCCCAGCGCCGCTGGAATGTATCCAGCGCCGCTGGAGACCCAGGCCAGCGCCACTGGGAGCACACCAGCGCCGCTGGGTGATACTGTTCGATCATCAGATTTCTCGTTTCACGCTTCAACAACTTGTGAACCCTTCGATAACAGTCGGGAAGGTGTACTAAGACATAATGTGGAATGTTTTGAGCAACCCTGGATTGAGAATTGGGAAAATGCATAGCTTCGCATGAAAGAGACCGTAGGCTTGCTTAATGATGAAGATTTGAAGCCCGCGGAATATGTGTCTTGGTTCTATCATGGGTTACGAGATGAAGAAAGGGCAAGACTATGCTACGAAGCCGCAAGCAATTTATTCCTGAACAAGAGAAAGGAAGCCTTAGAGTTTCTCGAAAGAAATGTGCATCAAGAAGAACGCGAGTACAAGGAAAATCACCATTTCATAAGAAAGCTCAAATCGCAAGGGGTGTTCAAAGGAGGCGTGGAAAGCATAATAGGAAAGAAGCCGTATGAGAAGAAGCATGATTGGAGGTATGTCGAGCAGAAAATAGCCAAGAAGGAACCAAAAAGCGAAGAAGAAGACGAATCGGGAACCATCAGGACACACCAGCGCCGCTGGGGAACAGCCCAGCGCCTCTGGGAGCTCCTGGGATTTCAATCAGCGACCTTTCAAGCGGGATTCCAAGAACTCGGACCAGTTCCGCGTGCCTATAGGATTTAGGAGATGGTTTGATAGAGACTTACAAGCCGCCTACGAATATGAAGTGAAATGCATCGAAGTCAAAGAAGAAGAAAAGAACAACAAAGATGATTATATGGAAGAAGAGTTACATTTTGACTTTGAGACTACCGACCCGGTCTTGGACATGCAAAACTTCAAGCAACACGAATATGAAGAAGTGGATGAGTCATGGGAGCGTATGAAACAGATCGTGAGGAGAGTAAGGAAGAAAACATATTGTGATGATTTGGAGGTCACATATTTCTTCTATTATGGGATGGAGGATTATGCTCGACGAGCCATCGATAAAGCCGCTTATGGATGTTTCCATACTCAACCAGCCGAGTTTAGAATGAAGATCTTGGACGATAGGTTCTATGAAGCCGAGTTTGAAGAATCCGAAGAAGAAAAGGAAGATGGAAACAAAGAATGGGAGAAGACACAAATTTTGGTCAAAGAAGTCAATAAAGGAGACTCAGTACCCTACACTCTTAGGATGAGAAATCAAGTGACTTTGAGAGATATGCTAAGGAAGTTCAAGCAAAGGAACGGAGAGACGGTAAAAATGGCATGGAAAAGGATAAATGACCTGTATGAAAACTGTGAAATACATGAATTTGATCGAACCACCTTGTTGAAGAAGTTCGTCAACGGATTAAGAAGTGAAAGTTCGGATATGATTGGGAGAATCTTAGGAATGGGACTTATGGACGTTGGAGTTAGCATAGCCTATGATTTCCTTGACAAAGAAGTGTATGGACCGTATAGAGGAGAAAATGGAAACGGATAAAAGAGACAAGGAGGCTCGGAAGGAAAAATACTTGGAACAGCTAAGGGAATTTCATATTGACCAGAGACATAGAGAGCAAGCTGCCCGAGAGAAGGAAGATGCCGAATCGTGCAAAATCGGAAAATCAGCCACTGCCACAGAGCCACCAGCGCCGCTGGGGACACAGTCCAGCGCCGCTGGCAACACCTGTGGTCCAGATTTTCTAGAAATCAAATCCGTCACCACCCGAACCAACCTTGGAAATCAAACACCCATCGACGTGGATATGGTTGAAGCTACTAAAGCACGAAGGAACTCAGAAAACTTGGAGGAGAGAAAAGGAGCGAACGTCAAGGAAGCCATAAGTCACTTCGAACGTTACCTAACGGAAATCGGCCCATGGCCGACCCCGTATTCTTCCTCAACCTAGTTCCTAGGCCGAGTCCTGCTGAAGATGTAACAACCCTCAATTTCCGACTAGGACAATTTACTTATATTCATCTAGATATCTATCCCTAGAGGTTTCTTAAGAGATTTTGCCTTCCAGACATTAAGGCATAGTGATACTTGCCATCTAGTTCAGTAGAATTCCCAAAGATAGCTAGTTGTCTTAGAAATGCCATAAATAATAACTATAGACAATCTCAAACTATAAACTAATTCTAATTGAACTTGACGAAAGGTCAACAAACCAAAAACTTTATTTCGAGAAGTTAGGTTATATAAACAATAATGTGAGTCTCACAAGTTGAGATAACAATCAAAATTCTTATAAATGTCCAACAATTAATTAATCATGCCAATTAAAGTATATATGGTCATGAAAATGAAATGACTATCTCAAAAATATATTGATAAACTAATATGTACATAATAGTGAGGTTGAATAATAATAAGCTTATATATATATATATATATATATATATAAAAACGGCTACATATACACATATACATGTACCTACTCCATCTTTTATAAAACTCTTAAACACCAACCACTAAATAATACTTACACACTTTAAACAACTAACTAATTTAAATAATTACACTACACACAATATATTTATACTTACACAAGTATTCATGCATGAATCTAGACCAAAATACAACCACATACACCCTTAAAATTCAAATTCACACAAGACATACTTTACCTAGCCAATGGGCTTTGATCCACCACTTCACTTAGCCAATAGCAAGCCTCAAACTCCCTTTTGGCTGCCCTAGCCACGTGATTAAGTCCCCAAGACTCAACCCAACACCCTCATTCTTGCAAACAACCTCCCAACACACTTCTCTCAAAACTCTCTCAACTTTCTTCCTTTCCTTCTTCATATTTCGGATTTTTACAAGCAAAATGAAGCTCAAAACCTAATCTAAACTATTGTAATAATAACTTTTCTTGTTAATTCATCATCTAAGGTCAAGTATGGAGTCATTTGGTGGTCTTGAATGTCACGAAAAATCTGCCCAAAATCATCTTCAAAACCAAGTTCTTCAAGGGTATAAATCTTCATCTTTTTACTAGATTCAATCTTGTTCTTGTTTATATTCAAGGTTTTATCAAAAGTTTATGTTTTCTTCTTGATTTCTTTGTTATACACACTTGATGAAGGCAAAGTTGATAGGATCTTTCTCCTCATGCATATGCATGTCGAAATCTATGAGAAAGATCCAAGGATTCAACAAGTTTAAGACCCAAAAGTGTTGTTATAGATTAGTAGCTTTTAAAGTGATTTTCTTTTTGATAGATCTATATGTTTTTGTATATTTTGAAGAATATATTTCTGAGATTTTTCATTAAAAAGATGTTTTTATGTTGTTGAAAGTTAGATCTATAAAGATTGGTATTGAAAAGTGTTGATTTGAATGAATACATGTTAGATCTAAGAAAGTTGAATCTTGTTGTTGGATTATGAGATGGATGAACTTGTATTAAGTGAAAAATATGTTAAAAGAGGTATAATAATCTGGAAATTTGATGTTAAGAGGTATAAAAATAAAGTATTAATCTTGTAAATGATAAACTCAAGTGTTAATAAAGCAAGAATGGTCATTGGTGAGTTGTTTGGACCCAAATACTTTCTGACAGAATTATTCTTCTGTCTTTGGACGGATAAACTGAACATGTGAGGGCTGTTTAAAGCAAAACTTTCAAAATAAAAGTTGTAGATAAAAGAGTTAAGTTTAACCTCCAACTGGAATCACTCAAAAATAATAAACCAAACCAAAGATATGATTTTTCTACCAAAAGTGGTCAAAACTGGAATTTTGTCTTAATGTTGAGTCAACTTTGACGATTTTTAATTTCTTAACTAATAGGTTTCAGAAGTTTAAACCTGGTGTGAACTGAGTTCAAAGTGTCCCTAATGTAAAATAAAATTGGGGGATTTTTCTTAAATGTTCATCATCGAAATCTTTTATAAAATATATTGAGTCGCACAGCAGCAAGCTTTCTGACCAACTTTGGTTTTGTAATTTTTAGAGGTAGTAAACAATGTCTGAAAATTTGGCAAAAATTCACATAAATATAGGACACATATATGTCTCTGTATAAAAATCACCAACGTCCAAATAATTCAACTTAACCAAAAATGACTACTCAACATTTTATGAAAATAAGTGTTAAAACAGAAAATTCCAAGTAAAAGTTCTCCACAATAAAATAAGTTAAAAGTCACTAGATTGCAACTTTAACCAACTCCAACAATCTAGTAACAAAAAGTATTATAGACCTACTGAGAATATGTCAAATAAAAGTTATAAAACTTAACTTGGTTATTAAATGGCAAAGGCAAGCCTACAAACCACTAATTCGGTTCAAATAATCACTAACCGAAAGCACCAAATTGCACATATCACACCACCACCACTATCACGACTTTGGACACCAAAATATGATGAACTTTCTGGAAATAATGAAACAAGAATGAAAATTCATTTTGAAGCACCTTAATTGCTCAAGAAATGAGGCTAAAATCACTATTTCGGTAAACGATTTTTAATCATAAAACCCTCAAAATAAGCAAGACACAAGAGAGGTTGAATTGATATGATTTTGTATGAATAAAATTTGCCTAAAAGGCCTGAGATTTTTGACCAAAATGTTTAGTGATGATTTCTAAGAATTTCCATGAATTATTGAATTTAAATAGTAATTAAAAGACATAAAAATCCATAAATAAATTATGTAAATCAAGAATGAAGTTAAATCATCTTAACCATTGATAAAAATAACTAAAACCTACTAGGGAAAAATAGTCAAAAGACAAGAGACATGTGTTACCTAATTTTAAGATAAATAATTAAGTAAAAATAATTAATTAAATATTATCATTAAAATAAATGGGAAATACACAAATAAAAGTATAAATCATGAAATTGGTTAAATAATCACAACCAATGATGAAAGTGACTAAAACCTACTGGAATAAAATCATTTTAAGTCAAAGAACAAATGTCATATAAATTAGAAATAATTAAGTAAGTGAAAATCACTAATAAATAACTATTTTTAAATTAATAGAAAAATTACATAAATAAATATATATATCACAATATTCTAAGTTAAAAGGCATAATAATCAGAATATAACCCAAATATAATTAGCCACGAATTATAAAGGCAAGTGAGGTACTTAAAAGTATTTTAAAGAATTATTTGGTTAATAAATCAAGAAAATGAATAAATAATTAATTAAATAATATTAAATTAAATAAATAGTTATAAATCAGAAAGTATTCATAAATATTAATATTATGAAGTTACTAATGTCAAATATTATAACCAAGCAAAGCACACAATGGGAACCATGATAATCAAAGGCAAGTTACCGAAATTCTGACAACTTATAACTACATGTATAAAGAAAGTGACCCTTCTACACCAACACTCTCTACAACCAAAAAGATGCAAATATTAACAATATACTTGGATCCCAAAATTTATGACAACATAATGAAAGTGGCATTTCTTAGTGATGGCTTAAGATAGGAACTTACGTATATTAGTCCTATCGTAGGGATAGTCTTGGCTCGAAATGTGATTGGGGAATATGACGGATATATGATCAAGGAAGCGATAGATGGGAAGTACTCATTTTGGATGAGTGAATATAATATGCGGCATATCAAGGTGAGTCATAGCCCCCTTTCAAACTCCTTTATATGTTTTACTTGCGGGGTGAAAAGCATGATTAATTAAAATGACTTTCTCTTATGAAATGATTCTTTGAAATAATGATAATGATATGGGAATTATATTGTATGTTCAACGTGTTATATGTTATATGATGAGCTTGAGTACTGTCAAACTGTGGTCCCCTGTACACTACTATTAACTCATTTGAGGCCTGTAGTTAGAGGGTTGCGCAACTAGGACTTGTCCCCTCATCCACTATTATAGGTAACGGTGGGATGTTTAGTCTGCCTTGGTGGCCACCTTCATCGCCAGTCTGGCCTCGCGGTGCTCTAACTACTATATATTTGTGGGCGTCTCCATGGCACGACCCTTGGTTATCTTTATGCACGTGATTGACAGCATGTGCTTATCATTATCTTATCATTTGGGACATTATATATGATTATTGGGACATAACCGGTCTTAGTAGTGGCTCAAGATCTATCTCATCGAATTACGTCATGGTAGTCTTACCATTGACCAAGTGGTATTGATATTATTTATGGTTGGATATTATGGATTGAACATACGGTTTGGGTATTGGACCTTATATGGAATCTTGAAAGTTGTTGAAATTGGCGATATTGAAGTATTGATGACCAAATGGTTTTGGTATGATGAATGATTAATCGATTGATATATTTTCTCTCACGATAAATGTGACAAATGAGAACTTTATGATTTACCATGGATTTCTCAACTACTTTGAAATGGATATGTAACGAGAATTACTTAAAAACCTATGCACTCACCAGCTATGTTTTCGTAGTTGACACTTTTTCTTCATGCTTTTCAGGAATTAGCGTAAGCTTTGAGGAATTATATGCATCATGATTATTTGCATTACACTTTGGAGTCAAAGATCAAACCTTGTGACGGGCAATGGAATCCGCCTTGATCATTGTAGTATATCATCTCATGTATTTGTTATTTGTTTCGTGGACTCAATATCCAAGTATGGTAGACGTATCGTACTTGGGAATTGGTTCACATGCTTGTGCATTGTAAAATTATTCTTGTCAACTAAAGCTATGGTGAATGTTATCTATTATCCTTTGACTTGAATACTCGACTTTCTGTACATCTCATCATTCCGCCGTGGTTGGGGTGTTACAGAAAATGGTATCAGAGACTAAGGTTATAGAGAACATTGGGGTTCCTCCGGGAATTCCAAAACTATAGCCTCTTTTCAAAACGAATTTTATAGTCGAGTCGAGCATAAGGTTGAGCGGACTAGTTTGAGCTTTACATGGTAGGACCATAATTAAACGTAAAGTCATGAATCTACGTTTAATTATGAGAGGACCATGTAAACTCAAACGGCCACTTGGACTTATGTTCAAAAGGATTCCTTTTCAAAAAAAAAAAAAAAAAGATCTTTATTAAACTCGTTTTAATGAGATTACGTGGTGCATTTAGACATTCACCTAAGCATATATAGCGATTCGAGACTTGCCTTACTTGAGGATTATGCTAGTTTAGTAGGATTCCCCTCTGCACATTAGAAGTGAAATGAATAAGATTGAAAGATATTCGTCGATACATGATACTCTATGCTATAACATGTGAATTTGGGCATGATTTGATTGCAATGTGAAAGTTTGTAATATGCAATGTGAAAGTTTGGAATGTGCAATGTGGAAATTAGTAATATGCAATGTGAAAGTTTGTAATATGCAATGTGAAAGTTTGTAATATGCAATGTGAAAGTTTGTAATATGCAATGTGAAAGTTTGAATGTGCAATGTGAAAGTTTGTAATATGCAATGTGAAAGCTTATAGTGTGCAATGTGAAAGTTGTAATATGCAATGTGAAAGTTTGTAATATGCAATGTGAAAGTTTGGAATGTGCAATGTGGAAATTATGTGAGGAATGCATGCGTAAAAGCCTTATGATTCATGATGTTGAACTTTAAGTAGCATATGTACTTTAAAATAATGAGATTATTATAAGGCACGAAATCATTTTGGGGTATGACTTGTTCAAATTATTGAGTAATGACGTTGACTATTTATGATCGATTTAGAAAGAAAATATAGGCATGACGAGTTGATATGAAATTTCATGGACGATATGGATATAAGAGCCTTTACTCCCTAAGTTTGAGCTATTTGAAACTAGCGCGTGAATACTGCGATGATTATGTAGTCATGCCTTACTATGGAGATAGTTATTGCGCCCTAAGATCGAGCTAATTGAGGGCTAGTGCATGAACGATTTAATGATTACATAGTTGTGCCTTACTATTGAGATAGTTATTATGCTCTAAGATTTGACTATTGAGAACTAGTACCTGCTAGATATGATTATAATATGGCTAGTCCTTACTACTGAGATATATACTGCGTGATGAGATTTGACCGCTTGGGAACTAGTGATTGTCCCTGAGAAATGCAAAATGAATTAGGAATTTCCTAAGTATGGAAGTTGTAATTAAGTACCCCTCTAATCCAATATTCGTTCACTCGTGCTCTTTTGAAATTATCCCACATCCTATTTCTTACGACACCACCATTCATTATGGACATATGACGACGGCGATATCATCGGTGGAGCATCTTTCCACGAACGTTGGACGATATACTCTGAGAATTGTAGCCCCAAAGATATGACGCGACTCTATCCTCTTAGAAACCACGCATAACCTTGGTATTCGATCTGAAATGGTGCGAAACATATGTAAACGTCGAATGAAGTTGGAGACTTATGAAAGACGAGTGGTATTAAAGCCAAATTATGATTTGACGACGCCGATAGAACACATTCCGATATACATCCTAGACGACACATTCTGGGGATTGTAGCTCCGAAAATTTGGTGCGATATCTCTATAATAACACGCGTACACGAACGGTTATCCATATTATCTAAGTCGGTGCGACATGTATTGACGTCATTGAAAGTTGGAGTCCATTGGGCAACGAAAGACAAAGAAGTGATTTCTTTAACTCGCGCAAGGAGTTTAATCCGAGCCTTAATGAATCTTTTGTTTTCGTATTTCCTATTTCATTCATTCGAAACCAAATTCTATATCCTTTATATTCTTGATTATTCAAAGTAACGATCACCACCGCTTCTCCTCAAAGTTAGTAACCTAACAACATACAACTCACTTACGCAACGCTCTGCAATAGCGAAATCGAGTAACTAGTACCCTTCTCTTACTGCGACGTCAAGGGATACGAAAGACGTGAGACATCGGCCGTCCATAAGTGAACTACTTGGAATAACTATATAGCATAGAAGATGTTATTGGATCATGTACATAAAGTAGGGCGGAGAAGATTTGTGGTGTATAAGTCAAAGTACATGGAAGCACAATCGAAGAATATACTAAGCCTTAACTTGGAGAAAGAATTGAAGGTCTTCCCTATCTATGTTCATCGACCAAAGAGAAAGATTGAGTGGTCAACGAAAAGAAGGTCGTGTGACATGAAGGTCACCTTCGGTTAAGTATAAGGACTCCCCTAGAACTTGGGAGATCACTAGCAATGTTGGAAGACGAAAGTGGTTAGAAGAAGAAAACCAAGGACAATAAGATAATTAGGATGTGTCGAGTAACCCTCAAGATGGAAGAGTAACAAAAAGGAATTCTGAGCTATCCTTTTCTTTTTCAAAACACCAAAGCAAACGGATATTTGCTACATGAAGGAATCAGGAATTTGGCGAAATGAAGATCGTCAAGGATGGTGAGATAAAGTGAAAAGTAGGAAATCCCCTACATTTTTCCAGAGGAAAAATGTTAAGGGGGTAATCACAGCAAAGGTAGATGCTCGAACAAGGAGTATGAAGTGCAAGATTATACTTTACCTTTCAAGAAGAATTATTCACTAGCATCATTGAAGATGATTTGGAGTAGAAGATAGAGTAGAGAAACATC
>CM067167.1:95055321-95150321 GCA_034093135.1 Erigeron breviscapus | reverse complement strand
GGGACATTATATATGATTATTGGGACATAACCGGTCTTAGTAGTGGCTCAAGATCTATCTCATCGAATTACGTCATGGTAGTCTTACCATTGACCAAGTGGTATTGATATTATTTATGGTTGGATATTATGGATTGAACATACGGTTTGGGTATTGGACCTTATATGGAATCTTGAAAGTTGTTGAAATTGGCGATATTGAAGTATTGATGACCAAATGGTTTTGGTATGATGAATGATTAATCGATTGATATATTTTCTCTCACGATAAATGTGACAAATGAGAACTTTATGATTTACCATGGATTTCTCAACTACTTTGAAATGGATATGTAACGAGAATTACTTAAAAACCTATGCACTCACCAGCTATGTTTTCGTAGTTGACACTTTTTCTTCATGCTTTTCAGGAATTAGCGTAAGCTTTGAGGAATTATATGCATCATGATTATTTGCATTACACTTTGGAGTCAAAGATCAAACCTTGTGACGGGCAATGGAATCCGCCTTGATCATTGTAGTATATCATCTCATGTATTTGTTATTCGTTTCGTGGACTCAATATCCAAGTATGGTAGACGTATCGTACTTGGGAATTGGTTCACATGCTTGTGCATTGTAAAATTATTCTTGTCAACTAAAGCTATGGTGAATGTTATCTATTATCCTTTGACTTGAATACTCGACTTTCTGTACATCTCATCATTCCGCCGTGGTTGGGGTGTTACAGAAGACTCGTTAAACTTAGCGCTTCTTGGGAGGCAACCCAAGCCGTATTTTTATTTTTATTTTTATTTTTATTTTCATTTTTTAGAAATATGTGACTAATTACAATTAAGTGAATTGTTTTGAATTTTATCATTTGTGACCTATTTTATATGAGTTATATCTTTAGAATCACAGATGCAAGCTTTCAATGGATCAAGGAAACAAGTAACTTATTGCAATCGTATTTCGTTTTTATTTTTATTTTTATGTTTTAGCTTGTTATTTCCATTTTGATATTTTGATTGAAGTGTGCAGGAGTATTTTGTCTTGTAGTCTGAAGGAAACCAGACACTTGGTCAAAAGCTAAGTGTGGGGGAGTTCAAACATCAAATCGTTGAAGAAAATCAGACATCGAAACACGTACAGGAGCCAAAAGCGCCGCTAGAAGACCTCCAGCGCCGCTCAGCCTCTTCCAGCGCCGCTCAGCCTCTTCCAGCGCCGCTCACAGTGCAGTCCAACGCCGCTACTAGCTACCCAGCGCCGCTCACGAGTGTCCAACGCCGCTCACCAGCTAGCCAGCGCCGCTCCCAGCTCCAGTCTGCACACCAGATCGCGAAAAATCCAAAAAAATCAGAAAAACCCAAAAATAAAAAAAAATCGAAAAATCAGAAAATACCAAAAAGAAAAGAAGGTGGAGAAGCATCAATGGATCGCCATCAAATGGAGACGACTCAAGTCCTTGAAGATCAACATCATTCAAGTCGCTCCGCAAATGCCATCTTCAACAACAATTCATGCAATTTAGACCCGGGAAGTTTCGTTAATCCTTTATTTTTCGTGTTTTTCCTATTACTCTTTTTGTTATGATAAGTTCAGTACAACGAGAACGTTATACAATTTAAGTGTGGGGGGATGGAATAGGAAAAACCCGTGGTTTAATTGCTTGATAATTCATAAGTTTTCTACTACTTATTTCATGCAAATTTCAAATTTTCTTGTGTCGGAAAATCATTTTAAATATAAGCTTTGCAAGTAGACAAAAGATGACGATAACTAAGAAATATTAGCTTTGGTAGATGAACGGTTAGTTAGGACTGTTAGCTTAACTATAGATTTGTGGCTGTTCATTCTTCCAACTGGATTAGAGCTTAGACTGAAACTGTATGCGATTATGTTTGCCATAGAACATTTAACCGGACTTTAATATGCCTAGCAATTAGAGCTTTCTAGTCATTAGTATATGTGTATTAATTGGACTGTGTTTTACTGTTTATCGTAGATCCATGTTTTACTAGTTCTTCATATTATTATCGGTTCTATATCGGCATGTATTGATTTAATTCTGATGATCGGTCTATAATCATACACTAGGATTAATACATAAGGATGGAAAATACTAGTCGGTCTTTAACTAGATGTAAAAGGTGATTCACTTGTAACCGAGGGATCCAGAACCGTAGTAAGTAGGATGAATACTTGTTTGGATCGATGTGATCATGTAGACGTTTATCTATTTTACTTTATTTGTTAGATTTGTTGGAGTGTGTTTTACTGTTTATTGTAGATCCATGTTTTACTAGTTCTTCATATTATTATCGGTTCTATATCTGCATGTATTGATTTAATTCTGATGATCGGTCTATAATCATACACTAGGATTAATACATAAGGATGGAAAACTAGTCGGTCTTTAACTAGATGTAAAAGGTGATTCACTAGTCAGCAGAAAGAAGTAAGATTGAGCTGTAAGACATGTGTAATTATAGAACGGTTTTAGAGGTATTAACACAAATAAAAAGTTAGCTTTTAGTTTTGATTGACCAATTATCTTGCCTCTAGCTATAGCTTACTGATTTTGTCTAAAGCTTTCTCAAATCATTTTGTATGACTAATCTTTCAAATGTTTTAATGAAGTAGAATAACTTGAACACTTAAGTTGTCCGCTCATCATTGTTTTATTTTCTTGGACTATTTGCTTGAGGACAAACAAAGACTTAAGTGTGGGGGTATATGATGAGCGTCCATTTTGTGATAAAAACCCCTATCAAAACGCCTCATTTCTATGTCTTAAATGAGTTAATATTCCGGAACTATCGGTACTTAATGGATTCTATGTTTATGCAGGTTCACGGAAGATGCGAGTGAGGGTAAATGGCATCAAGTGACTCAAGATGAAGGCCTATGAAGTTACAAGACACAAGGAGGTGATTCGGGAGCCGAACGAAGCAATACGAGCAGCTGCCAGCGCTGCTGGCATCTTGCCAGCGCCGCTGGCCCAAGCCCAGCGCCGCTAGGAGCCCATCCAGCGCCGCTGGACGGCCCAGATCAGCAACCGACCTTTTCACCTATTTAAGCCGAAACAGCCCTCAAAACCCTAAGAGGGAGCCGATTCAGCAGCCCTAGCCGCCCATATTCAACCCTAGGTCGACTTTGCAGATTCCAAGGAGGTTTTGGAGCTTCTAACACCTTCTGATCTTCATCCTCAACCTAGATCTACTCTTTTATTTTACTTTCAATTGGTAAACAATGTCTTTCATCTTTTCAAACTTTGTTATTCCTTTAATAATGTCAGGCTAGTAGGCTGAATACTTGTTTGGATCGATGTGATCATGTAGACGTTTATCTATTTTACTTTATTTGTTAGATTTGTTGGAGTGTGTTTTACTGTTTATTGTAGATCCATGTTTTACTAGTTCTTCATATTATTATCGGTTCTATATCTGCATGTATTGATTTAATTCTGATGATCGGTCTATAATCATACACTAGGATTAATACATAAGGATGGAAAATACTAGTCGGTCTTTAACTAGATGTAAAAGGTGATTCACTTGTAACCGAGGGATCCAGAACCGTAGTAATTAGGATGAATAAAACATGATGCTTAACAATGTCAGACGCAATCCAGTGACTTGGAAACGAGCACTGTGGTCACCGGAGAGAATTACTATCTGGCCATGGCTTAAGAGCCGGGTAACTTAAAGATGAATTAGTAACACAAACTTTAGGTCATTAATTCTTAAACAATGAATATAACGAGGATTTGTTTATAAATTAGTGTGAGTTTAGGGACAGCACTAGTTACTTAGGCAAAGTGAATCTAACGATAATCTGAGCCGTAATTAAGTTTCCAACAGTATAGCAAGTATTTTATTTAATTACTGTTATTTGCTTTTTCAAACTATTTTCAGACTAAGCCTCTCGCTGAATAAACGGTTGCGGCTTCTATTTACTTTTCAGTATTTTAATTAGTTTAATAGGAAATCGTGACAACCCCACAACCGCTAGAATTACACGTATTACTAGATTAGGTAAAGCAACGCATCCCTGCGAACGATCCTGTTCTTATCACTAAACTATACTACATCTGATCGGGTCCCCTGTCCGTTAAGGTGTGTGTTTTTGAGATAATTACTTGTACAACTTTTTATAAATTTAAACACTAAAACAAAAACAACCATCAACATGTGATTGAAAATAAACCTATTCATGTTATGGGTCCGCATCATGATCAAATACATATACTTGAATGTCAAGTACAAGATCACAAGTATGTATATATTTTAATTCTTAATTATCTTTCAAAATTATATCACATTATGAGTACAATTGGTTTCAAAAATTCAATAATAGACGAGTTATTGTAGCATGTGCCTTGTGGAATGACTACGACAAATAATTCCATCAATATGTCTCAGCTAATAATGACAGTGACGAACCTGTGATTATTGTACTACAACTTGCAAAGTATAACACTTGGAACCGTAAATCTTCAAAATTATAAGCTTTTATGACTTAAATGTATGAAGATCTAATATTGATACTATCATAAATCTCGTGTCCAGTGTTAGACACGGGTCTAAAATCTAGTGTATAACTAAAAACATTATTGTTATGTAAACATCATAAAACATTCTTATTATAAGTATTCAAAATACCAAATTCTAAATGTCACAAGAAAAAGCGAACAACATCTACGAACATGCTATCGATCTTTCACTAACATATTGTATTAGATACTCATAAATATAAATCGACGAATTAAAGTTATATTCGTTTATTTAGTTGAATAAATAATAGTAATATTTTTGTTCATACTTATCTTTGCTAAATAATTTACAGTATAAATATAAATTATAATAAGTAGTAGGCATATGCGATTTATTCAACGTGTTTATTTACTTTTTACATCATTAAAGCTACAAGAAAGTCACACGAGCAATCGACAATGATGGCGACGACTAAATATGGGAGGTAAGTGTCGACTGGTAGTAATGATGATGACGGTGATAGTGCCGGCGGTGAAATGTGGAAGGTGATGAACGACTGGTAATGGTAGTGATGGAGTGGTGACGGTAAATGATAATGTTATTGAAAGAGTATAGTAGATGAGATTCATAATGTATCGTAGAGAGAGAAAATTTTTGCTATTTTCAGTTCTAAAAACAAAAAAAGAAAGACAAAAATCTTTATAAAGTATCCCGTGTTGCTAGATGAAATAAAACATACCAAGCAAATGATTGAGGGACAATAATGACTACCTTTAGAATGGTATACCTTCTAGAAGATGAGACAATGAGCTTTAACTTAATTTTGAAGAGGATATGAAAAAATATACTCGTATTTAACTACTTAAGACCATAATGGAGTTTCGGGTCTTTCCCTGGTGGCTTTATGGGCTTACGGCTTGGCCTATCCAACATTGTTTATCCTTAGCATACGTATGGAGTGCTTTTCGTTATTAGATAAGGGTTGTGATCACTTGAAAACTAACATTTCTGTTAAACCTATAAACGGGTCAAAACACTGACCAGTTTTCTGGTTGTTACGTCTTATCAAAAACACACTGTGATTTGAAACTTAACAAAATGTGTTTTTAAAAAATACATTGTATTTGGTTTAAATCACAGTATGTTTTACTGTTTTAACCAATTTTTTAGTTTTCACGTAAATTTTAGTTTTCAATATAACGTTAACCTTTGTTTAAAGTTAAAAAAAAGATGAGATTTGTCCTAGCTTCACAATCCTGAGGACTTGTCAACAAATCCAGAAACCTCTCTCAAATTCCATTTCCAAAAACCACAAAAAAAGAAAAAAGAGAAATGGCTCTAAGAAGAACCCTATCAGCAACACATAAAACCCTAACAAAATATCAACAAATCCGTGGATTACAAACATTCACACTTCCAGATCTTTCCTACGATTATGGCGCCCTTGAACCGGTCATCAGCGGCGAAATCATGCAGATTCATCACCAGAAACACCACCAGGCTTACATAACTAACTACAATAAAGCTATCGAACAGCTCGATTCTGCTATTTCTGCCGGAGATGCTTCTACTGTTGTTAAATTGCAGAGCGCTATTAAGTTTAATGGCGGAGGTTATTTCCATTTATGTACTTTCATTTTCATTTTATCTGACTTTTTATATTGTTATGTTCAGTATAATATATATATATTTGTGTTTGATTTTTTACTTTTTATTAGTGGAAAAATATATGTAAATATAGGTAAATAGACACTCATCTATGCAGCAGATTAAAGAACAAACTGGTGGTGGATTTAATCAAGTGATTATTACAGAACATAAGCAAAAACAAGCAGATTACATCGAAAAGGATTTTAGGGTTTTCCAAACGGTAAAAGGCTGCAGAGAGAGGTGGGTGTACAGTGCCCCCTCTTTCTTTATATACACCAGTCATAATGCAATTTACACTAAAGGTCCTTCATCTTCAATAATATTCGTAAGTAGCTATAACTTGAAACTTCATTCACTTGTCCATCTTCAGTCCTTCCTAGTTCCAATGCTTTCATCAAAAGTCCTTCTTCATCCTACACATCAACATTCTAAGTTAAACAATTAAATTGGTATTTTAACACTCCCCCACAATTTAATTGTGGAAGAGATCAATTAACCCCAAGTCTTTCAGCTGTTTGTTATGTTGAGCAGATGTGAGTCCTTTTGTGAATAAATCAGCAAGATTATCTTCAGTGCCTATTTTCACAGTTTCGACAATTCCCAAATTGATTTTCTCTCTAACAAAGTATAAGTCAATCTCAAAATGTTTAGTTTTCTCATGGAAAACTGGATTAGCACTAATCTGTATTGCAGCCTTACTATCACAAAAAATAGGCACAGGATTCTCTTGCCTAATTCCAAATTCATTTAAAATTTTTAGCACCCACAAAATTTCACAAGTCATGGCTGCTAATGCTCTAAACTCTGCTTCAGCAGATGATCTAGATATAGTGGACTGCTTTTTACTTTTCCAAGATATAGGTGAGCCACCAAGGAAGAGAATGTATCCTGTGATACTTTTCCTGGCAGTCACCTTCTTGGCCCAGTCAGAATCTACATAAGCAGTTAAGGAGAGATCAGAGTTACCTTTCAAGTGAATCCCCTTACCTGGAGAACCCTTCAGATACCTTAGTACCCTTAAAGCAAGCTTAAAATGAGACAAACAAGGATTATGCATAAACTGACTTAGAACATGCACAGCAAAGGCTATATCAGGCCTGGTAAGGGTAAGATATATCAATTTTCCCACCAATTTTTGATACTCAGTGATGTTTTTAAGAGGTGGATCATCATCACAAGGTCCCAGATTTGAGTCAATAGGAGTATGACAAATAGGAGTATGACATGGTTTACATCCTAACAAACCATATTCAGAAATAATGTCCATACAATACTTTCTTTGTGTCATACAGACACCATCAATGGTATCAAGAACTTCTATACCAAGGAAGTATCTTAGTTTACCAAGATCCTTTATAGAGAATCTGGTGCTCAAGAACTCCTTGCACTGATTAATTTCCTTAACACAATTACCAGTTATAACTATATCATCAACATAGACAAGTAAAGCAATAAAAACACCATTTGAGTTTTTGGTGTACAAAGAATAATCACTAATGCTTTGAGAAAAGCCATAATCAACAAGAGCAGAAGTCAATTTTTCATTCCACTTCCTAGGGGCTTGTTTAAGCCCATATAAGGACTTAACCAACTTACACACTCTTCTGTCAGTAGTAGAAAAATAACCAGGAGGAGGTGTCATATAAACATCCTCAACAATCTCCCCATACAAGAAAGCATTATTAATATCAAGTTGAAAGATAGGCCAACAGTTTTGAGTAGCAATGGTAATTAGGCATCTTATGGTCACCATTTTAACCACAGGAGAGAAAGTCTCATCAAAGTCAACACCAGCCTTTTGGCTGTACCCCTTAGCAACTAATCTAGCCTTATATCTATCAATATCCCCATTGGACTTGTATTTAACCTTGTAAACCCATTTACACCCAATGGGTTCCCTGCCAGGAGGAAGGTCAGTGAGAGTCCAAGTCCCATTTTTGTGCAAAGCCTCCATTTCAGCATTCATAGCATCAATCCAAAGAGGATCTTTGCTTGCTTCAGAAAAGGAGGTGGGTTCAAGATGCTTATTAAGGTTGGAAACAAAGCACTTGTTTTCAGTGTCAAGTTTAGAGTAATTCACAAAATTAGAGATACTGTGTTTGGTTTTTGTTCCCAGCACAAAGTCATTTAGGTTCTTTGGCAACCTGGTGGTCCTATTAGACCTCCTAAGATTAACAGGGTCATTGTTGAGATTAACAGGATTACCATTCAACTGGACAGAGTCATTAGGGTTATCATTACCCTCAGAATTGTGGGAATCCTCATCAAGTCATCAAGTGTTGCATCCTGGTCACTGGTAATCCCAAAGGGACTGCCAGAGTGATCAGGTGGACCATTCATGCCAGAACCCAAGTTAGGGCTACCATGGCTAGAAGGTCCACTGCCATCACTTGAGCTAGGCTCTCTCCTTTCATCATTGGGATTTGAAGGCCTTGGATGATTATTATCAAAGAGATTATTATCAAAAAAGTTTAAATGAGTAATCTCATTTTCATAAACTTGTTGATTTATTTTTAAAGGAAAGATATGTTCATAGAAAATAACATCCCTTGAATAAAGGATGGTTTTATTATCAAGACTATATAGCTTATAGCCCTTTTTTGCATTAGCATATCCAATAAGAACACACTTCTCAGATCTACTACTAAATTTGTCAAAGTTATTCAAAATAGTGGCAAAACATAAGCATCCAAAGACCCTTAGGTAGGAGAGATTAGGTTGACACTTAAAAATTATTTCATAAGGAGATTTTCCAGAAAGAACAGAAGAAGGTAACCTGTTAATCAAATAGGTAGCAGTTAGCACACATTCATTCCACATGTTAAGAGGTAACCCCCCTTGAAACATAAGAGCCCTTGCTACATTGAGCAAGTGCCTATGTTTCCTTTCAACAATACCATTTTGCTGTGGGGTGTGCACACAAGAAGTTTGGTGAATAATTCCCTTTTGTTTAACAAAACTGTTCATCTTATGATTAATAAATTCACTTCCATTGTCACTTCTAAAGATTTTTACATGTTTGTTAAACTGATTTTGAAGAAGATTGTAAAAACTTACAAGATTATCAAAAGTTTCATCTTTGTTTTTCATTAAATAAACCCATTACACTGTCTACCAATCCCCACAGTCATTCTTGTTCTCAAGTCCTGAATGTAACAATTATCCTCATCAAAACCAATAAAGAATTTATTATCCCTAGCCAGATTATGGACAGATAATAAGCTAACACAGTAATCTGGAACAACAAGCACACTATACAGAATTATGTTGTTTGTTAACCTTAGATTCCCAATTTTAACAACTTTAGCTTGTGTTCCATTAGGGTGACCAACAGTTAAACCTAGACTAGACACATCAACCACATCAAACATACATTTATCAGAATTTGTCATATGTTGGGTAGCACCAGAATCAGTTATCCATCCTTTGATGATTTTGGATAATTGTTTAGAGTGATTTGATCTAAAAAACTTTTCAAAATTTGAGTTAAAAAAGGAATTTGAGTTAAAAAAGGTACCTCCCATGTTGGCCTGAATGGGCTTAGTAACAGAACTTTCACTCAACATTCTCACAATCTGATTGATTTGTTCACTTGTAAGTTGAAAATTAGAAGCAGAGGGTCCAGCACCAGAGCTGGAACTAGAATAAGGAGAGACAGAACCTTGTGGTTCAGAAGAGACAACATAATTACTAGAAACATTTCTTCCAAAAGACTGATGAGAATTCCTCTTAACATACCCACCATTGGGTCTATAAGAGTTGTTATACCCAGGTGGTTGTCCAACAATTTCATAACACCTTTCAATAGTATGCCCAATTCTGTGACATTTAGAGCATTTAAGATTAGGATTAGGTCCCCTTCTCATTTCAACATTCCTGTTTTCAGAAAACCTTGGTTCTGAAAATTTCCTTCTATTCTCAAAAGTTTTAGCAACAAAAGCTGAATTTTGGTGTTTTGGAGGAACCTCAACAGGTGTGGCCCTGTGTGATTCCTCCCTAGAAATTATAGCAAAAGCAGTTTTTACACTGGGAAGGGGAAGGGGATCCCTGGTCAGAATGTTACTTCTTATGGGTAAGTACACCTCATCCAGTCCCATAAGGAACTGCATGAGCTTTATCAACTGGTGGTGCTCTTGAAACCCCTTAGCTGCATTGCATGTGCAGGTAGGAAGTTTCACAAGAGAATCAAACTGTCTCCATAAAGCATTCAATCTATGATAATAATCAGACAAAGAACTACCATTTTGAGTTAAAGAATTGATTTTATGATGTAAATTAAATGTTATTGACCCATCCACTTTGTCATAAGTCTCCTTAAGTTCCTCCCAAACAACAACAGCCTCTTTAGAAAAAATTTGACCCAGATAAACATCTTCAGACAAAGCACCAAGAATCCATGAAAGTACAACAGAGTTACATCTATCCCATTGCTTAGCTAAAACATCATTGTCAGTAGGTCTTTCATAAGAGCCATCAATAAAACAAAGTTTATTTTTAGTCTCCAAAGCAAGTTCCATTGCACAAGCCCATATTTTATAATTTTCAGTTCCTTTCAATTTTAAGCTAATTAAAGGTGTACCAGATGTGTCACTAGCATGCAAATATAGAGGGTCACCAAAATCCAGATTACTAATAAGAGTACCAAACATATTGAAACCATCTTCTTGGTCATTAACATTTCTCAAATTATCATCCATGATAACAGATAGAGCAGATACCACAAACTTAGCAGAAAAAACACAGAAACACACTTAAACAAGACAAATAAGTCAAAGACAGAAACACACAAGATAAAAGACCACCTAAAGGATGCAGGAACAGAGGCCAGATTCAAGAACACTCAAGTGTCTTGACAGGTATGTTCAAGAATCCTCTTTTCTACCAAGAAAAGATTAGAAACAGACAGATATAGTTAAAAAACTCACATAATACGAGAAGATTCAATAATAAGCTTACAATAGACAGACATATTCATTTTAGAAGACAAATAAGCATAGAATAACAGGAACCACATAAAGAAAGGAAGGAATCCCAACTGATAGGCCAAACTTTTCACACTTAGAGCACTCCAAGTGAGAAATAATTTGCTACTAGATGGGTAGGTTAAGAAGCTTACAGTGGGGTCGCCAACAGAAGTTCCAAGATACCAAAAAAGGACATAATAAGGCAACAATATACTCCAATAATATCAGATATCAACCCTAACCTAAAAAGATTGGATCCGAAAGATTTGACAAGAAACCGCTACAAATGGCAAGATCCAAGATCTAAAAAGATTTGAACCCTACACACGAGCAGTAAGAAGAGATTAAGAAAAGGATAATATCAAAAAAAAGGTTTCGAAATATTTTATATATCTAAAATAGTTTTCAACCTGGCTCTGATACCATGAAGAAAAATATATGTAAATATAGGTAAATAGACACTCATCTATGCAGCAGATTAAAGAACAAACTGGTGGTGGATTTAATCAAGTGATTATTACAGAACATAAGCAAAAACAAGCAGATTACATCAAAAAGATTTGAACCCTACACACGAGCAGTAAGAAGAGATTAAGAAAAGGATAATATCAAAAAAAAGGTTTCGAAATATTTTATATATCTAAAATAGTTTTCAACCTGGCTCTGATACCATGAAGAAAAATATATGTAAATATAGGTAAATAGACACTCATCTATGCAGCAGATTAAAGAACAAACTGGTGGTGGATTTAATCAAGTGATTATTACAGAACATAAGCAAAAACAAGCAGATTACATCGAAAAGGATTTTAGGGTTTTCCAAACGGTAAAAGGCTGCAGAGAGAGGTAGGTGTACAGTGCCCCCTCTCTTTCTTTATATACACCAGTCATAATGCAATTTACACTAAAGGTCCTTCATCTTCAATAATATTCGTAAGTAGCTATAACTTGAAACTTCATTCACTTGTCCATCTTCAGTCCTTCCTAGTTCCAATGCTTTCATCAAAAGTCCTTCTTCATCCTACACATCAACATTCTAAGTTAAACAATTAAATTGGTATTTTAACAGTTATATTTAAGTAATTCGAGAGAAGCTTGTTTAGTAACGTGTGTTTAGTGTACATCGAGGCGTTGACGTATCTGATATTACTGGCATGTATAAAATTGTTCCTAATACATAGCTAAGTTTTTGTTGTTTCTTAAGTATGAATTTTATATGATTTGATCTAGTCGTACTTTAAACATGATCGCTTAGATCCAGAAAGGATTTTCGTGCTGAATTAGGAAGTGATTGAAATGGCAACAATGGTCCAAATAACAATGTTGAAATTTGTTCTACATCGACAAGATCAAGAAGTTTCCATTTCTCATCGAACGGAGAAGCAGGTTTCTTTTCGGATGGAATTGGTTCATGCTTGCTTTTAAGACTAACCATACCGTGACAAATAAAATTCATATTCTAAAGTTGAATAAATATTAGGGAACAATTTCATACGTTCAAGTGATGACAGAAAATCGGAGATGCTGGTGAGTAGAGGATGCTATTGGATCCTGTTTGAACTCATGTTACTGTTCTGGAAGGCGAGAGTGGGAGGAACATTTTGTTATAGTGAGTGTATCATTGTTCATGCCATTGAAACACGAGTGTCACATGATATCTCAAAGAATGATGGTCATTTGCGTTAATATTCTTGCCGGTTCATTTGAGAAAAGGGAGATTATCTAGTGTATCTTTTTTAGGTATCCATAAGACTATAACTCTAGAAATGTTGTATCTTTTTGATGGGCAATCTAGCCACTACATTATACTAGTGGGATAAATTTGATACTAAAGGATAATAGCTCCTCGATTGCTTTGGAAATATTTAGGTACTGCTTATTAAAGTTTTAGAGATGGACTCTGATCTGGAATGTAAGAAATATTAGTTTAAATGTTCATAATTGATGGCTCTATTAAACTTTTATCATATCATCCAAAAAATAAGCAGGGAAAGTTTGATTCTAAAAGGCTAACTTTAATAGAAATGGTATCTGATCAAGAATGGTAGAAAGTTACCTTTATCATTCATTTGCAAAGAAACTGACCTTTTTGTCACGGCATTTTAGACAATTTCCTGTTGACTTTGTTTTGACCATGCTTACTTGATATTGTAATCTTAGCCATTTTTCTACATATTATATAACACCGTGAAGTTTTTTGGTAAAAGGGATTACCCTGGTTAGATTATAATACCGTGAAGTTCTAATATTGATAAGAGTAAACCAATTGTTTAAGGAGTACATATTGTAATCAAATGCATTAGCTAATAAATCGTGATACAAGTGACCTAACTAGAGATTTGTCCCTTTAAAACTTGCCTTCCTCTAGTGAGTGGAGAGTTTCAGTTTGGCATTTATAAATTACAAGCAATGAGAATGACTAATGGAGTAATGGTATCGATATCTTTGTATTCTATTATCAGGGAAATAAGTTACCATGATAATTCTATTGCAACAGCTGTAGTGCTGATAACGCAAATATATGACATCTATCATTAGCTATCTTGCTTTATGGTTGTTGAAATTTCTGGGTTTCTGACTCTCAAACCCACATTTCTGAGTAGGTCATGTGAATCACTCGATTTTCTGGAAGAATCTCGCTCCCATCAAAGTAAGTCTGTTGTTTCCGTTTCATGATAATCTAAGCTCAATTGTTTGGTGAAAACTGAAAGTCAACCTTGTTGCAGGAAGGGGGTGGTGAGTCCCCACATGGTTCTTTGGGCTGGGCTATTGACAATAGCTTTGGTTCTATGGAAAAGTTGATTGCTAAGATGAACTCGGAAGGTGCAGCTGTGCAGGGTTCTGGATGGGTGGTATGCACTTTTATCTTGTCTGAGTTCATACTCATCTTCTCTTATAGGTTTTCTTTAACCTTTTTTTTTGTTTGATTTGACAATTTTTTGATATGTTGAAGTGGCTTGCACTGGACAAAGAATTGAAAAGGCTTGTGGTTGAAACAACAGCAAACCAGGTTTTATTTCTGTACACTATGTTATGCACTCGATTCATGTCAAGCTTTGATGAACTTCTTCTCTGTTTTTTTTGGTTTTTGGTATTCCTGCATATACATGCTGCAAAGTAAAACTGTTTCTTTTTTGGTTCCCTGTATAACAAGCGTTTCAAACAGAACCTAATCCTTATTAACCTTCATAAGTTAACTTATTGAATATGAGTTTCTGACTTCTGCTGCAGGACCCACTGGTTACAAAAGGTCCAACTTTGGTTCCTTTGGTCGGCATAGATGTTTGGGAGCATGCATACTATTTACAGGTGATTCAAAGAAATTGTCATTGTTTTGGCTGAGGTCGCAAAATGGGTATCATGACGGGTCAAAACATGTTTAAGACAAAGTGGATAACGGTTTGGTATAAGTAAGGTCTGGCTGGGTTGATATCTTGTCCAAAATCTCAATTCTTCATAAATAATTAGTGTCAGATATGATAAACCAATTGCCCTATATATACCTGTCTTCTTATTATATATAAAAAGAAAAGCAGATAAACATACTTTGGGAGACTTTTCCACCCGTTTGGCTCACATAACCCAAATCGACCCATTCAATGCTGAAAATTCTTCTAGAATGCGACCATGATTTTATATTCATTCAGTCTTTTATCTTTTCACTTGAGCATGGTTGTGTACTTGTGTGTACAATTTGCAGTACAAAAATGTTAGGCCCGATTACTTGAAGAACATCTGGAAAGTGATCAACTGGAAATATGCGAGTGAAGTATACGAGAAAGAGTGTCCATGAAAAATTTGCGTGTTTGTGGCAAGAGGAATAAAGTACTACCCAAGGCACATGCTTTTACTTTGTAAAAAAGCTTCAATTGAACCAGTCGGTCTTTTGATTAAAATAATACTTGCATGGTGCGTACATGGTTTTAACAGTTGGTTTACACCTATGAGTTTTTGCAATATTTTGGTTTTTGTGAGCTTCATCTGTACACAATCAACTATGTCTGGATAAAGATTGTATTTAGTGATATACTCTTTGAACATTCTCATCTGTACTCTATTATATATGTTTTTATGTGAAATCATATCCAAATCACAATTGGTACATCAATAAATATATTTGGAGCCTACTTGAGATGACCCTTTTGTGAAAGCTGGCTGACCTGTAATTATCCATGTTTCGGTTGCGTGAATGTGTAGTGATTAACCCATAGTTTGAGCATATACCGCACAACTTTCACATACGTGTTTGGAAGCTCGAAAGTACAAAATCAAAGACCACATCTCTCGCAACATTCGTTGTGCATATACCGCCTTATAATCAGGTGATGGGGAGATGAGTTGATTAGGAGCATTCCAGGGACGACCAGATGCAAAACCTCTTGCAAGATTCCTTATATGTTTTTTTTTCCCTTCTTTTTTTGTTTTAGGTGATGCGTTTGTGATTTGGAGTGTTCCAATGATCACTAAATGACACAATGGCTAACATAGCATTGTAGCTAGTGTATGTTCATCAAGGGTTCGTTCGTGATAAAGTAGTGAACATGGCCCATATACGAATTACTGAATTAGTAACACAGTAATTACGGAAAGCGGAACGGCTACTACATAAGCATTTGTCTGTGTCTAGGTCGTTGAATATTCATAAATTGTTTGAATCCTAATATGGTTCGTTTAGGCGTGCTTGAAAAGTTGATGTGCTCTAATGGTTACATATCTTCAATAACTTAATACCAATATATAATCTATATTCAAACACAAAATAAAAAATCGTAAGCAATATGAGTCCGTGATATAAATTCCCTCTCGCCCTCTCGGCCATGTTTAGACTCTGCAGAGATTCCCGTTACTTGTCCGCCACTCACCCTTCACTTTATCCATGATCTCTAATGCCGGATCCAATTATAGTTTTCATCCTAAATAATATTAACAATTATAACGAAAATTCTACATT
Source organism: Erigeron breviscapus (assembly GCA_034093135.1). Lineage (NCBI taxonomy): Eukaryota > Viridiplantae > Streptophyta > Magnoliopsida > Asterales > Asteraceae > Erigeron > Erigeron breviscapus. The sequence goes on along the minus strand of CM067167.1, from coordinate 95,134,279 downwards.
TTTTACTACTATATTATTATTATTAAAATTAGATATATATACACTATTTAGATTTAGATAGATATCTAAGATACATATTAGATATCAATAGTCAAACACCAAACATCTTAGCATACGAATACTTTTTTTTTGGAAAAAAAAATATATCATGATACACATTTGATATCTGTAAAGAATATTTTTTTAAAAAAATTCAAAGGGCGTATTCCAATCAAAGAACTATTATGTATTGAGTCGCGGGTCATCACATTTGCCTGCGTGACGGTCCAGATTGATCACTTATGTAGTTATGTGTATTGATGGTTTGTGTCGCAACTCATGTATACACCATGTCACTGTCCAAGTTGCAGTAAATTATAGTATCGAAAAAATTATAATATAAAGTGCCCACATTATCAAAATTAGCATATATTATAGGATGCTCACACGATGCGACTACAATGTTAATAGCAGTGGCGTTGAGGTGGTGAGACAATGGGTGGTGGTGGTGGACTGTGACAATAACAAGTAGTGTAAGTTATTAATTAATATTATTTTGATATATCAAATTTGTTAATAGATAATTGTTAATCGTATTGGCTTATGGAGAAAAATAAACCGCCGGTCTAATTCTTTGATGCCAAACCGACCAAAAAATACAATTACTCTAGTTTAACTTGTTAAATTGGTTTTGACTAAACCATGTACATCCCTATAATTTTTTTTTTACCATATCGTCCATCTTAGATGTAGAGTGCAATCGGTTGCCATTAAAGAAAGGAGTGCTAGGATGTTATTTATGTTATCTATAAAGAGTAAGGTACCCGCGCGTTGCGACGGTGATGGAGGTGATGGCGGGGTGTGATGTAATGGCGGTGATGGCGGTGGCGGTGATGGGTGATCTACCTGACGGGGCACTGCCCTTAGCCGTACGGGCTTCGCCCTCAGATTTAAAAATTTGTCGAAAGTATATCGAATGACCTCTCTAATGAAAGAGCATGAATTTTAAGAACACCCATATAATTTTTATAATTTATCGATGTACGGTTTTTGAGATAAAAGATTTTGAACGAATTAGAGGAATAAAATGATTTATGGAGGAGAGAGAAAAAAAATGAGTGGTTAAGATTTGAGGAGAGAGAAAAGGGTATTATAGTTATTTTAGGTAAATATAGAATAGATAGGAGAGACATTTTGGGAAAGTAAATGTTGAAACTTAAAATTTTAAACAGGGGCTAAATGCTTTATAATATAGTATAGAAACACCTCAAAAATCTCAAGTAAGAAATTGAACTACCTAAAATACTCATTTTCTTTATTCATTAATTTAAACATATACACTTAATATACCTATAATACCCTTAATGAAATAATTTACAACATAAATATTTCAACCTTTAAAATAACTATACTACCTCATTTAACATCAATTACTTATACATTCACCACTATTACCGCCCCCACCAACCGTCACCGCCATCACCTGTCACCACCGCCGCCGCTGCCACCACTCTGTGCCGCTACCATCATCTTCGGCGCATTACACGGGCATTTGACTCGGTTTTTTAAAAAACAACTACGAGTAATATATTTGTACATGCGAAAAGTTTTTTTTTTGTTAATGTTTTTTATGGACTTGTTTTGGATTCCACTCAAAGTCTCAAAAGTGGTTAATGAGGTAGCGACCTTCTATTTTCCGAACGGTCATTGTTTAGTATATGTAGAAATTGACACTATTTATATAGTTATTTTTGGACCACTATTACCAACGTACTATATCGATTTCTTGCATTTTAAGTAATTGATAATACACATATCACCTTTCTTTTTGATTTTATTTTCTATAGTATGAGAGAAAGTACCCGTGCGTTGCGGCGGTAAGATGGTCGAGGTGATAGGTCATAGAGTGTGATAGCCAAATGCCTTAGCCGTACGGGTTCCGCCCTCGGATTTAAAAATTCGTCGAAAGTATATCGAATGACCTCTCTAATGAAAGAGCATGAAATTTTAAGAACACCCATATAATTTTTATAATTTATCGATGTACGGTTTTTGAGATAAAAGATTTTGAATGAGTTAGAGGAATAAAATGATTTATGGAGGAGAGAGAAAAATGAGTGGTTGCGATTTGAGGAGAGAGAAAAATGAGTGGTTGAGATGTATATAGATGTATTGTACATTATGCATTAGTAGGTATACAATGTTGAAAAGTTGAAAAAAATTGGAGGGAATAAATGCTTTATAATGTAGTAGAGATATTAGTGTTACTTGTTATCAACAATATTTCATAGTAACGTTTTTTTTTGGAAGGTAGTTTCATAGTAACGTAACAAAATCTGGTTTTAGTTTTTGGATATATTCTTGCCTAATTCTATAGACTTTCATAATATAGTCACATTGGTAGGACATTAAATTCCCACCAACCCACGTGTTGAAATAACTCATAATAAAGAGTTTGTTTTTGATTCAACAAGTGTGTGAGTGAGTTGCCAAATTAGCCCTTGAACGTTGCATTGAATTGTGGACATAATTTAGAGCCGGATGATATCAAAATGTTCAAAAAATAAAAGTTTCTGTTTAGTCATGTGATTTTTGTTTGCTTGTTTGTTTCCGTGATGACATGAACATTATCAATTTCCGTCATATTAATATGTCATGTTACATTAGTTTTTTAAGAAACCAATATGTTTGTTTATTTACAAACGCATCTTGCGCTTAGATCGATCAAATAGACATTTTAGTCACTTGATATGACTAAAAAGTCCTGGTTCAATTCTCTTTCGGTGATTTCTTCAAACGTGTTTTTGTGTTGGATTATGATTGAGTAAGTTGTTTGTGGTACGATGATATTTCAGCTTATGGACCGTCAGTAATTAAGAAAAACATTTAAAAGAAAAACGTTTACTAACTTACATTTTAGTCCATTAAAATTATAATTAAATACATTTATCTTTTTATCATATTATTATATCATAGTATACTGTATTTTATTTTATAAGATATATATATATATATATATATATTATATATATATATATATATAATATATATATATATATAATATATATATATATATGAATATAGTTAAAATAAATAGCAAGACTAACTAATTTTATTTTCTCTATTTAGTCCATATCTATAAACCTGACTTTTAATTTTTACCTTGACCTTAGCAGATAATGAAAAGTGTATAAATCATCTAATTCATTATGGACTTTCTATAGAAAAAAAAGAAAAAAGAAATTCGTTCAAAAAAATTATGGGCTTTCTATAAACTTTCCGTTTACTGATGGTCCTAGTGGTCTCCCAACATTCTCTTGTTTTTATGCTACTTTGGTTGTAGTGACATTTTGTATCTATAAAATTCTTATATAATTTTATAATAATAACCACTTCATTATTATATACTAGTGCAATATATATAGATATAGATTTGAGTATATTTTACATCTTTATGCTGAGATGGAACCTGGTTGATGTGGTGTCGTAGTGATATCCTTTTAGACTTATTTTATTGAAGCAAGTATTATCTTGAAAGAAAATATAGTATGATTCTTTTATAAATTATTATTTTTTTCAAAAAGACAATCTTTTCGATTCGATTTTGCATCATGGTGTCTTTTGCCTTCAACCCCTTTTCAGTTTTTCACCTTTTAGTTAATGGGCTATTTCAAGATTTCGGTTAAAACAAGATTTTTTACATGTTTCTTGAGATTAAAACAAGTGGGTCACTGTTTTTTTGGTTGGTTTCACTTGACGTTTCTTTCATTTATTAGTATTGTACAATAATGTAACCATTTTTTGTGTTTTTAAGATTTATATGTGTGTTTTTTGTTGCAGTTGGGATCTGCATTTAGCTCATTTTATCATCATCAAAGTTAAGGAATCTTGATTTGAGAAGCATGGATTATGGTAACAAAAAGTGTAAGGAGAATTCTAAGGTTAGCTTACTAAATTTTGTGTAATTATTTTGGCTTTTTGGTTGCTAGCAAATCACCATTTCATAAATGGGGATAACTTGATGTTAACATCATCTTGGTTAGATGATGTTGCTCTCACAAACCATAAAATTCATGGGGCTTTTTGACATGTGTAGAAAATGATGTTAGTGGGTTTGTGAGAGCAACATCATCCATGGTAGATGATGTTAACATCATATTAGATTTTCCCTTCATAAAAATGCCAAATGTAAGAATGAAGATCTTCAAAACTAAAGTTCTAGCATAATAGTTATTATTTTCATTGTTTATCCGGAACAAGTCCATGTTTAGTTAGCATAGTAAAAAAGAGTCAAATTATGCATTCTATCTTTATAAGAGTTCTGTCCAAAATTTTATAACCGGGTAAATGGATGAAGTTTTCCCTATTCAGGGTACCCGGGGTGGTCGGGTTTTCGACTTATATGTACGCAGCTTAACTGGGGTATCCGTGGGCGGTTTGCCGGTTTCTGCTAAGCCTTTTCTGTCCTCAATTGTGTGTTCTTGCATAGATAGTGTTTTTTTTTTTTTTACAATTTATGCAATAAACTCAGTATATTTATGGCTATTACCTGAAGCCTATGAAGTAAGTTATTAAGAAAATGCTTTATATGTTTGTTAATTGTCTTTAGGATTCTTGGAGGACAACACTGGTGTTAGCTTATCAGAGTCTTGGAATAGTGTATGGAGACCTGAGCATTTCGCCAATTTATGTCTACAAAAGCACATTTGCAGAAGACATTCGTCACTCAGAAACCAACGAAGAGATTTTTGGCGTGCTTTCATTTGTTTTCTGGACTTTGACTCTAGTTCCTTTGTTCAAATACGTGTTCATTGTTCTTCGAGCTGATGATAATGGCGAAGGTACACAACCTAACTTAACGAGTAATGAACTAATGTACCAATGACTGATTGGCAGACCTACAACAATGCCTAAAAATTTGGTGTTGGCTTATGGCATGATAAGTGCCTAAAATTCAAAAAGGGAAATTACATTAAGTTATCGTTTTCCTCTCTTTGAAACTTAAGCGTTGATCATGTCATGTGTCAGCACTATGTTTTTGGGCATATATGTAGCCCTATCAATTTAGACACATTTATCATTTTTCTTGATGGATAATATAAGAAACTTTGATTTTATATGGTATGAAACTTCACCTGAACATTGTCTAATACTGTATCCATATATTACTTCAAAAAACTTTTTATGTAAACATCAAGTTCTGGTTTATAAGTAATAGGTTTCACACATTTTATGAACAGGTTTTGGTTTATTAAAAGTGATTATGGTTGTCAATATGTTGTTCTCAAGAAACCAAAATTATAGGCATATCCTAACAAATGATTATGATTATCTGCTATTTTATGCAATTTTGAAGGTATATTGGTTTTTTTAGAAGTAGCAAGATGGGCGGATCAGGCGGTTGGGTAGTGGGTCAAAATGGTATGGGCTGAAAGGGATCTTTCTAACTATTGGTCAATATGTGCACGTGTCGTTTTATATCTATATGTGTGTCAATCATGATTACAAAAAGGAATATATCAACACAATAATCTATTCTTCGAATAAAAACTTTTCAGGCGGTTGTATGCATTGACTGGTTCCCTTATAACTGATTTTCTTAGTTGGCCCGTTTGAAAAATAGACCACGACCCATAATAACGCGTTAAATGGGTCAAAGAACCACTTATAAGTTTTATATCTAGTGTTTTCAGTAATCAAGGTTGACACCCATTGTTGATCATTCTGTAGGTGGAACTTTTGCTCTTTATTCCTCTATATGCCGGCATGCTAAAGTCAGCATGCTACCAAACCGACAAATTGCTGATGAATCGCTCTCTACATATAAGTTGAAGCAACCTCCAGAGAGGGAAAACAGGTCAAAAGTTAAAATGTTGCTTGAGAAGCACAAGCCTTTGCATACAGCTTTACTAATATTGGTTCTTCTTGGCACTTGTATGGTAATTGGGGATGGAGTCCTTACTCCTGTTATATCTGGTATGTCGTTATTCAAATTTCTTTGCAATCCTTTATTTCATTTTTTTTTGTATTTTTAACATAATTCGCCATTCACATATGCAGTTTTTTCTGCGGTTTCTGGGCTCGAGCTATCAATGTCCAAGAAACACCATGAATGTGAGTTCACCGACAATAACTTGTTTCTATTTCACAAGATTTATATATATGTTTGACTAGTCTCGTAGAGTTGGGCAGGGGCCAGGTGGCAAAATGGGGGGTTGGGTGAGTTGAGGGGTAGATTTAAAATGGGTCAAAACAGGACGGTTTAATTCAGGTTGGTCTGCAAACAATACCATGTCCTGTTTACCTTGAATCGCATATGAATGAACATCTGAGTTCGATATAAATATTTCTATGTGGAGGGAGTAGCTTAACATTCAAATCTCATTTTAATCCAATATAATTAATTGTTTGAGTGCAGTTTCTAAGAAATTTTTCTATTTACAGATGCAGTGATTCCGATTACCTGCGTCATTTTAGTGTGCCTATTTGCACTACAGCATTATGGCACACATCGAGTTGGTTCCTTTTTTGCTCCAATCGTATTGTTATGGCTGCTTTGCATCAGTGGGCTTGGGTTATACAATATATTTCATTGGAACCAGCATATTTACAAAGCTCTTTCGCCTTATTACATGTACAAGTTTTTGAAGAAGACAAAAAAACAAGGGTGGATGTCTTTGGGAGGAATTTTATTGTGCATTACAGGTAGACATTCGAAAATTTTCTGTATATGGTATCTAGTTAGCCATTGTTGATTTTAAAGATTTAAAGTTTAAACACTCTATGTATCAAATTTGAATTTTATGGGAAGCTCAAAGTCTTCTTTAGTATTGAGATTTACATTACTCTCTCTAAGAAATATTACGTATCGATAGAAAAAGATCAAAATGTATAAGAAAATATTTGTAATTACTATGTTTGGGATAATTAATCAATTTTACTGGCAGGCTCGGAAGCAATGTTTGCTGATCTTGGTCATTTCTCGTACACTGCAATCCAGGTAAATTTTACATGTAACCTTATTTTTGGAATCTACAACAAAATTATATCCCATCCCAGATTATTAAATTTCATGGCTGCATTGACGTTATTTGTAATGTGGCTAAATGGGTCCTGTATTGGGTAAATACGGGTAGTTTTTGTAAGGGTCAAAAAGGGTCTTGTCTAGTTGATCCGAGAAGCTTTTTAAATATTATTTTTCCAACCAAGTTGTACCAAAAATGTTTACAAAAAGTTATACAATGATGACGATACCCAATCCTGCCAGAGTTGGGGTATGGGGGAGGTGTTTTAGATAGTCATATCTTTACTCGAGAATACAGAGACTTCTTCTAGGGTCACAAATTGTTATATTTGCTCTCATTAAAATTAAATTTAATTACAGAGAATAGAACTCATTTACTGTTATGTGGGTTGTGGATGCCGGAATTATGTTATCTTAAATTTCATATTGCAGATTGCTTTCACCTTCCTCGTTTATCCTGCGCTAATTCTTGGTTACATGGGGCAAGCAGCTTACCTGTCAAAGCATCACCAAATTGCTCATGACATTAGTTATTATGTATCAGTGCCAGGTATCTATACTAATTGCTCATATTCGTATGATAAAATAGAAGCGTTGACGTTATTTAGTAATGAAGGTGTTCTTGATATATGTGCAGAAAGTATTAGGTGGCCTGTTCTTGTTATAGCCGTTCTTGCTTCAGTTGTTGGGAGCCAAGCAATCATCAGTGGCACCTTCTCAATCATTAACCAGAGTCAGTCACTAGGTTGTTTTCCTAGGGTTAAGGTTGTCCATACGTCAGACAAGAAACACGGTCAGATTTACATCCCCGAGATCAACTGGATACTTATGATCTTATGCATTGCTGTGACCGTTGGATTCAGGGACACAAAACACATGGGAAATGCATCAGGTTGGTTCCTGGACTTTACTTTTCACTTAATCACAAAACTGACAACCCACACATATATGTATGTAATTAGGTGATTCTCGTTTTTGTAACATCTATATTGTTGCTACAGTAGAACTTGAGGTTTTGTTAAATAATTAGATATAGTTACAGAACTGAAAATCTTCCTAGATTGCCTGGTACACTGGATTTTAACTTACTAGATCAAGTTAAAGGTGAAAAATGGACAGGTTGGATAACTTTTTGAAACGTGTCAAGATTAAAATGGGCACCGTTTGTTACTGGTTGATTAAATGTCGGGTTGGGTTGGCCGCAGGCAGATTTGTCCATTTTTTTCTAATATAAATAGTTAAGCATCAAATATGAAATACGATTTTTAAAACTATATTACAATAGTGTTCTATTGCTCTAAAATAAACCGACTTTGGTGGCTTGAAAAATTAAACTTAAACTTGGGACCGCTGTTGTTTGGCCTATTTGACCCTTTTTCTTTGGATCTAAGTTTTTTTAGTTGATTAAACTTAAACTTGGGACATATTTTTTAAGTTTTTTTAGCTGTTAACTTGTTTGGCCTATTTGGCCTCTTTGACCGTTTTTCCCTGGATCTAAGTTTTCTTAGTTTGACCCTTGGAAAATAGCCCAAATCAGTGCATTCATAAGTAAAGGATCAAAGTTGTCACCTCTAAATCAAATTAGGTATTTTCAAATGCTGAATTTACACAGACATGGGAAGTTTTTGAGAGAAGTTTTTTAACAGTAGTCAGCCAAGGTACTACAAAAATGAAGGTCTTGATGTTGTATCTGTGGAAAATTTGTGCATCAGTTTTTAAGGTCAAAAGTGCTTCATTTTTTAATTTTTTGTTTCTTTATTTTTAGCAATCTGTTTTTCTGAGGGTATAGGGGTATGATTCGAGGAAGTGTAAGGTTTGACCAGAAAGACTTTTCTGATTTTATTGATTCTCAGTTAAATGGAATTATGGAGCTAGAATCATGACAAAATATGAGTCATTTGTAGCAAAGCAATAGTTAAGAATGGGCAAATGTCTAAGTTAACCTTGATGTTGCGTACCTAAAGTTTGAACCTTTATGCTTGACTTAATTGCAGGATTGGCTGTTATGGCAGTAATGCTCGTTACAACTTGCCTCACATCATTAGTAATCATTCTTTGCTGGCATAAACCACCAATTTTAGCTCTTTGCTTCCTATTTTTCTTTGGGTCCATAGAACTACTCTACTTCTCGGCTTCTTTAGTCAAGTTTCGTGAAGGGGCATGGCTCCCAATCCTCTTAGCACTCTTTCTAGTTACCATAATGTTCGTGTGGCACTATGCTACCACCAAAAAGTACGAATATGACCTTCAAAATAAAGTCTCTTTAGAATGGCTACTTGCATTGGGGCCAAGTTTGGGCATTTCACGAGTCCCCGGGATTGGGCTTGTGTTTACGGATCTTACCTCGGGCATCCCGGCTAACTTCTCACGGTTTGTGACGAATTTGCCTGCATTTCACCGTATCTTGGTGTTTGTGTGTGTGAAATCTGTACCTGTTCCCTTTGTCCCTCGAGCTGAGAGATACCTTATGGGTCGTGTAGGACCTGCCTCTCTTAGATCTTATAGGTGTATAGTGCGTTATGGTTATCGTGATGTTCACCAGGATGTGGACTCATTTGAGACTGAACTTGTTAACCACATTGCTGAATTCATTCGTTATGACTGGTGCCGCCCTGAACAGACTAATGATCCAGGTAACTTTTGTACATAAACTGGTCTTCATAATCATGTTTTTTTTACATACGAACATATGTTCAGTAATCCTCTAGATCATATTAAATTACTAGATTCTGATTTCTTATATGTGGGTCCTACACAGGAAACGACGACGAAGGGCTTCCGTCAAGTAGGTCTTCAGGAGAGTACAGGCTTGCAGTAATAGGGAGCTCAGACTTTTCTACAAGTCGGGCTTTTGAAGCAGAAGAAAGTATGCAACAAGTTAGTGTATCCGTCGGGTTTCCAACAATCGATAGCATAACAGACATAGTTCAGATGGAGACACAAAACAAAGGAAGACGAGTAACATTTGATGTTGATGATGCTAGTTCTAATGATCCAAAAGACATCCAAATGAGTGAAGAACTTCAAGATTTATTGGATGCTCAGCAAAGCGGGACTGCATTTATACTTGGTCACTCACATGTGAAAGCGAAACAAGGATCATCAGTTTTCAAGAGGTTAGCAATTGATTTCGCATATAATTTTCTTAGGCGGAATTGTAGGGGCCCAGATGTGGCGTTGAAGGTCCCTCCGTCGTCGTTGTTGGAAGTTGGCATGGTTTATGTAGTATAAACCTTACTATGGATATATCTATATATCGTCTTAATAGTTTATGTTAATATTAATGGAAGTCATTTTGCTCTATGGTTGTACACTTTTTTTTTGGCTGCCAAAAGAGCTCAAGTTTTTGTCTCTCTATTTTTACAAGTATTTCTTTCAAATTAAAGGAAATCATCATATATATATAATTTTAAACAACATTAATTCTGGTAATAATTGTTAAAACGATGTTTAATTCAAACAACCAATTACAATCCTTTAGCAACACAAGCAAAGTACTCCTCTCAATATCAATAGTCAGTTAAAGAGCCACGTAGCATCTCACAAACCGTATATTACAAAGTGACACGTGGCAAATTTAGAGTGGTCTAACTCAAGAAGACACACATACAACCACCAAACAATTCCACTATCCATTTGTTCCTATAGGAGAGATTACACTCCCTCCACTCAAAATAATATACACACAAATTCCTAAATAAGTAAAGTGTATGAAAGTTTTGATCTAAAGTCACAAATTTATCTGTTACATAAAATGATCATAAAACGCATCTAGACGTTTGTTATTGTTTTAATTATTGTAAATCCATCATACAAACTTAAACAAATATACAATTTAAACAAAGCGTACGGTTAAAAGTCATTAAAATATATTTGAACTTTACGACTTTTAAAATGTTTTATCTAGAACGGGCATTTTCAATATAATCATGTATGATCATTTTTACCTTAGTTATTTATGAAAATATAGATAGAGAAATGTAACTGACCCGACCCATTTTGACCAGTTACCCAACCGTACGAACCACTCATTTTTCTTGTGTTTATTGTGTTGAATATTCAAACTAAGTGACTCTAGACTGGGCTTTAACCACTTGGATACAAAATGAAGTATATAAGTCTAGTTTATGTGTGACTTTGGTTTATAAACTTCATAGTTCATATATTATGGGAATGGGGCTAAGGGCTCTTCCCTTATCACCAGCTTATTCGTATTCGACTTCTAACTTCACTGTGTCAAAGCACAAACTTAGCACAAACAATTCTCGTTACAAGTTTATAATATCGGCAAAAACCGAAAAAGGCAACAAAGATAATGAAGACGAAAAGCCGAAACCAAGAAAGCAAAATCTATTTGAAAGTGTTACAGAAGCTCTAGATTTTGCTCAAGTTAGATCAGCTGAAGATGCACAACTTATTGAAGATGCTAGGTCCGCAACCAAGTCTGGAGAAAAGATGAATAGGGAACAGGTAACTTATTTTTACGACACTCGTTCACAAATTCTTTTTTTTAACAACTAAATCCATCATTTTCAAGGATTGAACCTTGTCGTAAAATTAAAATAACTTTTTATGGTCGTAAAATTAAGGTTATCCTTTTAATGAGAAAAATGAAAGTAATTGATTTTTTCCCGACAATTGATTTTAATGACAAATCTTCTTTTTCCTTTCAAAAAAAAAAAAAAAAATTGATTTTTTCCCGACAATTTCCCCACTTATTAAAGAAAGTTTGTGTATGTAGTATGGCGCTCTTCGAAGGAAGATTGGAGGAACGTACAAAGATTTCTTCAAATCCTACGTTGAAGGTAAAATCAAATTGTTTCGTCGTACTTAATTTCATGTATAATCGCAAGTGTACGTATTGTAATATTGTTGTGTTATTCCATTCCATCATGAATGTACTTATCTAGTTATCTTACATTTGAAGTGATATATGTTTTTGTTTAGTTGATGGAGAATATGTGGAAGATGGATGGGTTGACAAAACATGTAAAGTGTGCAAGAAAGACACAAGAGGTGAGCCAAGGCAAGTGGACAAGCTTGGAAGATATGTTCATATAGCATGTGTGGACAAGCCTAAATCTGGCAATTTTTTCACCAAGCTTTTTTCTGGTTAAATCTAAATATAGAAACATTTGCTTTATACAATATTTTCTTTTACTTGGACACATCAAATTCATATTGCTTTATAGATGACTCTAGATGCCATGTCGCTAGTGGATATTAGATTAATTACTTACAGCAAATGTGTGTTTAGTGCCATCGATCTTTTTTATGTTTGAGTTTATTCTTATCTAGCGTGCGCGCATTGAGTTTAGGTTTGTTGAGAAAGTTAAATCTTTAAGCAATAAGCTTGAACTTTACTTTTGGCGTTTTCAAACATAAGACATCTTGTTCCTGTCATAAGACGAAGTGATGGATGATGCAGTAGTATTAATATGTACGTTAACGTTGAAATGATAAATGAGTTGAATAAAATAACATAAAACAGATAATTAAACTTCTTAATCTACACAAAATGGAATCAAATATGTAGTTTAATGATGATATTGATATTATTGAGTGTGCCCGTTACTTGTATCCCAGTCAACAGCCTCTCCGACGGTTTCACCAAAGAATTAACCCTTTCGTTCACAGGGTCTTCGGTGGCCTCATTGGTGTAAAGGGAGAGGTGTTGTAATAATACTAAATTGTGTAAATTGTTAAGTGTGTGAGAGAGAAAGTAGAGAGAGAATGGGAAAAGTAGGAAATTATATTATGGTGGCTAACATTACAAAGGAGTGTGGAGGGGTTTATATAGGTACAACATTTGCACTAAACCCCCTCCCTAATTACAATAAAGTCCTTATCTAATTAGAACTAAATCCTTCTACATTAACTATATTTAAACAAAAGGACTAGTCTATTACATTGTTACAAAACATGCACTAACAAATAATAAATGCTAACAATCTCCCCCTTTAGTGCTGTTTTGTAACTGTTTGCCGTCTTGATCTCTTTCTCTTTTTCTGCCTTCGGTTCCTTTTCTTCGTTGATGATTCGGCTTGTCTTGTTGAGTCCTTTGATCTTTAAAGGCCCTTTTCTTGTACTCTCCATACGTCTCTTTCCAATCCCTTTTTGGTATGAAGTGAAACTTAGGATCAGAGGGTCTGTTGGGGGGTTCAATTATGTTATCGGCAAAGTTGACTGGAGGAATGTTGTGGGGACCAAGCTCATTATTCGGTGAATATCTAACCCATGTGCCTTCAGGAACGTGAATCACACCACGACGTTCTTTTGGCAATCTTGCTTTTAAAATTTCTCTTGTTCTCTGTCTGTGGTTGATCTTTAGCCCTAATCTTCTTTATCACCTTCATTAATCTTTTCTTTTCTTTTTCAGACTCTTCGAACTCATGAAGACTTTCAAACACACTCTGGCATTGTCTCAATGTTCCATCAGAGTATTTGGAGAGTTCGTCGAGTCGAATGAAGATTTTGTGCCTCTGATCACTTTCAAATACAAAACCATGAGGATTATCAAACACGGCACCAGTGTTGAAGTTTTCAAGATTAACTCCAGGGATTCTTTGATTCGGCACGGTAAGATTCACTTTCTTTCTCTTCTTTTCAACAGCCAGTTGGAAGTCTTTTTGAGTTTGACTCAAGATAAGACTATCCATGTATCTCTTTACAGCGTAATAGGCATCTTGATTCTCTGGATCTGGTTGTATGAGCCTTCTTGCGAAGTGATGGAGAAGGAAAATCAGATCATCAGCAGAAAGAAGATTGAAACGAGCTTCATTGATTATGTACTTGCGATTATCTTCCCTTCTTACTACAAACCACATCAATCCCGGTCTACGTGCAAAACCTGCGACTCGCCATTCTTTAAAATGAATGCTAATGACTTCAATTATCTTCAGCTTGAACTGGTTTTTCCATGCTTTAAGAATCTTTTGACTTCGAGCATCCCTTAGGTCTTTCAAATACTTTTCCCTCTGATGCTCAAGATCATACACACGTCTCGCCCTTATTTCATCAATATCAATTTTCATCAGATCTTGTTGCTTCGAGAAGATCTCATAAGCTTTTTCTTCAAGGAATTTGGTGGATTTGAAGAGGTGTGAAGGTAGTTTGAGATAAACAAGCTTCTTTACCACATTCTTCCTGAAACCACCTTCATTGATCTGATCTCTAGGAAGTCTGGTGATTTGTTGGAGGTGAGGGTATTCGAGGTGATGGATTAGGTTGTCAAAGTTTAAACGGTTTAGAGCGGAAATTGGTTGCGGAACATTTGGAAAAGTGTCAAAACCTGGGAAATCATCATCATCATCAGAGGATCCATCATCATCTCTTGGATCGTTTTCAGGGAAATCCAAGCTATCAAAATCTTCTCCAATTATCGATGGATCACGAGGTAATCCCTGAGACTGAGCATCATCTCGAAAGTCCGAGCCTCTAACCACTTCTGTTGCCATACTGGCTAGAATTACTGACTCATCTGTATGAAATTCTTCAGTATGCTCAATACCATCAACATTCTACTCTACTGCTTCAATATCCTGAGGAGGATCTCTAGATTGAGCATCATCACCAACATCTGTGTCACCTATAACTTCAGTAGCAGCACTGGCTCTTAAATTAGCCACATCCTCATCCATATTTTCCCCGTCGTGTTGATCCTGATCATCAGTATCATCACGTCTTTGTTGTACAACAACGGCTTGCCTGCATGTGGCTTCAAGTTCAACAATTCGTTTCTGAGCCGCTTCAAGCTCTGCATCAGCAAGGAACTTTTGTTGTGCTGCTTGTTGCTTTAAAAGATTCATCTGGTTTTGATGATCAAAGCGAGCTTGGAGATTTGCAAGAATGGCTTTATCGAAGGAGTCTGTTTGATCATCAAGAGAGATAAGATGGGCATATAAATCACTGTAAAGTTCTTCTAGACGAGACCGTCTAGAAGGGGAGGCATGAGCAGAAGCATTGTTAGAATTCTTATTGGAGGAGGAAGATGAAGAAGATGATGAATGGGAAGGCGACGGTGATTTATGAGAGACGATTGGTGGAGGTTGAGTTTGAGTTTTACGTGTGTGAAGAAGACCTGCAGCATCGAGTGCCATGATAACCTCACGATCTTCTTGATCATATGGAATGTGAAGTCGTTCAGTGGCTGCAGGAGGACTTTCACTTGAGGAAGATTGAGGAGTAGAATGTTGAACAGGGGCTTTGCCCTTATCTTGACGGAGCGCTTCGGTTTGTGTCGGTTGAATTAAAGAAGAAGGTACGACCGACGTAGATGTCGTTATCGCAACTGTAGGCTCCGGAGGGTTTACAGTGCGGCCTGACGGTTGTGGACCAACAGGGCTTCCCGATGATTGACGAAGCAAGGCTTCAACATCAGTTGTTGCGTGACGAATTGGTTTGGCTCGAATGAACCAAACAATCTCACGGTTGGTGGGACTACCGGGATCCTCTGGATTGCCCGTTGAACTGGGAGTTGGGCTAGGAGGAAGCCAGGCGAGCCTAACTTCCTCGAAGCTTCTCTCCTCAGCGCCTGTATTCAGTGCTTGCTCGATGATGGCACCGACAGGTCTTCCATACGGTCCTGGAAAAGGTTCACGAACCAATTCTCTGTATGTTCTGGCAACGTCCAAGGGACGTGCGTGCACAATATCGAGTGACCTAGGGGGCGATCTAGACTCATTAGTGTTATCAAAGAAAGTTGGGAGAGAGGCAAGAGTCTCCGCGGCTTCAATATCGGCTTCCTCCGAATGAGGAATCGATAGTGGATGCGGCTGGTGCCTGTGCAAAAATGCATCTGGATCCTGTAGAGAGGATCCAGAGCGGCGAGGAGGTGTAACTTGCGAGGGTGGGGAGACCTCGTCTTCTATCCTAGGGGTGGCATCCCGGCGAGTAATAGGTTCATCTATCGAAGGGCCATCGTTTTCTTTTTGCCCTATTCCTAGCCCGGACCTCTCATCCTCTCCATTTTGTTTTTCAACCCCTCCCTCAAGATCACCTTGTATATCCGGAATGTCAAAAATGTTATCATGATGTTCAATTTGAACATCTTCAGTGGCTTCCTCTGGAATTGGTTGTAGAGGAGCCTTCACACGAATTTTCTTAGTTTTCCTTTTCTGTTGTTTTTAAATATTCGGTGAAGATGAAGAAGATGGAGAAATAATATTGTCGGAAGGAGTGGAAGATGAGGTGAGAGGAGAAGCAACAGAGAAAGATTGTTCAGGTGGAGGTGACGGTTCATCACGGAGAAGTGTTTTGGATTTAGACTTTGATTTCGATTTGTATTTTGAATGATGATGGGATTTATGTTTTTTCTTTGGTGGTTCGAAAGAAGAAGGAACATTAGAAGAAGATGGTGCATTTGAGTCAGATGCCACTTCTCCAGCTAACCCCTCTTTTCTTTTCCTAGACCTACGACCCTCACTAGGCGACCTATGGGGGATCGGTAGGCGGCTGTCGGCGTTCAGCAGCCATACCCCCTCCTAAAAACACTCGATAATTCATGAGGTCACTATCCTCATGGGGCACCTGACGAAGAAGAGAAGCAGGAATCGGCATAAAGTTGATACCTTCCAATCCAGAATTACCATAAACGGTACGATAACTTGGAATTTGAACAATATGGGAGCCAGGAAATCGTTGGATATTGTCATTGGTGTTGAGAACATTCTGGAGAATTACAGTCAGAAAGCGGATGAAAGGAATATATTTCTTCGTGGCATTGTACTTTCCTCTGACATTTAACCGAAGATGATCCCATGCAATAGCCGCAAAATCTATATGTACATCATATGCAATGGCAAATAGGTAAGTCAGAGTGTGAGAGGTGATGTCGTCTTGACCTTTTCTTGATGGAGGCAGGCAATAATTGATGATCGAACTTAACGTATACCAAAGGCGGTGAAAATTCTTTTTCTTGACATCTCTCAAGGCAGTAACACTACCTCGATATCCAAGATCTCCCACACGTTGAAGCATCTCTCCCATTGGAGGAGTAGGAACAAAATTTGTAGCGCCTTTTCTTGAAGTGGCAGTTGGAAATTGAAGCATAGTACGGAATTCATCAAGAGAGAATGTAAATGTTTTAGTTGTCCCTTCAGTGGTGAGGAGGTTGAATTGGAAATACGGGGAACTCGTTCTTCCTCTTGGAACGATATACTCAATGGAGCGCCACAATTGGAATAATAGTTCTTCTTCAATGCCTTCGGCGGAGATTGTAAATACTCGAAACATAGGATGAAAGGTAAGCATGACTGGTATAATGCCATGATGGCAAGTAAATGGGATCATCAGTTGGAAATTATTAGGCATTTCATCAGTGGCTCCATCTTCAAGAAAATCCATTCTGCGATTAACAAGAATGCGAATAGGAAACATTGTTTCCAAGGTTAATTTATTCAAAGAAGTTTTATCCTACACTGTTTTTCACAAAAGATGCAAAGGCAGTACAACAAGGCGTTCGATACCTTGCTTCTTAGGGAAAACCAATGTAGGATGAAGAAAATCAGTTGTTCAAACAGTAAATAACAATTAAAGAAGGTCTAACAATCGTTTTCCAAAGAACTACAAAGGTAGTACATCAAGACGTTCGATACCTTGCATTCCAAGGAAACTGAGAGTTAGACATAATTAATTTATTTAACATAAAAAGAGTTGAAAATCGGTATTAGTGAAGAATTTATGAAAACCGGTATAAAAAAAGAATTTTTGAAAACCGGTATTAGTAAAGAAATTTTGGCATGGTGCCTTTTAAGAAAAAATGAATTTGAAGAACTAATACCGGTTTTGAAAACCGGTATTAGTAAAGAAATTTTGGCATGGTGCCTTTTGAAGAAAAAATGAATTTGAAGAACTAATACCGGTTTTGAAAACCGGTATTTGCAAAAAGACAATACTATTGATGAACAAGGTAATGTTCACAAATAGATGATTGAGTAAAGCACAAGAATAATTTAAGAAAATAATTATCATCATCAAACCGAATAGACGGGATTTGAAAGTCAAAGTAAATTTGAAAAGATAATAAAAATTTTCTAAGTGTTTTGAAAACCGGTATTAGAGAAGAATTTATAGAAAATAAGTAGTAATACCGGTTTTGGAAATATTAAGAAGAATTAGAAAAAAGATTTTTTGAAAACCGGTATTAGTAAAGAAATTTTGGCATGGTGCCTTTTAAGAAAAAATGAATTTGAAGAACTAATACCGGTTTTGAAAACCGGTATTAGTAAAGAAATTTTGGCATGGTGCCTTTTAAGAAAAAATGAATTTGAAGAACTAATACCGGTTTTGAAAACCGGTATTTGCAAAGCATCAAGACACAAAGTATAAAACTTGGTATCGATGCACTTGCGAGAAGAAACTCAGATATGATCAATTCAAAACAACAAACATATAATCCAAATAAGCACATACGCAAGCAATTCAACTAGCAATCATAATTCAATTTAAAGTACATAAAGGAAATTAAGAAAGTAATCATGAATGATAAAATTGATGAAATAGGAGAGAAGATGAAATACCTGAATTGATGAACAAGAGAGATACGAAAAAGAAATCACACTATACAAGTAATCACCCCTAAATGAGAAGGAATACAGAAAGAAAAAAAAACATGACATTTTAGTAATCTAAAGGAAAACCGGTATTAGAGAAGAATTAAATGAAAGCCGATATTAGTGAAAAAATTAAGGAAAGCCGGTATTAGAGAAGAAAATACCTGAAAGCCGTTAATGATGAATTTATGTACTAATGCCGGTTTTCGTTTTGGAGCCCAAGAATTTATATAGTAATACCGGTTTTGGTTTTGAGAAAGTTTGAGGGAAAAGGAAAGCCGGTAGGAAAGCCGGTATAGGTTGAGAGAAAGCCGGTATTAGTAAAGAATTTAAAAACTTAGAAAAATTAAAACTGATAGTCAAAATGAGGGTCCAAGGGGGTATTTATAGAGGTCAATACCGGTTTTTGACCATCGGATTTGAGAAAATATGTACTAATACCGGTTTTCGAACTTGAATTTTTTTTTTTTTTTTAAAGTTTTTTTAAGTGATGAAAGGAAAAAATGTTAAGTAAAATTTCTAAGGAAATGAGGACAAGTAACGTACAAAAAAAATGAAAGGAAAGGAGCAAGATAAATACAAACTCCCCCTAGGAACATGCAGACTCAGAAATTTTACAAACTCCCCCTATAAGCATGCATTCTACCCTTGTTCTCCCCCTCAAACATTGCATGTAAGAGCACATTGGCACACATCAACTGTTTGACCAAGAAAATAAACTTAGAATACATGGCAGATAAGCAATTAAGTTTGTAGATTAAGCATTCCCAACTTGGTTTTCAAGAAATTAAACCTTTGTCCGTCCAAAGGTTTTGTAAACAGGTCAGCAAGTTGGTAGTCAGTTGGGACAAAGTAAAGTTCGATGTTACCTTTTTCAACATGATCTTTGATGAAGTGGTACCTTACATCGATATGCTTTGTCTTTGAATGTTGAACAGGATTGCAAGAGATTGCAATGGCACTTTTGGAGTCACGGTAGATGGGAATTCTATCATACTTGAAACCATAGTCAGAGAGTTGAGTCTTCATCCATAGAACTTGAGAGCAACAACTAGCAGCTGCTACATACTCAGCTTCAGCAGTGGAAGTGGAAACACAATTTTGTTTCTTTGAGGACCAACCAACTAACTTATCTCCAAGAAACTGCACACTACCTGACGTGCTTTTGCGATCTAACTTGCACCCTGCATGGTCTGCATCTGAGTAGGCAGTTAGTTCGAAACCGGTATCTTTCGGATACCATAAACCAAGGTTCATAGTTCCCTTAAGATACCGAAGAATACGTTTAACTGCTTGAGCATGACTATCCATAGGGTTAGCTTGAAATCTAGCGCACATGAATGTAGCAAACATAATATCCGGGCGACTAGCAGTTAAGTTCATGAGAGATCCTATCATACTGCGATAAAGTTTTTGATTGTAAGGTTTGCCATTAAGGTCAGCATTGATTTTAGTGCGAGATTCCATGGGTGTACCAATTGGTTGACAATTAAGCATATCAAACTTTTTCAACATGTCAGTAATGTATTTATTTTGACAGATAAAAATACCATTGGACATTTGTTTGACTTGTAGACCAAGGAAAAAGTTTAATTCACCCATCATACTCATTTCAAAGTGTTTGACCATTAAGGCGGAAAGTTTTTGCAGTACTTAGGATTAGTGGACCCGAAAATTATGTCATCTACATAGATTTGGATTAACAGAATGTCACTACCTTGACGTTTGATGAACAAAGTAGTGTCAATTGTACCTTTGCTGAATCCAGATTGCAAAAGATAGGCAGAGAGAGCATCATACCATGCACGAGGGGCTTGTTTCAGGCCATACAATGCCTTATCTAACCTGTAGACATGAGTTGGACGTTTCGGATCCACAAAGCCCTCGGGTTGACCAACATAAACCTCTTCTTTCAGCACACCATTCAGAAAAGCAGATTTGACATCCATTTGATAAACAGTGAAATTTTTGAATGCCGCATAAGCAAGGAAGATACGAATGGCCTCAATCCGAGCAACAGGAGCAAATGTCTCATCATAATCAACACCATCTTGCTGAGAAAAACCTTTTGCAACCAACCTAGCCTTGTTTCGAACAACAACCCCATTCTCATCCTTTTTATTCTTGAAGATCCACTTAGTCTTGATTGGTTCTTTATGCGTGTATGGATTAGGAACAAGTTTCCATACTTCAAGGCGCTCAAACTGAGATAATTCTTCCTGCATGGCTTTTACCCAATCAGGGTCACGAAGAGCTTCATTGACATTACTGGGCTCAACCATGCTCAAGAAGTTGACAAACAGGCATTCATTGGCTGAAGCTGCGCGTGTAGTCAAGCCAGCATTTGGATCTCCAATAATCTGAGTGGGAGGATGAGGAATCATGGAGCGAGACCATTTCCTAGAATGAGGAAGTGGATCAGCGGGATCATTATTTTCATCAGGATTAATAAAACCTGGAGAATGTTGTTCAGCGACTTGCTCAAAGCTAGGCTCATTGGGTAGAACGAATTCTTCTTCATCTGAGTCAGAATCAGTTGATTGATTAGATCCTGGAGAATTTTGCTGAGTAGGAACTGATAAAGGATCATTTGGTGCTGACGACGAGTTAGAAGAGTTAGAAGTAAAGGATCATTTGGTGCTGACGACGAGTTAGAAGAGTTAGAAGAGGATTCATTTGCAGAAGTAGAATTGACCGAAGGTGGAGGAGATGAATCATTAGAGGAAGTTGCAGAAGATGAACTTTGTTGATCAGCAGATGAGCTCTCAGGGTGAGAGGAAATGGAAGATAAACGTTCAGATATAGCCAAAGATTGTTCCAAAGTAGGAGGACGATCATGGTAAAAATCTTCAAACAAAATGTCTAACTCTTTAGTGGTCGGTTTAGAGAAACTTTGTTTATCAGAAGTTATGTTCTGTGTAGCGGAAGCTTGTGGACATTGAATATCGGGTCTTGAACTGTAGTGTTCAAGAACCATTCCAGAGAGTTCATCAAATTTAACATTCATACTCTCTACAATTTGCTTGGTTCTACGGTTATAGACACGATAAGCAACAGATTCTCTTGAGTAACCAATAAAATAAGCCTCGTCACCTTTTGGTTCAAACTTTCCAAGATTATCTCGATCATTTAGGACATAGCAGACACACCCAAAAATATGGAAATAATTCACATTGGGTCTTCTCTTGTTGATGACTTCATATGGAGTTTTGTCAAACCTTTTGTTGATGATAGATCTGTTTTGAGTAAAACAGGCAGTTGCAATGGCTTCAGCCCATAGATTTGGAGGTAATCTAGAATGAGCAAGCATAGTACGGGCAGCTTCAACAAGAGTTCGATTTCTTCTTTCAACGACTCCATTTTGTTGTGGTGTTCGTGCAGCGGAAAATTGATGGGTGATACCGACAGAAGAGAAGAATGATACAAGAGTAGCATTCTTGAATTCGGTACCATTATCGGAACGAACAATACGAACTGTAGATTGGAGATTAACTTGGGTCTTTTTGACAAAGTCAATGATAACTTGAGGAGCATCACTCTTTTCACGAAGAAAGTATACCCAAGTATAGCGAGAGTAGTCATCAACAATAACCAGAATGTAGCGCTTTGCATGAATGCTTTGAACACGCATTGGACCACATAAATCCATATGGAGAAGATGAAGAGGAGCTTCAGTACTGAGGTGTTTCTTTGGTTTGTGAGACGCTCTTTTCAGTTTACCAATTGCACAAGCTGGACAAACGTGATTAATATCATACTTGAAATCAGGAAGGCCATCAACGAGTTGTTTGTCAACAAGAGCATTAATCGTTTGAAAGTTTAGATGAGAGAGACGTTGATGCCATAACCAAGACTGTTGAGCTGAAGCTTTAGACAGAAGACAAATATTTGAAGATGGAGTTGGAATATTGTTGAGATCAATGGTGAACAAGTTGTTATCTCTTGAACCAGTAAGAATATCAACACCATCTTCGGTTTGAACTTTACACTCATATCTTCTAAAGAGGACTTGCAGATCATTATCACAAAATTGGCCAACACTGAAAAGATTATGGCCCAAACCTTCAACGTAGGAAACACGTTTGATGGTGATGCCATTTTGAACAATATCCCCATAGCCAAGAATGGGGGCTATATGATCATTTCCAAATCTAACAGTTCCCATGAAACGTTCAACAAAGTTCTTTAGCAAGGATTTATCACCAGTCATGTGTCTAGAACATCCGGAATCGACATACCAGACACAAATGAGAAATTCCTGTAAAATCAGGAAATATGGTTTTAGGTACTCACTTAGACTGGGTCCATGAAAGGTTAGGGGTTCATCATGCAATCACATTTATTAGAAGGACAAGTAAACTAAAGAGAAAACAATTGAAAACATAAGATAAACAAAAACATTAAACAAACATATGATCAAACACACAATCCATCATGGAATTTATTGAAAGCAAGTAAACACACAAACAGAGTTCAAATGTAAAGGTACGGATTACAGAACAAATTACTTATTACAATGCTTGAGAACAAGATGGACTAGTCCTAGAAGCATTTGAGCTATCTAAAGCATTAGGTCTACGAACTATCCACTCTTGTTTTACAGATGTAGATTTTCCATCAAGCTTGACTTTCCTAGAAGCATGTAAGTATCTATCTTTAGGAAGCCATTTACTTCGACAATTTAAGCACAGTAACCTGAAACATGAACATTTTTAGAGTTAGAGGAGGACTGTTTGTGTATGTTCTTGACAGGTTTCTTCTTGATGATCTCTTTGGCAGGTGGTGTTTGCTTTTTGTAAGTGGGAGAAAACCAACCATATTGATCTTGATATCTAACTATTCCTACAACATCATCTCTAAAGACCTTTAAACACTATTAGGTGTAACTAAAGATTGCTTAGGAGAGCTAGGATACTTTTGATATTTAGGTTGTGAAGAAGCATGATTTCCATTTTGAGGTTGTTTCATCTTGGTGAGTTTAGGTTTTGGGGTAGGAGTCTTCTGTTCTGTAGAAGTTTTGGGTACTTTGTTGGTCTTTGGTCTTTGAAATTTCTCATGAAATGGGTTGTGCTTCGAAGAGTGTGATTTTGGAATCCTTTTCAATGAAAATTCAACCTTTTCTTCCTTTTGAACAAATTGTTTTTCAAAATCAGGATCATATGAATGATCTTCTTCTAAAAAGTTGTTAAGATTAGGAAGATTTGAGAAATTCATATTGGCATATTTAACTTTAGATTTGGATTCCAAACTCACACTTGGGACATTTGGTTTAGGAGGACAAGGACTTTCTTTGGATGAGTTTGAAACATTTGTTTCATTTGAAAACTTTGAGTGACTTATTTCACTTGATTTGACCGGACAATGACTTCCCTTGAGTAAATTTGAAGCTTTTTCATTGTTATTATCTACAAAAGCTTGAAGAACAATATTCTTGTACTCCATTTCCATCTTAATTTTATTAAGTTCAGCGAGTAATTTCAATCTTTGTTCTCTTTCTTTTTCAAACTTTTTAGATAAAGTATCAAATTCATTCAAGTAAGTTTGTGTTTCCTCAGAAAACTTGAGGGGTTCAGTATCAAAAATGTTTGGAAAGAAATAATCATTTTCAACTTCTTGTTCACAATCAGTTTGAACAGCAACGTGAACACCTTCAAAACTTTTTTTTTGATACACCGTTCCTTTTCTAAATCAAGTTTTAATGTATCAATCTCATCCAAGTAAATCTGGGTGTCAATTGGGATCTCATTAGTAGGACTGTCAAGGTCTGTTTGAATAGAAACATTATATGTCTTAACAGAATCCCATTCAGTTTGCACAGAAGCATCAACAAGATCACATGCAGAAATATAGGAAGAAGAGGAAAAAGACATCATGTCTTCACAAGCAGAGCAGTTAGGTTCAGCACAATCATAGACAACACCAATTGGTGTGGTAGAAACAACTGGCACAATCTTGTGACAGTGATTTTGAGGCATTAGATTATCTAGCAAAAGTTGTTTTTCATCAATTGTTCGTTTTAGATCTTCAATTTGCTTTTCCAAAACACTTTGTGGAATGTATGGTCGAACTGAAGCAGGTTTTGGAACAGAACTTTCTTCCATTTGTTTAGACTCATTAGAAAGAACCACAAGTTGTTGGTCACTTGAATTTTCATCAAGTTCAACAATTGTAACAGAGTGAGTTTTTCTTTTAGGAACCAGAGGAAGATTGAAAAGATCATTTGACTCATTGATTTTGTCATAATTGCATTTAATTGCACACTTTGCTAGACAATACTCTGTCTCATAATCACCGTAACTTGGTCGAACATACTGAATGGTCATGCCATATCTCATTAAGTTGGCATCATACAAAGGTGGAACTTCCTGTTGTGCTTTGAGCAAATTCTTTGGATTTTCAAAACCCAACCCTTGAGTAAACCCATTGGAAAAATCTTTTGGCTTGTTTAAAAAGATTTGTTTATTTGATCGATCGATCTTGTAAACTTTCTCTTGATAAAACTTGATTTCATCTTTAAGTTCATCAATTTTCTTATCAAGTTTTTGGTTATATGAATCTTTTATGCAACAAGCATAATTTAAATCAGAAATTTTGTCTTCTAATTCTTTTAAAGCAGGGTTAGACTCTTTAATCTTAATTTTCAAGGACTCAAGGTCTTCAGCCAAAGCATTTGCTCGAAACATTTCATTGGACTTTGCAATTTGCACCTCTTTGATGGTCTGGGTTAGTTCAAAAACTTTGGTCTCAAGTTCTTGATTTGCAAGTTGCAACTCAGAAGAAGGAGTAAAGGAAACAGACACTTGATTAGTTACCAAATCATCAAAATCTTTTTGAAGTTTTTCATTTTTGATTTGAAATTCAATCAAAAGTTTTTCTTTTTCTTGCAAAGATTCAGTTAGATTAGAAACTTCTATGTGCAACGATTCATTAGTTTCGACAACTTTATTCATATATTGATCAAGTTCACGTTTAGGAATTTTGCATACCTCATCATCATCAGATTCAGAACTGGTACCACCTTCATCAAGTTCCTTGGATCTCTTGATCTTAGTCATGAAACACACGTTAGCCGCAAGTTCTTCAGTCTCTTCATCAGATAGATGTAGCCATTTGTCGTCCTCAGCAAGAAGAGCAATGCCACTTTCCTGTTGTTTCACCAGCAGGAGCTTGTTCTGGTAGTAGGTGGAGTTTTTCTGACGAGGTTTGGTGCAGTGGATAGCAAAATGACCAGTAAGACCACAATTGTAGCATTTTCTGTCTTCGAGCTTCTTCTCTAGAACCCTCTTTTCAAACTTCTTTGGTGCTTCATACTTCCTTTCTCCACCAGCATTGTCATTGTGATTGTCATATTTTGGAGCTTGTGAGTTCTTGACATAAGAAGACACAGATGAAGTTCGAAGTTGATTGTTGGTGGGTTTCTTTGTGAAGAACATTTTCTTGAAGGATCTCGTGAAGTGTGCTAAATCTCTGGACATTTCCTTTTCCTTTTCATCCAATTCAGGGTCACTTGGATCACTTGATTCATCATCATTAACAATTTCAACAACACTCTTTCTAGAAGACCTGGACAAGTTTCGATCAACAACTAAGGCAAGTGGATCAGATGAAGAGCTTCCTTCATTTTGCGTTTGCTGCTTTTGAACAGCTCTGAGATTCACCTTCAACTTCTCATAAAGAGTATGGATGGTGAGTTTGCCGAATTCGTCCTGTTGATTAAGTTGATTGCCATAGACTTGCCATTCGTCATGAAGGTGTCGGAGGAATTTGATGTTTAGTTCCATGTCAGTCTTTTTAACATCATTCTTTCGTAGCTCATTGATGACATTGCAGAAATGGATGTACACATCCTCCAGAGATTCACCCTTCTCTTGCTTGAACGTCTCATAAAGAGCAAGGACATTGGACAATCGAATAGTCGAAGACACCTCAGAACCTTGGAATTGTTTCTCTAGTTCATCCCAAATCTCTTTTCCAGTTTCATACGAATCAACATTGCAGTAGATATCGTTAGGAAGTGCCATGTAGAGATGAGATCTTGAGAGATTATCAGCTTGAGTACGGTTCTTCTGAGCAGTGCTCCAACTTTCTTTGGGAAGAAGTTCCTTAGTGACTGGGTTTTTGTGAACTGCAGGGCCTTCGTCATAAGAAGCTTTGATGTCGTCACCAAGAGGTTGTCTTGCGATCCAATCTAAAAATCTCTTTTTCCATTGAGGATATGACCCGCGATACAAAACGGGAGGTCTTGAATCGGAACCGAGAATCAATGAATCAGTCAACGACATTTTGAGAAATTCTGTAGAAAAACCGGTTTTCAGAAAATCAGTACAAATACCGGTTTTGGAAAATACTTCACTAATGTCGGTTTTCGTGAAGATAGAGGAAGATTATAACGAGTTGATAAACGATGAATATATGAACTAATATCGGTTTTGGTGTAAACCAGATATTATTTTGGAAATTAAAGTGAAATTTGGATTTTCAATGAAAATGAAAACCGGTAGGAAAACTGGTAGGAATACCGGTAAGAAAACCGGTAATACAACAGAATTAAAGTTCAGAGAAACCCGGTATTACAACAGATATTCGAGCAGACTGAAAACCGGTATGAATACCGGTATTCAGAACAGAAAGCAAAAAATCAAAATTAAGCCATGGATCTAACACAAGTTGTGATTTTGCTCTGATACCAAATGTAATAATACTAAATTGTGTAAATTGTTAAGTGTGTGAGAGAGAAAGTAGAGAGAGAATGGGAAAAGTAGGAAATTATATTATGGTGGCTAACATTACAAAGGAGGTGTGGAGGGGTTTATATAGGCACAACATTTGCACTAAACCCCCTCCCTAATTACAATAAAGTCCTTATCTAATTAGAACTAAATCCTTCTACATTAACTACATTTAAACAAAAGGACTAGTCTATTACATTGTTACAAAACATGCACTAACAAATAATAAATGCTAACAATCTTGTGCCCTAAATCCCAAATTTTAAAGTCTTGAGGTGTTGTGGTAAGTGAAACCTAACTAAATTTCTCCATTATTATGACATTAAACATGGCATCCCAGTCAACTGCCACTTTCTACAACTACATGTCCATAAAGTAATATCAACTACACACTAGTCCCTATATGAATCTTTAACCTGGAATTTGTGTGATCCATTCCATATGGCAGTACAATTGTTGGCATCATTCTTAATAGATTCAAATAAAACTGCAGCTGTAGGTGTCAAGGGACCTTTCTGTGTCTCAATCACCTTTTGCACAGTCACAATCCTTTTCATTAAATACTCTCTAATATATTCTAGGCAACTGATTATTGGTTTCTCCCTACCCTCAACCAATTGACTATTGAAACTCTCACAAAGATTATTCAATAACATATCACAATGTGCCCTTCCTGTATTACATTTGTAGTAATATAAAAGTCAAAATTAAGCTATGGATCTAACACAAGTTGTGATCTTGCTCGGATACTTCAAAAATATATTTTTGTTAAGAGCTTCAATGTGTTGATGATCAATTTTCATCCAAATTGAAAGGTACACGAACCATGAAAATTTAATGCGTTTAGAGACAAAAGCGCTCAACAGACGATTTATAAGATGAATATTAAGGGGGTATTTGGAACGAGTTATAAAAATAGATTATGTGTTTTTCATAATCAAATCAGATAATCAACTCAATACAAGTTAAAAAAAATTTGTGTTTGGATTTAATTATGTTGTTCAATGTTAGGACAATCAAATAATTAGGTTTTTGTTGTTTGGCATATTATTACTTATAACTTGGAGACTAAACAAGTAAAAAGATTAAAAAGACATTTTTATATTAACGTTAAACCAACAAATATATACTCGCAACAATTTATATGAATTATCGAACGTTTTGTCGTGTATTAACGTAACGTGGAGTTTATTTGTGTTTACGGGTTCGTTTTAGCGTTTAAATGATTAACGTTTAGCTATTTGTCGAAATTAGCGGAGCGGGGCCTCAAAAATGAGACCCCAAGGCCGGCCCCTCACACTCTCTCTCACACACCCATCCATTCATTTTACTTTACCAAAAATCTTATCTATCTCTCTCTCCCCTCATTCATTTCTCTCTTCTTCATCTCGTTCAACCACCATCTCAAACCCTAATTAATATCATAATAAATGCTAGAGATCTTGTGTTTCAAATCCCAAATTAACCAAATCTTGTAATCCTAATAATAATAATCATCTATTGGTGCAAGAAATCTCGAGTTTGAAGTGTTCATCCTTCCTTGTGCCCTAAATCCCAAATTTTAAAGTCTTGAGGTGTTGTGGTAAGTGAAACCTAACTAAATTTCTCCATTATTATGACATTAAACATGGCATCCCAGTCAACTGCCACTTTCTACAACTACATGTCCATAAAGTAATATCAACTACACACTGGTCCCTATATGAATCTCTAACCTGGAATTTGTGTGATCCATTCCATATGGCAGTACAATTGTTGGCATCATTCTTAATAGATTCAAATAAAACTGCAGCTGTAGGTGTCAAGGGACCTTTCTGTGTCTCAATCACCTTTTGCACAGTCACAATCCTTTTCATTAAATACTCTCTAATATATTCTAGGCAACTGATTATTGGTTTCTCCCTACCCTCAACCAATTGACTATTGAAACTCTCACAAAGATTATTCAATAACATATCACAATGTGCCCTTCCTGTATTACATTTGTAGTAATATAAAAGTCAAAATTAAGCTATAATAAACCAAATTCATTAAGATAAAGAGATGCATACCAGAAAAATGAGCCCTGCTCCAGTGTTTGGGTGGTATTGCCTTCAAATACTTGTAGGCACCATCATTTTCAACCCTCAGCTCTTCCATTGCAGCTTCAAATTCTTGCTCAGTGGTTCTTGTGGCACACTTCCATAGCATATGCCTTATGGTTTCTCCTCTAAACAGCTTACTCATGTTTTCATAGATATGTCTTAAAAACAAAATCTATGTTCAGCCATTGGGAAAACTCTAGCAATTGCTGGTACCAATCCCTTTTGCCTATCTGACATGAAAGTAAAGTTGTTGTTTGGAGATAAATCTAGGTCTTCTCCCAAGCAAATAAGAAACCATCTCCATGAGTCAAATGTTTCTGCCTCAACTACAACATATGCTAGGGGATAGATACCATTGTTAGGATCTACCTCAAATGCAGTAAGAACTTGTCCTGGATATGGTCCTTTCATAAAGGCTCCATCAAACCCTAGCAACTCTCTTTTACAAGCTTTGAAACCTTCTTTCAATGGGCCCAAGCAGACATAGATTCTTCTGAACTGCCTTGTTTCTGAATTTGGACTAGGTTCTGCATTAGCTTTAATCCTGACTGTTGTGTTTGGGTTTCTGTGCTGCAACTCTAAACAATAATCCCTCAACCTTGAGTACTGTTGGCTGTAATCCCCTTCTAGTCTCAATTGCATGGGTTTTGACCATTTCTTTCACTGGATGCTTTGACCCAAACACTTGAGTCACATAGAATTTGCTCTTACCAGATTGGTTTTGAGACAATGCCTTAACTTGGTTGTTTCTCCTAAACTGTTTTAATTTCTTCTTCCTCAATCCTTCTATGGTGTCATCATCAGGCCCACTATCAAAATCATCAAAGTCAATTCCCAAAACCTCTTCATTCTCAATCAATTCTATATGTGATGTAAACTCTTGACCTTGTAGACCTTGCACACCTTCTTGACCTTGCACAACTAAATTAAAAAGTAAAGAAATTACCTTTTTTAGATGATATCCTGAATTGCAGCTCCTTTGATTTTTGGATCTGCATCTACTGTGCCAATTATCTGCTTCATGATGAATGTGGAATTACAGTGCCTCAGTTGCCTTTGTTGTAGACATTTATGTTCTTCATTTAATGTCTTCACCATCCACCTTTGTTCATCCTTTTTCCTAGAAACTAATAAAGTCCATGGACATGTGGGTTTTTTCTGCTTTTTTCACTGTTTTGACCTCTTGACTATATTCTTTCTCACATTCCCCAACAACCCCCTTCCCTTTTGCATCTTTACCCTTTTCACCCTCGACACTTGCATGCATACCCTTAACACCCTTTGCATTGTCATGCAGACTCCTTCCAGCCTCTGCATTGCTCTGTTTTCCTTTTTCTGGTGAGCTCAATAACTTCTTCTCCATTGTAACCTTAGACTTTGTGTACTTTGGCTTTGGTATAGGCACAATTCCAAAACATCTTGCCCTGACCCTATCCTTATCATCTTTTACTAATCTGATGTCCCTTCTAGTCTCAATTGCATGCTTTTTGACCATTTCTTTCACTGGATGCTTTGACCCAAACACTTGAGTCACATAGAATTTGCTCTTACCAGACTGGTTTTGAGACAGTGCCTTAACTTGGTTGTTTCTCCTAAACTGTTTTAATTTCTTCTTCCTCAATCCTTCTATGGTGTCATCATCAGGCCCACTATCAAAATCATCAAAGTCAATTCCCAAAACCTCTTCATTCTCAATCAATTCTATATGTGATGTAAACTCTTGACCTTGTAGACCTTGCACACCTTCTTCACCTTTTGGGTCAAACCTAAATTCAAAGCCTTTCATGTTTACCTCTACATCATTTTGTGGTTCCTTCTCAAGTTGTATACTGCCCTCATCTCTCACATTGTCCCTAACTGGTTGATTAACTTGTTCACAGTCCTCATCATCCCCAATATCATGCTCTTTTTCTGGTTCAAAGTCACCATCCTCACTGTCATCCCCCTCTGATCTACTCCCACTGTCTTCTTCAACATTATCTCCCTCTGACCTACTTTCACTCTCTTCTTCACCATCTTCTTCTTCACTCACAACTACATTCTCCCTAACTGGTTCACAATCTTCTAAATTAATCACATTCTCTCTAACTGGTTCAGTATCTTCTAAATTAACCACATTTTCCTCATGGGGTTTCTGCCTAATTGTTTCACTACCTTTGGCATCATCAAATTGGTCAAGAGATATCCCAGAACCATGTTCCACATAAACATCAATTTTTTTATATTTAGGAACATATTTTTTCATATTAGCCACATGCATTTCAGCAATTAATGGCCTAAGCCCATCATCTAAATTAGTTTCAGGTACCATAAAATGAAGAAAAAAAAACCCATTTTCGTAGCCTAACTCCCTCATAATTTCATTCATGCTATTCATGCAAAACTCTTCTAAGTCAATGAAATCAAAACTATCAACCTTTCCATCTACGTATTGTTTTTTAGGGTTTGTGATGAACTTACCATTATGATGTACGTTTAGGGTCATCATACCTTCATAATCATCTGTAAACAACAACAAAATGATCATTAATTAAAAATACAAAT
This sequence comes from Erigeron breviscapus, assembly GCA_034093135.1. Taxonomy (NCBI): domain Eukaryota; kingdom Viridiplantae; phylum Streptophyta; class Magnoliopsida; order Asterales; family Asteraceae; genus Erigeron; species Erigeron breviscapus. The sequence continues at coordinate 95,102,367 of CM067167.1, read as the reverse complement.
AAATTATAAAATGATATAAAACCCTAAAATACCAATATATACTAACCGAAAATAAAGGAAATATCTTTGGGTTTTTTGCTTCTCTTTAGCCATTAATCCTTTTTTTTCATTCTGGTGACTTGATTGGATTAAATTGGTGTTCTAATTTTGATGTTATTGTGTTTTTGGAATTTGGGTGAAAGCACAAGGACGATTAAGATAGAAAAGGGGGAAAATGGGGGTGGCTGGAATTTTATACGACTCCCACGTGACTTGCACGACACAAGGGCGGGTGGAAAAGACATAAGTACCCCTAACGTGATTTGCACGTGGGGGTTAACGGAGGCAAGGACGTCCAAAAATAAATAAATAAAAAATAATTATTGGATATTTCTTGGCGGGAATTCTAGCCCTGACAATTGGCGGGAAAATGCCACTTTAAGAATTAGCGCGGGAAGCCGATAGAACAAGTCCTTCCTACACACATACAACAACTGTTCAGTTCAAGCCACGCAGATCGATTTGTGGTTGTGTGTGAGAGAAAAATCAAAAATATATAGATACAGAAGAAGAGCAATATATAAAATAATAATATAATATATTTAAAAGATGGTGGGGCGTCAATACGATTGTTTGGCAAACCCTCTTGGTGCCGTCCGGTTCACTTTTGACAAGGCTGTTGCCGCCGCCGGTTCAGATCCGGCTTCTTTCGACCGCAAAGATTGGGGCGTTTCCGAAATCTTTCGCGAATTCCTTTTCGATAACGACGGTCTGAATCAGGTATATTTTATTGATACATTTCTTCTAGGGTTTATAAATTAGTGATAAATCTATAGTTATTGCTGATATTTTTGTATTTATATCTTGGTTTCTGTAATTTCTATTATACAATAAATACAGGGTTTGTGATTTTCTATTTAAAGTTAAGGTTTTTATGCATATTTACATATATTGGAAATATATGTATAAATTGGTTTTATAATGTTTTAGGTTGTCCAGAAGTAGAGTTTTAAGTTACATTTGTCACTGTTGCGATATTATTATGATATATGGATTATTTCAAGTTTTCAACTGAAAACAAGCTTTTAAGGTAAAATGAGTTATAATGTAGAGGAAACTCGTGACGATTTTTAGGCGGGTGTACATTTGTGTATTTTTTAGAGTATTAGTAATGGTCGCACCATCACACCAAAGTGGCGTGTCACATCGGCACCAACCGACATTCATAACAATGACCCAAAAGTTGGACTTTACAATACCCTGATACCCAATTAAACAAAAGAAAAAAAAATCGAATACAAGGTTTGACGACCCCAAAATGACCCCAAGACAACTTTGACCTTCTAATGGACGACAACACGACCAGCGTCTTGGGCCACGACGCTGTAGACCTTATCCTTAGTATTCTCTTATAGAGAATTTGATGCAGATATTCCCAAATTGCTATATACAGCTGTTACATGTTACCCAACCATTCTTAAACGTTTTAGGATGAAGTTGTTTTACGATTAATAACACTGTGATTGCATACTGTTAATAACGGTGAACTTGAGTAAGTTTCGGGGATAAAAGATAAAACAAACCCTTGTTTTGAGAAAATCTAAACTTTGATTGTTATTGTTGGATTAAAATAAGTTGATAATTTGGAACTTTGATGGTCTTAAGTCAAGTTCTGTCATCAAGTTACCAAACCAAGAGTATACATTTTATCTGGAGAATTTTAGTTTTAAGGAAAACTATGTGCCTATATGCGGATTGCTATTTTTATTCGGATACAAGTTTTTTAATCTTTCATATTGACTTCATTTTTAATCATTTCGTTTAGGTTCCTGTGCTAACTCCATCAACAGTTAAATGGATTCAACCAAACTCTTTAGTTCGGTTCCGTGGAATGATACAAGACATGTTGGGTAATGAATTCTATGTTGGAGCTTATAAGGTAAATGCTAGGCCTTCAGTTAACCTCTAAGTAATACGTATATGATTTTTACAATAATTTGTTAATTTTGTGTTTCTTATTTTGTAAAGAATGAAGGGACATGGAATACCAACAAGTTTTCAGATGTTTCTCAGTTTTCTATGGGTCCTTCACCTGATTTACGGATCTGGGAACGTCGTTTGCTCTACTGTGTTCCTGTAAGTTAAAAAAATTAACCTATTAATATCAGATGTATGTATGATGTTTTTGTACTTCAAATGTAAGACTATTTCCTATAATGACTTCATGATTTACCTTCTTTTTAGGTCCCTGGCCAGAATTCATGGGCGGATTCTACTTCTGAGGATGTGATAACTATGCATGCCACATCAGCTAACCGAGAGAAGCGACAGAGAGAGGCTTTCTCTGTTTCTGAAGAGATGGAAATGCAAGTATGTCTTTATGTTAACAATTCTTGAGTTATCAAAGGAGTTAAGAGTTTTAAGCTTTGCATGTTCTCTAACACACATTTTGTACAATGACAGGACTCGGTTAACGAGATGCCAAATTCTCCGCGGGCAAAGAAGATGGTGAGCCAGTAGTCTTATTCTCATATACTATCATTATTTCTGTCTTGATTAGTTTCTTTAATTAAGTTTTTTACCAAAGTTAAGTTTCAAATATTGTTTGACAGCGAGAAAACGAATCTCTCTCAATGGACAACATGACTGAGGAAACAGGTTGTGGTACCAGTATGGTGCCTGATTTTGATAAAACTAACTTTCCATGTTTAGTGAAGGTGAACTTTTATTGTTTTCAGCTAAACTCTAAACTTGCAATTTATGAAAGCTAGAATATTTCTCACAACTGTTCGTCATTCTGCAGATATATGACTCTCCGGAGTCTGACTTGAAGTTAAATGACGTGTTTGAGTTTATTGGTGTTCTTACATTTGAGACTGATGCTAAAGATGATAAAAATGAAAATGAAATGGCAAATTGCTTTGATGAAGAGGAATCAGTCAGCCTACCTCCTAGCAAGGTTAGACATTTTTTTGTACTTGTTTTTTTTATTCTTGGGTATGTTTTATTTTATTGTTTAATGTATTATAAATATGTTTTCAGGTGCCACGTCTTCACTGTCTTGTACACAGAAAGCTATCACTTAATGATATGATTTTTAGTTTACCAGCATTGGAGGTAAGTTAGTTTGATCTAATCTAGTAGTAAGTCACTACCTTGTTCCTTATTCAATGTTGAGTATTCATTAGTCTTTGTGATTGTACAGCCAAAGCCTGAATTGGTGAAAGGAATTCGTGAATCCCTGTTGCAGCATCTTACACTAGTTCTTGGGGGTGACGAGTTAGCAGCTCATTTCATCTTATTGCACCTGTTGTCAAAGGTTAGGACTTACATCCACATAACAATATTAGAAGGGGGGTTTTGACATCTCTATGTATAAATGGTCAGTTCGGGCTGTGTTGTATTTCCAACTGTTCAAATGTATAAAATCAAACGAATTACATCAAAGGAAACATCACAATGTAGTTTTAAAATGCATAAAACCAGAGATCATTTATTTAATTATTTGTATATTGAGTTAATGCAGCCTTTATTTGATACACTGATAGTAAACATGGATAAGTTGGACCACAAGTGATTCAGGTCAAATCCAAACCTGAGGAATACCAGATATTTACCTGATCTAGATCAAGCCATTTTGACCCGTTTTCCAATCCACACTGGATAAGGCGATGTTCCACCTCAAGATAGTATGATTTTTTTATTTTTGTTTAACAAGAATTCTTGTTACAGGTTCATGCTAGGGTAGACTCAATTGCGGTTGGGAAACTATCACTTAATCTGACTAGTTTTGACAAGTCAAGTATATCCGTCTTTGGTAACCGTATCAATGATGCGGTAAAGAACCTTCTACCTTTCACACATTCTATGCCCCTCACTGTGGAATATCTTAACACTGCTGCACTTGCTCCTGTAAAGGATTACCAAACAAACAGGTATATAAGCTGTGATGACACCTAATGACTTTTCGTCACAACTCACAACTTATAACATTCTACTATTAACTTTGTAGACCTGTGTCATTAATGCTTAGCCCTAACTATTTAACATTTTTTGTTTATCAATAATTGCAGACTTGTGCCCGGGGCTCTTCAATGTGCAGAGGGGACACATTTGACAATAGACGAGTTGCCATTACAATCAGGGACTTTAAACAATAATGGTATTGAAAATACAGAACTGCTGAAGGATCTAATGGAATTCCAAAAGGTATATATTTTGTGAACATTTATTTATGTGATTGAAAGTAGCTTTGTGGCATATTCATTTTTGTTTTGTTTGCAGGTTGAATATGATTTTAAGTTCTACAAAATGAAGATGGATGCTGATGTTCAAATATTGATTCTTTCTGAAGGAAAATCAAACATTCTGCCAGCTGATCTAGTTCTCCCTTTCCATCCATCGTCTGTTGGTTCACTGGGAGTCGTCGATGAACAAACATTAAATGCGTGGAGATGGTACTTGACTACTCTTAGGTCATTGCCGCATTCTATTGGGACAGAAATGCAAAAGGTACACCTGAGTTGATTTTATAATAAATGTACACACTTTGTAAGATGCAAATGTTGAATGTTGATTATAGTTTAATGTGTGCAATACAATGACAGGTGGTAGAAGATGATATGGTTGCAGCTAGGCAAGTTGATCGGAGTCTGGGGACTGAAGATTTTAACAGGTTTGTTGTTGGCTGATAGTAACCCACCCTAATTTTGTAGGTAGAGGTCGTAAAAAAGGGTGGATTGGGCGGTTGGGCGAAGATCCAAACTGGTAATTTTTAGTACCTGTTCAGTTGATCCAAACTTTTGTTAATATTACGAAGTTTTTAATACGTAATAGTGATCACTTCTCTCTCTCAATTTTAAGCAACTCTGCCCGTTTTCTGTTCGTCTATTATTTTTCCTGTTACATGTTTCACTTGCTAGAGGGATAACCCAAATCTATCTATTAAATCAACTAAAAGCTGCTACTCTTAGTTACATGAATTCAAATACATTTCTTATTTGCAGGTGGCTTACTATGGGTCGTCTAATGTCATTGAGCTTGGGCGAGACATGCCTATCACATGAACACTGGCAAATGGTGAAAGAATTGGAAAGGCTAAGAAAAGAGCGACTCCAGTAAATGCAGCCAGCATCAACTAGATAGCTATGCTGGTTCAAAGCGTATGGTTCTAATTTTGGTGTTCAAGTATCCGTGTAATACCTTACTCAACTATGTGGTTCCCCTATTCATGGCTCTTACACAACTATGCGGTTCCCCTATTCATGGCTCCCTGTATCCTAAGCTGTCATTGCCTTTTGAGGTTTTCGTTTCTTGTCGAATTAAAACCTTGGAAACTTGCGTTTGGAAGATTGAGTTTGTACAAAATGTCAAATGCCTGTGATTCATTGCAAGGTACAAAACGTGTGGATGATTAGTCAACTAGAGGGACTGGATGAAATTGGTTATAATATGATACTGTGTTACGCATTTAACAAACTAAGAATAATAATCATATATAATGATATAACAATGATATGGAAGCCATTTCCAAAAGCCTGAAATGTTAAATTGAGAAAAAAAAAATAGAGCACTTATCACGTCATATGTTTTTATATTATCAGAAATTACCTCATATCGACACTTGTGAAGTAAATCAATAAATCATGTATCTGATGAAACGTTATTTTTATGTAAGTATGGACACTTGGTTCACATGGATGGTGAGTTAATAAAGCTAGAATTAGAAATCATGCTACGCATTTCATGTCTAAATTATGTTTTTAACAAGAACCCATATTTGAATTTGGGAGGACCTTGATTGATTATTTACATGTTTCCAACTATATATACATGACGACATCTGGTGTTTAAAAGCATACGAATCCAATGGTGTGCCGAAAAATGGTATCAGCATCCTATTACTTAATTTTTTTTTTGTTAAGTATGTATTCCTTTGAAGTTTATAATGCAACGAAGCACGGATACACGTTACTAGTTAACTACATTATTCACATCTCTTTCCTTTCTTCACCTATTATAAAGTGGTGTTTTATTATTTCTAGTTAAATAAAACAAATATTAATGTAAAACAAATAAAACAATAGGTTTCTCTTCACTTAAAATTACTGTGCATCATAAAAATCATCGTGCATCAATATATTACTTGTGCTTCGTGAATCTCCGTGAATCAGTTTTATCATGATCTAAGGGTCGATCTTGTCCTAATTGTTATACTTTAATAGTTATTTTACAATAACTAACCTCTTATTATATGATATTAAACAACTAATTTAATTATGAATTTTTTTTTGGATGGACTAAAAATTTAACAGGCGTGGTAAAAATGATTAAGAGGGCTGGAAGGTTAGATTAAGTTGTCAAAATCTTATTGACTGAATTTGGCATGGTTGATAAATTTTTATTTACCACTGGTCTCCCCTAACAATAATGACACCATGTATTCAATGCGTCAAATATGGTTGTGACACATTTAAGGGAGAGGATTCTCTCAAGTTAACTTAACATGACTATGGTAATTTTGACCCTTAGATAAAAATCAAATGCCAAGATTCAAAGATCATCTTTGAATCTAGGCCCTTGATTTTTATTCAAGGGTCAAGATTTCCCCAACTTGAATCAAGTTGGGGAAATAACTTGAGGGAATCCCCTCCCCACATTTAATCATGCTCAGGTTCCTGCTTCTTGGAAATAAATACTCTCACCCACTCTCCTGGTACTACATATACTTGCATTTCTACAAATGAGATACAACATACAAATAAGATACAACATATCTACCAATAAACTAAAACAGGATTGATATGTTCTTGAAACGACACGTGACGTAATCCTTGATCGACACGTGTCTTTTTAATTTATTTATTTTGTTAAATTAGCTTTTTTAGTTGTATATAAATTCAATTTCCTTATTAGACTTAGAACTAAACTCTAACTATTGGCTTATTAATATTAATAAATTGTCTCTTTTTCTTTCTCAATTCTTCAACTCAATATTAATTATAATAAGTTATTAACATGAAGACTTCAAAAATTTGAGTTTACGATCCGAAATCACAAGGCTATTTGGCATCATCCACTATGCTTACAAGTTCCGATTTTGATGTGGTTCTAAAAATTTAAGGTAAATCCAAAATTCTAACTAAACATATATTATATTTATCATTACTGTTTATTATAATTTAGCTTCGCTCATCGATTTACTTTAACCACAATTTATTTCATACTCACGAATCATGTATGAGGCATATTCGGATTTCTTTATGATACAATCTATATAGCTACCGTACGTACATCGTACGGGTATTAGGACTAGTATTACATATAACAAAATCTCTGATCTCAGGCTTGATAAAACTAGCTCTCCATTCACTGTAAACTCCATCACCACCACAAGAACACCACTATCACCGTCAAACTCCATCACCCTCCTGGTCTTTGGACTAGAACACTATTTGTGTTGAAAGGTTTTGAACAACAAGTAAAGCTATTTATAGGTAAAATAGTTGGATCTGTCGTACTAACAACATGTCATGGGACAGTCCAGGGTTGGAGATCATTGTTTGTTGTTTGATTGTTAGAATTGGTGAACTCGGAAATATAAACTTTTGTGCTCACTTGCTATGATAGGGTAAGATCTTAATGTTTGTTGATTTACTTGTGATCTTAGCTAACAACTTGCTAGTTTCTATCAATGAAACTCCTTATTATTGCTCAAAAATGTAATAAAACAGATGGCTATAGCCTTTAATTTGAAACTGGGTAATGTATAATTGTATATCATGCATAATGTATGGAGCTATATTTACGCACATAGAGATTAAGAGTGGGTCAGCCTATGGTCCATTAACGGCCAAAGAATTCAATCGTTACCAAATTTAGATGGCTGCTGAAATTTGGGATTAAAATTGTGAACATATAGTATAACCTTGAAAAAATAAAATGATTTTTTTTTATTTTTGAACGGCCAACGAAAATATTTATATTCACAGGCCTAGCGGGAAGCTAGAACCAACAAAGTACATTTACATTGAAACACCAAACATTGAAAAAGACACACCCAAGGGCAAACACCAAAATAAGTTATACTAAACACAAATGGGTGAAACATTAAAAGTCTTCCGGTCTTTCCAAATAAAATGATTTCACATAATAAAATTTATATGTAGTACGAATCCATAAATAAATATTGTGGTAATAGATTTATGATATTTTCTTTATTAATATTGTGGTGAAGAGTTTGGATGAAAGGAGGAAGATGCTCATGCACGAGAGAGGCATGGCCGTTCCAAAGGCAACATAAGATGGTGCAGCAAGTGATGATGTAGTTGGAGTTCTCGAGAAGAAATAAGAAGCCATATGTGTTGAAAATGTGGAAAGGGATTTGTGCTCATGTTGACCTCGATCACTATTTTGTCCATTGGTTGTAGTTGTGACTACTATAACAATCCTTTTATGGTTTGTTTTAATTTGTTATGGTTGTGTAATGTTTAAAAACTTTTCATTGGGATAATTTCAATTTCTACGTTTGTAAAGGTAAATTATTAGAGGTTTTTAAATTTTTTGAGTTACATACGTGTAATTTTGGATTAAAAGAAAATAGTATGACTTTTTAAGTAAAAGAAAAAAAAGTTATTGTGGTCCCTATGATGATACTTTTTAATTTGTATATATGCATGTTTTCTGTAGGTAGTTTTTAATATGTTTTGAGTTTTTATTTATATGTTGTGATTTAGTGTTTTGATTTGAGTATTTTATAAGAGTATTTATTTTAGCCATAATTCTTAAGATAAAATTAGGCTATAAAATAAGATTGAGAGAGTTCTGGGAAAAGTATTGTATTGAATATCAAAATCTAATTACAAAATGAGTTGGATAATTACTTATATACCCAAGAGAAATATACATACAACTTCTATATCTACAACTAATTTAACTGCTCTAATTAAATTCTGTTACAAGTGGGTTATGCTACATCAGCTTCTCATGTATTTGTTACATCATACCACATACTTGCATAGCTTTGTTATGGATCATTTTTGTGCTGCTTATCTTCCTGAGTACTTGATGGACTTGATGTTGTGGTATATATTCCTTATTATCCCCCCCGCAAGTAGGCATTGTGTAAGCATCACAAATGCCTAACTTGGATAAGCAATTGTAATGTAGTGGTCTGGGAAGAGCTTTGGTGAAAATATCAGCTGGTTGTGCTGCTGAAGGAATAAAAGTTGGATGAATCACACCTGCCTTGATTTTGTCTCTAACAAAGTGACAATCAATCTCAATGTGCTTGGTTCTAGCATGCTGAACAGGGTTGGAGGCTAAGGCTAGAGCAGATGAATTATCACAGAATACAGGTATTGAGTAAGAAGTTTTGACATTGAGATCTTGTAAGAGACATTTGATCCAGGTTATTTCACAGGTTGTGTCAGCTAAGGATCGATATTCAGCTTCAGTGGATGATCTTGACACAACACTTTGCTTCTTTGATCTCCATGAGATTAGACAAGAACCCAGAAATATGCCAGAACCAGAAATAGATCTTCTTGAATATGGACAACTTGCCCAATCACTGTCACAATAGGCTGCTAATATGAGAGAATTATCAGCAGGAAAGTACAGGCCTTGGCTTGGACAAAGCTTAATGTATCTTAAAGTTTTCATAAGTGATTTAAGATGTGGAGTCCTTGGTGCTTGAAGAAATTGACTAAGAGCCTGTGCTGCATAGGCTAAGTCAGGCCTGGTGATTGTGAGGTAAATGAGTTTACCAACCAAGGTTCTGTAGATGGTAGGATCAGGGAGAAATTCACCATCAGTGTGATTTAGTTTGTCATTTGGATTGAGTGGAGTAGCTGCTGGCTTTGAGTTGATGAGATTTGCTGTTGTAAGAAGCTCCAGAGCATACTTTCTTTGTGACATTGTAAGGCCAGAGGAGTTTCTAAGAAATTCAATCCCTAAATAGTAATGAAGTGTGCCAAGATCTTTAATACTAAATTCTTGATGCAGCTGTGCTTTGACCCCTTTAATGTGATTCTGATCATTCCCAGATATTATGATGTCATCAACATATATGAGTAAGGCAGTGAAAGTGGGTCCTTTCTTATAGATGAATAGAGAAGTATCTACATAACTTTGAGTGAATCCAAGAGTGTTAAGATAGGTAGTGAGTTTGTCAAACCACTGTCTATTTGCCTGTTTGAGACCATAGAGTGACTTTACAAGCTTGCAGACTGTATTGGCTGGAACATTCTTTGTATAACCTTGTGGGATAGACATATAAACATCTTCATGAAGATCTCCATGCAGAAAAGCATTATTGATGTCTAATTGTTCAATTATCCAATTGTGATGAACACTGACAGCAAGAAGGGTCCTGATTGTTGCCATTTTTGCCACAGGGGCAAAAGTTTCATTGTAATCAATGCCTGCCTGTTGATGGTAACCCTTGGCCACCAGCCTGGCCTTATACCTCTCTATGGAACCATCAGCCTTGTATTTGATTCTATAAACCCATTTACTGCCTATAGGACTTTTTCCAGGGGGTAAAGTCACAAGTTTCCATGTATTGTTTTGTTCTAATGCCTGTATTTCATTTGTCATTGCTTCAATCCATCTAGGATCTTTAGAAGCTTGAATAAAAGTGTGTGGTTCAACTGCCTTATCTACATTGTGGACAAAGTGAAGAGAGTGTGGAGACAGATTTGAATAGATGATGGAATTGGCTATGTGATGTTTTGATTTGGTGCAAATGAAGTCTTTGAGCCTGACAGATGGTTGTTTGATTCTATTGGATGTTCTAGTGGTGATTGGAGGTTGTTGAATGGATTCGGATGATTGATTTTGGAGTTGTGAGTGTTCTTGAGTGGTTTGGGTAGGGTGAGAGTCACTTGAGGAATTTGGTGATGAAGTGTCAGCAGAGGTTGAAATGGGAGTATTTGAAGGTGAGTTAGGGGGTGTTGAGGCAGGAGTGATGATGGGATTTGAGAGTGAAATTGGTGGAATGACTGAAGGTGTGTAAGTGATGTCAGTGTGAGATTTAGATGGACTTGATGTTGTGGGTGATTGTTGGAAAGGAAATTTGGTTTCATCAAATGTAACATGCCTGCTGGAGAAAACTTTGTGGGACAAAAGGTCATAAAGAAGATATCCTTTTTGGTTATGTGGGTAGCCAAGTAGAGCACAAGGAATTGCCCTTGGTGCAAATTTGTCAGAAGTGTGACAGTAAGCATAAGCTTGGCAGCCAATGATTCTCAGGTGGGTTAGAGAGGGAGGCTCATTGTAAAGAATTTCAAATGGACTTTTGTTTTGTAAAATGGTGGAAGGCAGCCTATTGATTAAGTAAGTTGCTGTTAGAATGCAATACCCCCAAAGATGCTTAGGAAAGTTTGCCTGGAATTGAATAGATCTTGCCATTTCAAGAAGTTGTCTATGTTTTCTCTCAACTCTAGCATTTTGCTGAGGAGTATAAGGGCAGGAGGTTTGGTGGAGTATTCCAGCAGATTGGAAAAAACTGGTTAGTTGAGAATTAACAAATTCAAGACCATTGTCACTTCTGATAGTTTTGATTGATTTTTCAAAATGGTTTAACACATACTGGTGGAAGGCTTTTATAGTAGATGCAACATGAGCTTTTGTGGGAATGAGATAGGTCCATGTGGCCCTTGAATGGTCATCAACAATGGTAAGAAAATAAGTGCATTTATTTACAGTGGGATGTCTATAAGGTCCCCAAACATCCATATGGACAAGTTCAAACAAAGATTTTGCATATGAATTACTCAGAGTAAAAGGTAACAAATGTTGCTTAGCCAAAGGACATACAACACACTTATTCAGTTGATTACAAGAAGTAAGAGAAATAGTTTTGATTTGTTTGATGACAGGAAAAGATGGATGACCCAGCCTAGCATGCCAAGTAGCTGCATCACTGGTACTGGTTAGAGCTGCAGAATGAGTGGATTGAGATTTTGGAGATTCTGTGGGTAGGATGTAGAGTCCTCCACAGAGTTTAGCATGGCTTGTGGATCCTTTAAGGTCCTGAAAAGTGCAGCTATTAGCAGTGAAGATGACTGCAGAGTGTGAGGTGTGGAGAATTTTGCTTACAGAGATGAGATTGTAGGTGAATGATGGTATATAAAACACATCATGCAGTGTGAGATTTTCATTGATGTAGACTGAACCAATTATTTCAACAAGAACACTACTGCCATCAGGAATGGTCACAAATATGGGCTTTATGCATTTTCTTGTTTTATGCATGAGGGACAGTTTATTGCAGATATGGTCAGTTGCTCCACTATCAGTTATCCAAACTCCTAAAGTAATAGATATATGTGCAGCAAGGACAAGTCTCATACCTGCCATGGTAGCCTGATGGATGTCAGAATATGTCATTGTCCCATTGTTGTTTTGCAGCATCAATAGCACTTGATTCAACTGATTTTGAAGTTGGTCCACCCTTGCATTTGTTGCTGATTCAGATGATTGTAGAGGAGTGTCTTCTTCTGTCATTGCAAGATTCACTGTCCTTCCCTTGTTGTAATAAGCCTGTTGTTTGAACTGATTTGGCTTTTGTTGTGGCTGAAACTTGTTATGCAGGGGATGTCCAATGGGATAACCAACAATCCTATAGCATTCAGATTTATAGTGACCTTCCCTGTTACAACTGGTGCATATTACTCCTGTCTTAAAGGAGCTCCTTCTTTCATTCATTTGAATTCCTTGAATAGCAGCCCTGACTTGTGGATTATTAACCTTTTGTTGGTTATAGGCAGACCTGTTCATTGTGTTAAGTGCAGTTGGCATAGTCAGATGAGGTGGTTTGTGTGCCATCCTTTGTTTCTCTTCTTGTCTTAACATGGAGTATGCTTTTGATGGTTGAGGTAGTGGCTGCATCAATAAGATCTGTCCCCTGATATTTGTGTAGTTTTCATATTAGAAACTGAATGTCTTTGTATATAAAATAAGATTGAGAGAGTTCTGGGAAAAGTATTGTATTGAATATCAAAATCTAATTACAAAATGAGTTGGATAATTACTTATATACCCAAGAGAAATATACATACAACTTCTATATCTACAACTAATTTAACTGCTCTAATTAAATTCTGTTACAAGTGGGTTATGCCACATCAGCTTCTCATGTATTTGTTACATCATACCACATACTTGCATAGCTTTGTTATGGATCATTTTTGTGCTGCTTATCTTCCTGAGTACTTGATGGACTTGATGTTGTGGTATATATTCCTTATTATCCCCCCCGCAAGTAGGCATTGTGTAAGCATCACAAATGCCTAACTTGGATAAGCAATTGTAATGTAGTGGTCTGGGAAGAGCTTTGGTGAAAATATCAGCTGGTTGTGCTGCTGAAGGAATAAAAGTTGGATGAATCACACCTGCCTTGATTTTGTCTCTAACAAAGTGACAATCAATCTCAATGTGCTTGGTTCTAGCATGCTGAACAGGGTTGGAAGCTAAGGCTAGAGCAGATGAATTATCACATAATACAGGTATTGAGTAAGAAGTTTTGACATTGAGATCTTGTAAGAGACATTTGATCCAGGTTATTTCACAGGTTGTGTCAGCTAAGGATCGATATTCAGCTTCAGTGGATGATCTTGACACAACACTTTGCTTCTTTGATCTCCATGAGATTAGACAAGAACCCAGAAATATGCCAGAACCAGAAATAGATCTTCTTGAATATGGACAACTTGCCCAATCACTGTCACAATAGGCTGCTAATATGAGAGAATTATCAGCAGGAAAGTACAGGCCTTGGCTTGGACAAAGCTTAATGTATCTTAAGTTTTCATAATTGCTTTAAGATGTGGAGTCCTTGGTGCTTGAAGAAATTGACTAAGAGCCTGTGCTGCATAGGCTAAGTCAGGCCTGGTGATTGTGAGGTAAATGAGTTTACCAACCAAGGTTCTGTAGATGGTAGGATCAGGGAGAAATTCACCATCAGTGTGATTTAGTTTGTCATTTGGATTGAGTGGAGTAGCTGCTGGCTTTGAGTTGATGAGATTTGCTGTTGTAAGAAGCTCCAGAGCATACTTTCTTTGTGACATTGTAAGGCCAGAGGAGTTTCTAAGAAATTCAATCCCTAAATAGTAATGAAGTGTGCCAAGATCTTTAATACTAAATTCTTGATGCAGCTGTGCTTTGACCCCTTTAATGTGATTCTGATCATTCCCAGATATTATGATGTCATCAACATATATGAGTAAGGCAGTGAAAGTGGGTCCTTTCTTATAGATGAATAGAGAAGTATCTACATAACTTTGAGTGAATCCAAGAGTGTTAAGATAGGTAGTGAGTTTGTCAAACCACTGTCTATTTGCCTGTTTGAGACCATAGAGTGACTTTACAAGCTTGCAGACTGTATTGGCTGGAACATTCTTTGTATAACCTTGTGGGATAGACATATAAACATCTTCATGAAGATCTCCATGCAGAAAAGCATTATTGATGTCTAATTGTTCAATTATCCAATTGTGATGAACACTGACAGCAAGAAGGGTCCTGATTGTTGCCATTTTTGCCACAGGGGCAAAAGTTTCATTGTAATCAATGCCTGCCTGTTGATGGTAACCCTTGGCCACCAGCCTGGCCTTATACCTCTCTATGGAACCATCAGCCTTGTATTTGATTCTATAAACCCATTTACTGCCTATAGGACTTTTTCCAGGGGGTAAAGTCACAAGTTTCCATGTATTGTTTTGTTCTAATGCCTGTATTTCATTTGTCATTGCTTCAATCCATCTAGGATCTTTAGAAGCTTGAATAAAAGTGTGTGGTTCAACTGCCTTATCTACATTGTGGACAAAGTGATGAGAGTGTGGAGACAGATTTGAATAGATGATGGAATTGGCTATGTGATGTTTTGATTTGGTGCAAATGAAGTCTTTGAGCCTGAAAGATGGTTGTTTGATTCTATTGGATGTTCTAGTGGTGATTGGAGGTTGTTGAATGGATTCGGATGATTGATTTTGGAGTTGTGAGTGTTCTTGAGTGGTTTGGGTAGGGTGAGAGTCACTTGAGGAATTTGGTGATGAAGTGTCAGCAGAGGTTGAAATGGGAGTATTTGAAGGTGAGTTAGGGGGTGTTGAGGCAGGAGTGATGATGGGATTTGAGAGTGAAATTGGTGGAATGACTGAAGGTGTGTAAGTGATGTCAGTGTGAGATTTAGATGGACTTGATGTTGTGGGTGATTGTTGGAAAGGAAATTTGGTTTCATCAAATGTAACATGCCTGCTGGAGAAAACTTTGTGGGACAAAAGGTCATAAAGAAGATATCCTTTTTGGTTATGTGGGTAGCCAAGTAGAGCACAAGGAATTGCCCTTGGTGCAAATTTGTCAGAAGTGTGACAGTAAGCATAAGCTTGGCAGCCAATGATTCTCAGGTGGGTTAGAGAGGGAGGCTCATTGTAAAGAATTTCAAATGGACTTTTGTTTTGTAAAATGGTGGAAGGCAGCCTATTGATTAAGTAAGTTGCTGTTAGAATGCAATACCCCCAAAGATGCTTAGGAAAGTTTGCCTGGAATTGAATAGATCTTGCCATTTCAAGAAGTTGTCTATGTTTTCTCTCAACTCTAGCATTTTGCTGAGGAGTATAAGGGCAGGAGGTTTGGTGGAGTATTCCAGCAGATTGGAAAAAACTGGTTAGTTGAGAATTAACAAATTCAAGACCATTGTCACTTCTGATAGTTTTGATTGATTTTTCAAAATGGTTTAACACATACTGGTGGAAGGCTTTTATAGTAGATGCAACATGAGCTTTTGTGGGAATGAGATAGGTCCATGTGGCCCTTGAATGGTCATCAACAATGGTAAGAAAATAAGTGCATTTATTTACAGTGGGATGTCTATAAGGTCCCCAAACATCCATATGGACAAGTTCAAACAAAGATTTTGCATATGAATTACTCAGAGTAAAAGGTAACAAATGTTGCTTAGCCAAAGGACATACAACACACTTATTCAGTTGATTACAAGAAGTAAGAGAAATAGTTTTGATTTGTTTGATGACAGGAAAAGATGGATGACCCAGCCTAGCATGCCAAGTAGCTGCATCACTGGTACTGGTTAGAGCTGCAGAATGAGTGGATTGAGATTTTGGAGATTCTGTGGGTAGGATGTAGAGTCCTCCACAGAGTTTAGCATGGCTTGTGGATCCTTTAAGGTCCTGAAAAGTGCAGCTATTAGCAGTGAAGATGACTGCAGAGTGTGAGGTGTGGAGAATTTTGCTTACAGAGATGAGATTGTAGGTGAATGATGGTATATAAAACACATCATGCAGTGTGAGATTTTCATTGATGTAGACTGAACCAATTATTTCAACAAGAACACTACTGCCATCAGGAATGGTCACAAATATGGGCTTTATGCATTTTCTTGTTTTATGCATGAGGGACAGTTTATTGCAGATATGGTCAGTTGCTCCACTATCAGTTATCCAAACTCCTAAAGTAATAGATATATGTGCAGCAAGGACAAGTCTCATACCTGCCATGGTAGCCTGATGGATGTCAGAATATGTCATTGTCCCATTGTTGTTTTGCAGCATCAATAGCACTTGATTCAACTGATTTTGAAGTTGGTCCACCCTTGCATTTGTTGCTGATTCAGATGATTGTAGAGGAGTGTCTTCTTCTGTCATTGCAAGATTCACTGTCCTTCCCTTGTTGTAATAAGCCTGTTGTTTGAACTGATTTGGCTTTTGTTGTGGCTGAAACTTGTTATGCAGGGGATGTCCAATGGGATAACCAACAATCCTATAGCATTCAGATTTATAGTGACCTTCCCTGTTACAACTGGTGCATATTACTCCTGTCTTAAAGGAGCTCCTTCTTTCATTCATTTGAATTCCTTGAATAGCAGCCCTGACTTGTGGATTATTAACCTTTTGTTGGTTATAGGCAGACCTGTTCATTGTGTTAAGTGCAGTTGGCATAGTCAGATGAGGTGGTTTGTGTGCCATCCTTTGTTTCTCTTCTTGTCTTAACATGGAGTATGCTTTTGATGGTTGAGGTAGTGGCTGCATCAATAAGATCTGTCCCCTGATATTTGTGTAGTTTTCATCCAAGCCCATTAGAAACTGAATGAGCCTCTTTCTTTGATCCCTCTCACCATTTGTTTTACCATTCTCACAGGTACACTTACAAGTGCAGGCATGTGGTGCTTCTAAAGCATCTAATTCATCCCATAAACCCTTCAACTTGTGGTAATAAACTTCTATAGTAGTGTTTCCTTGTTTCAGTTCAACAATCTCAGTACACAATTGGTAAATCCTATGTCCATCTAACTGCTCATAGTGATCTTTCAGTTCCTTCCATAGTGCAGACACATTATCAACAAAACTCAGATTATTGCTTATTTCTTCAGAAACAGTATTTAGAATCCATGAGATTAACATATCATTTGCTCTTTCCCAATGAGGTCTTAAGACAGAACCAATAGCAGGCACCTCATATTCACCACTCACAATTTTCAGTTTATTTTTGGCATTTAAAGCAATTGATAAGGATCTCTTCCAGGAACTAAAGTTTTCTGATCCAATTAGCTTTTTAGAGATCAAGATTAAACCTGGATGATCATTGGAGTGAAAGTAGAGTGGATGAGTGGTGGAATTCACATCCTCTGTTGTTCCAAGCGGTGCTTCTCCTGTTTCAGGCATGTTGACTTTTCTTCAAGCTTTCTTGACCTACTTTAATGGCGGTTACTTGAAATTTTGAATTCTCTTCTGGTGGATTGTTGTTGAATCGAGAAATTATTGCGGTTTTGATTTGAATTAGTAGTGAAATTAGGGTTTGATTGAGTGAATTTTGATCAGAAATTTAGGTTTTCTTCAGATTTGATGGTGGATTTGGTGGTTGTTGGTGGTGGATCGATGGCGGTTATTGTGAGATTTTGATATGAAGTCTCTGATACCATAAAATAAGATTGAGAGAGTTCTGGGAAAAGTATTGTATTGAATATCAAAATCTAATTACAAAATGAGTTGGATAATTACTTATATACCCAAGAGAAATATACATACAACTTCTATATCTACAACTAATTTAACTGCTCTAATTAAATTCTGTTACAAGTGGGTTATGCTACATCAGCTTCTCATGTATTTGTTACATCATACCACATACTTGCATAGCTTTGTTATGGATCATTTTTGTGCTGCTTATCTTCCTGAGTACTTGATGGACTTGATGTTGTGGTATATATTCCTTATTAGGAAGAAATAAAAATAAGGCCAACTGCAATAAATACTCCAAGGCAGGAAAAAAAAAAACTTACAGCTACATCCTTGGTGTCTTGGGTCAATCTAGTCTGTATGACTCCATACAAAAAAAAAAGTGCTCAATTTGAACCGTTACTCAGTTTGCCACTTTTAATCCTGATAAATGATTCTTTGTTTTGCACTTTATGTGAATCTGTATATTTACTTATGTGGCCTTGTTTCAATTGATCATACACCAGGTCTGCTTTTTATGGATGCTAACCGGATTCCAGTTAGGTGGACGACAGACGCAACTTGCAAAGGCCCATAATCTCTCATTCTCTTGATATATACAGATTTACAATTTGAAATGTGAGTTTACGACTTACAAATCTTGTTGGGTCTTTAGGACTATTGGCAACAAACTACGTAGGTGTACGACATTTGACTTTAGTGAAGCTTGTGAGTGCATATCCAATGGTTAACTAGTTAAGTAAAAGTTTTTTTTTTTAAAAAGCTATGGAAAACACTTTTACTCCAATGATAAAACTTTTTTTAACAAAAAAAAAACCATTATATTACATTACAATTAAATATAGATGAGAGAATGTTTATTTTCATTGAAGAACTTAAACTTATCGAATAAAAAAGTTATCTTCTTCAATGGTAAAAAGCTTTTGAACGATTTTTTTAATAAAAAAAAAAGTTTTGATGAAAGCTATCATTAGAAATGCTTTGAGCTTGTAAACTTTGGTAAAACACATCAATGTAATAGTTCTGAAATGGAATTTGTACGTTTGGGTTTAGAGTATTTATTTTTTTCTTTTCTTATCTCGCTTGGAAGATTTTAGTACCAAAAAAATTGTGTTATATACCGAGTATTTTTTTTTTCTCTTGACGATGTGAAATTGTAGTGTTTGGCTAAAAGAACTGTTTTAAAAGTGATTTTGAGTTGCTATTATTAATCAAGACGTAAAATGCCATAGATCCCAACAAAATCAAGCAAATAAAAGGTTTGCTAATATCGCGACAATTGTTGTTTCGAGCTATTAAGAAACAAAGAGAAGTGTTACGCGTATTTTTCATTTCAGTAAACAAGATACACGTCGCTAGCAGTTCAATTGTTCTGGATTTAAGAAATACATCTAATTATATGTATGTGAGGTGCTTTATATACAAGAATTGATATCAAATAAGAACATGGTAACAGATTTTAGACCTTTTTTAATCTACAAAAATTTACAACAAGAATTTTGAAAGAATCAAAAGATGGTGTCGACTGTAAGTCTCCTTCGTGGAGGTGTTTTCTCTACCACTTGCTTTTGCAGTTCCATGAATGTCGAACCTGTATGTGCAAAAAGTCTTCGTAGGTTGATCACTGATAGTTCATTAAAGCCGCCAACAGCAAGGTCAGCCTGCACCAGATCATACCTGCAGATTTTGGTTTCAGATATAAATCGTAATTTTGTTCAGTTACAGATTCTATTAAGCGGTTTGAAGTACATACGCTGGATGTGCACCAATAAGTGCCACCGCCATCATTGTGCAGTTGTGAGCAGCAGTTACACCACGTGGATCATCCTCAAACACCACACATTTGGATGGTTTTCGGTCCAACTACAAAAGAAATTCTGACATTTGTAAACAAACCCAAGATGCTTTTTACGGGCTGCAGCAAAATGTTTATGATCTAACCAGCCCTTCTGTTAACCTAATTTGAGAGACTTTTATTCTCATCTCACAAGACAAATCTTTTTTTTTCACAATATCATTCTAGTCAGATTTCACTTAACATACGATTATTAAATATATTAAAACATGGGGGTTATTATCAATTTACCTTTACTGCTGCAGAAAGTAATCTATGAGCCATGGAATCCATGCCATCCTCCTCTGTTACTATTGCCTGCAAGTGCATAAACACAAATGTATTGGTCCGGTAGATCTATAAACAAAGTCTCAAGATCATTAGATGACAAGACATTACTTTAGAAATTAAGTAGCATGGTTGGATTAAGTGGTCAACACCCTTGCCTTTGGAGACAATGGTCAAGGGTTCACTCCTCACCCCATGCAAAGGCCGGAGGTCCTTTTCTATCATTTAGATAGAACCTGGAAGCAACCTCTCTACCTAGGTATTGGGACCCAAAACCCGTGACAGACGGCATTGGGACCCAAAACTCGTGGAAGACGGCATTGGGTGTTACATTTACATTACTTTAGAAATTATATTATACTTTGTTACAATGATCCTAGTTGATGTCTAGAAGGTGGATCTTGGAGCTATGGAACTTTTGAAAATACACCCACACTAAGAGGGTGTTTGGATTTGTGTTTCGGAACATGTTATAACCCATAAATGACTGGTTACAAATGTTTGATAAACAGATCTGTGATTAAGATTATTCAAGTAATCCGTTTCATACCAACTACTTCTTTCAACCTAACTTGTGACACATCAACTCCCATTACATAAGGTGTGTCATTTTGTTCACAAAAAAGTTTTTTTGGCCATTTTATATGTTCAAACCTCAAATGATCAGAGTTTGCCAAATACAGAAATTCGAATTTATTACAACTATAAAACAGGATCCAAACACTAGTACCTACTAACTGTTTTAGTAGCGTTAGTTAGCTAAATTTGATATCTTAATCACATATACACTATCAAATACACAGCAGGTATTCCCTAAAAGTGTAAACCAGGAAGTCAGCAGTAGCTCATACAATACCTGGAAATACTTCATAAGCCCCAGTTTTTCCAATACTTCAACCATAATTCGCCTATCAAGACTTGATACAACAGCACAAGGAATGCGTGCAGTAGATACTGCATCCAACCATTCTTTGAGACCTTCCATGGGTTCTGAAAGCTGATAAAGAACAAACACAAGTTTTCAGTAATTAGCTTATAATTATTAGGAAATTAAATTAGCGTAGTTCAAAGAGAGAACCTTGAGAAGATTGTTACTATAGAATTGCGAAAGCTTCGACTTCAATCTTTCTAATTCACATGCTTCATTTTCCCACATCAACACCTAAAAGTTGTATCAACTAGTAAATGACATCGAGAAAACTCACATAATATATTTAGGCAATACAGGAATAGATCTTCTTTTGAATGTGATTGATACAAAAATGGAACTTTGAATTTCAATTATAATAAGACCTTATCCAAAACATGGTCAGGAGCACCATGAAGTAAAAGCCTTTGCACATCATCATCATCAGGGATCTCCTTTCCTGCATATATAGCATATCTTTTATGTTTGTCTCAAGTACCGAATCATATTCAAATCTAAAGAACCTTTACCCTTTGTTTAAGTGACTAACATTTTAAATTAATGAAATTCATCATATACACATGCCGTGACATATTAATAGTTTCGTATTCATATACATACACACATATGTATCTTCATCTAGATGAACATAGTAATTGATAAGTGATAACTTGCAACATATAACTTTAATTTCTATATAATCTAAATCTTTCGTTCACTTAAATGTGATGTTCATACTTATATGTAACTACCATATTAGAATGATATTCACACCACATGCTAGAAAGAAAGAAAAAAAACATGATCACACACCTTCTTCAAGTGCAAGTTCTTTCCATGCACTCAACTTCAAGGCTTGAGTACCCGCCTGCTCACCATTAACAGATGCATTTTGAAAGTCACAATGAATAGCGTAAAATCAATATAAACACTAAGGTTATATCATTCATACATATAAAGACAGCCATATAAATCGGTTTTCATAATGAGCTTACCACCACATTATCCCATGAGAAAATAAGTCCATAAGCTTCGTCAGGCTTCATAGCATATCGAATTCTTTTTAGAAACCCTTCTTGCAATCTATCATTCAAAAAATCCTACACACAAAACGAAAAGAACTACAATCTTTACACCACACCTTCTAACAATTAACTTAAAATTGACACAAATTTAAGACCTTTACCAACAAAAACTCCTAACCACATCACATTCACTTATACTAAGTTACCAAAAACTGAAACTCGCAAGGTGCAATAAACAGATTTGAGCTAATACTCAAATTAGTATACTGTATACATACTAGTATAAATGCATAATACTTACAACATCAACTTTTAATGGTCCATCTGGTCTAAATGTCTCAAACCCTTCTCCATATTCAGCTCCAATTGCCTAAAAATGCAACAAAATAAAAAAAAATGAAAATTTCATATAAACGAAAAAAACCCGAAAACCTGAATTAGCAAATTAAACAATTTACTCAAAACCCAACAAAAATATCCCAAAAAGATTCAAACTTTTCATAAAAAAATTCACCTCTTCCATAAAAATTTTGGTGGGTGTGAACTGAAATCCATCAATTTCATCTGACCCATAACAACTTTTAACTACCTTTCTTTGATTCCTTTGTTGCTCAAAACGCTGTAAGCTCTGTCAAATACAAAACCCATCAACACATATATGATATACACACATATACATATATATATACATACATAGGTATATGGCCTAACTGATTATAGAAGGGAATAAAAAAATAAAAAAAGAGATAAAGGAAAATTACAGGTAATTTGAGATTGATTGGGAGCTGGTAAGGAAGGAAAGAAGTGGATGTAGCTGGGATCAATCGGAAACCAAAAGCTGATTCCATTGTTGTTGTTATTGTTGCTGTTCCAAAAAGAACTTAAAAAACTATAGTAGTTGTTTTGATGATGATGATGAAGTTTAAGTGGTCCGTTTGGACACTGTTTTTATATCTTTATTTTGGCCATGGGATTTCAACCCGGATTACTACTATTAGGACCCGAAAATTTCAAAGTACAACAACAATATCCTATTTTATTAGAAAAAGGTTTTAGGGACTAAAAATAGTCAGGGTATTTTCTAAATCCACTATATGGATCACGGAGATGAGTTTTTTCCAAGCTCCTCGAGTTCGAGTCTTGAGTTTCTCATCTCAAGGTATTTTCTATGAGGAGGGGGTTGGAGGTCCAGCAAATCGCTGGTTAAAATTGTCCAGCACGTCTGAATCGAAACTAACTTTACAAAAAAAAAAAACATAATGGGATAATTAATTAGTTCTTAAAATAAGTTGATATAAATCTAATTCATATATGAATTTTTATAGCTTTAATTGGTTTTTAATTTAAAAATGTAACGAGAAACTTCCCGATATCATAATTGAAACCGTAATGAGGAAAATCTTTGTTTTTGTTTTCTCCTTTTTATGATTCTATTTCTATCTATTCTATACTTTTAAAGATAAACATTTTTATTAAGAAACTTATACGAGTATTAAATAAAATCTATAGCAAAACTTAATAATAAGCACTATTTTTAACAACTGTATATTAAATTTATAAATAAATCTTAGACAAACTTTACAACAATAAAGTTATTAAATTTTTATCGTTTAAATCTTCTCTTTCCACTCGTAAAAATAATATGACTATGTCTTTTTTTTTTATATATCTATTAATTAATACGACATTAATTTTCTTTTATATGATACTAATACTAAAGAATGTATCCATACAATGGGTGTATCGTATAATGATGGTGCTAGGCTTTACTGATTGACAGTAATCAATGATGTTGTAGAAAAAGTCTTTAAATTTTAAAAACCTAAAAATATATTTTACTATATTTAATGTGAACAAATTAATGAATTTTGATCTTACTACGTATATCAATTTACTAGTATGTTATCCGCGCTATGTGTTATGAGAATGGTGAGTCACCAGGAATGAGTTCTATGCAATGTGCACTCTATTGAGATTTGAAATATTAAATGAATGAAGGGCTTTATATAGCCAATGTACAATGTATGAATATGGAAACAATACTAAATCTAAGACATACTATAACTATGATCTAATAACTTGATGGACAAGATATATAATTAACTAATATATACAGGTTCTTTAATACACTCTAGGTACCAAGACAGTACATGAGACCAGAGGATTCCCACCCATTTACCCTTTTTTTTAGACGTGCAATGCGGTGGTGGTGGTAATGGCGACGACGGTCTGGTCGTGGCGGTGGCTGATGATGATGACGGCGACCATTGGTGACGGTGCACTAGTGCGGCGTTGAGTGGTGTGATTCGTGTAATTGTAATTGATGTATAATACTCTTATGGCTTGATACTAGTTTATTCCAAACATACTCAGTTTGATTATTGATTTAGATATTCGGATATTTGAAGATTTAATTTGTTACAGTCTATTAGCTTCTGTATCTTATTCAAATGACTTCAAACAGTTCGATAATGGCAATTGGCAAGTATAACGCATCAAGGATGTGTGAGCACGATGGTTTAGCTTTACTATAGATGTTGCTGGTAGGATATACAAAAAAGTCCATATTATCCGAGACCACCTAGAAAAAATGAGGCCCGGGGCAAAAAACTGAAAAATTGGCCCCTAAAATTATAATCTATAAATTAATTAAAAGTCGTTGATAAAGTATATGTGGAAAAAAATAGCAAATTATCATTCAACTTTGTATCATTAAAATTATACAATATGTTAATTTCAAAGAAGCAAATTGAACCTGGAAGTCAATCTAGAATAATGAAATTAAATCCCAAAAAGTAAACAAAATAAAATAATTTGTTAGGACACACCCAGATCTTTTATGTTTCAAAGGAAACAAAACCCAATCTTTTAATTTGAGCCTACGCTCCATGATCAAAGTTTCACTGGCACGCCTAGGCGTGGGCAAAAGTCGGTTCTTGACCAAACCGGATTGGGACCGGAACCGGTTTGGGACAACGAAAGACGGATCGGTTTTGACCAGAACCAGAACCGGTTCGGAACCGATTCTAGAGGGGAAAAACCCGAACCGGTAGGAACCGAAAACTATAGGTTCTGAATCGGTTCGGTTCCAAACCGGTTCTAAAATTGGTTCCTAATTGTGTTTTTTTTTTCAGCACCAAATGACTAGTAGAATAATAAACACCCGAAACCAAAACCGTGACATTACTTGAAGTATATCTACTAAAGATTGAATAATTTCCCAATGGTCAAACTTAGAAGATGCCAAACGGTTGTCAACTAGGTCATCATGAAATTGTTTTAAAGTAGATTTTTGACGTAAAGCACATTCAAACATTGCAAGACAATTTGATATACTTCTTATGTCTAGTCTTACCCCCCAAAAATACATCCGTTAACATCTTTCTAAAGTCTCTCTTAACAATTTCAATGACCTTTTCACCCAAACCGCTTTGCACAACCAAGTTAAGACTATGTGCAACACATCGACCATGATAAAAAACACCATCACAAATAGGAGTATATTTTAGTTTCAAATGGTCAACCGCTTTTGTATTATTACTTGCATTATCAAATGATATTGAAAAAATCTTTTGTTCAATTTTATAGTATGCAAACACATCCTTTAACTTATAGTATAGATTTTCACCCGTATGAGGTTCCTCAAAATTTTCAAAAGCAATCGTGCGCTTCATCATTTGCCAAGTACTAGGATCGATCCAATGCGCCGTAACGCATATGTAAGAACCGGGCAAACCATGAGGAGCACTCCAAACATCGGTTGTCAAATTTATACTACCATTTAAATTTTCAAATTCCGTTTTAAGTAGTGTTTTAGCCATTTTCCAATTTTTCATACATGTACGTTTTAATGTAGAGCGAGTTAGAGTAGTGTACCTTGGTTGGACTACGTTTTGAAATGCGCAAGTGATGCGCTCATCGTCCCAATGGTTGAATGGCCAAGCTTTTTGAATGACAAGGTTGGAAAGTGTCTCACGAACCGACTCCGTCGAATAATGAAAAATAGTGCCATCATTTACCAATGTTTGTTGACCTTGTGAGGAGGTATCGGCTTCTTGTGCTTTTTTCACCGGACAATGAAATTTAACATGTTTCCCCAATGTCGAGTTTGCATTTTTCACAAAAAGACGGTGACAATAATTACACCGAGCCTTAATATCACCATCCGACAACTTAACTAATTGAAAGTGTTCAAACACGGCCACCGTTCTTTTAGTTGGTAATATAGCCACCACCGTTGGCTCACTTGTGGAACCAATACCGGTAGATTGCGTTTGTGAAGCGGTATTATGCTCCATTTTGTGAGAGATTTGATATATATTATATATATATGTGTATATATATAATATAGTGTATATTTTGTGATATATATATATATATAATATGTAGAGATATAGTGATTTTGGTAAGAGATTTATGAATATATAGTGTTTTTGTAGAGATATAGTGTTTTTGTAAGTGATGGAATGTGTAAAAACAACCCAAAATGATGCTACATATATATACTAGTTGTATAATGACAAAATGGTAAATATTGGGTCAAAAAAACGATAACTAATGGCTCCTAACGGTCAAAAAGGACCAGAAACGGCTAAATCTAACGGCTAGTAAAAAATCGGTTCCAAATGGTTTCTCGGACCGATTTCTGGAACCGGTTCTTGAGGAACCGGTTTGGGACCGATATTTTTGAAAAAAAGCCCGAATCGGTCCGGGATCGATCGGTTCCTCAAGAACCGATTATTTTGGTTTCGGTTCTTAGATAATTGGGACCGGTTATTTTGGAACCTGATTATTTTGCCCATGTCTAGGCACGCCTATTTTTATTTTTCCATACAATCAAAGTTTGAAAAAATTTACTTTTTTGGGCCCTAATCAATCATGGGCCCTCAGTTTGGGCCTAAATTGCCTACCCCAAAGAGCCGGCCATGATGTCTGTCCATTCAATTTTATGCCCACGTCTACCAGAACATAAAATTTCACCCCTTGACCAATTTGAGCCGAAGAAGTAAGTCAAAACACGCCTATTTACCTACATGGTTCAAGTTTGTTGAGTCTATATTTGATCTTAAGCTATCAACGGTTACCCTTTTTATAACAAATGTAAATATGATAAACAAACAACTAGATTTCTTTCTTTCTAGTTATTCACTTATTTGTTATCATACTTACACTTGTTATAAAAAAAGTAACTTTTTTGGGAAAAGTGAGTGTGGGTTAGGTGAAAAACCTCTCAAATATTGTTTTTTAATTACTTTTTGTATATTGAATAAATGATGGGCCCCATGAATTTTATGGAATAAAAAAACAAGATGGAAGGGGTTTTTCACCCAAGTTGGGTGTGAGACAACCTCACTTTCACTTTCCCCAACTTTTTTACACGAGCTAACAAATTACACATTAGTTCATATATATAAAAAATATAGAGATTAAGATGAAAACAAAAATGAGTTCGAAACATGTCAAATGTTATAAATGAGATTATACATGAGTTCGAAAACAAAAATGACCAGATTGTTCTGCGTAAATGCGTTATACATGAGATTATATATAGTAAATGATCGACATGTTAGGGTTTTTTTATTTATTTTTTATTTCAATCTAAGTAAAGTTGTAACTTATCTTTAATCACTTTAATAGTTCAATGAACATTGTATTCGTCACAAAATAGTTATTTAAAATGAAAATATTATAATCATGGTGCATCGTACGTTTTAGTTGTGTGTATATAGACATATATGTGTAGTGAATACTGGCTGAGCAATGTGAATTGCGATACCAACAAATTGAGAGTTTATGAGTTGATTTTCATCGGCTGGTTTGGCATGGCATGAAAACAAGATACGTGATGTGATTTAATTGGCTCTTGCAATGACAACAATAGACTTTATCCTAAATTGATATTTTTTCGTTTCATTTTTTATATTTTAACTTATGAAATCTATTTTTTAAAATTTTAACGATCAATATTTTTGTTTGTATTATCTAACATTTGATGTAAAATATATACATAGATTAGGTTCTAAATGTACTTCATTGATATAACTTTTATTAAGTATATATAATACACAAAAATTTATATACGGTTATTTTTTAACGAAAAAGACACAAGCAATCAAAATAAGAAATCTAAAATAAGGGACGGAGATTCCCTCAAGTTGAAAGTTGGGTCAAGTTAGAAAAATCATGACCCTTGGATTATAATCAAGGACCAAGATTCAAAGATGATCATTAAATCTTGACCCTTAATTTTAATTCAAAGGTCAAATTTTTCCTAACTTGACTCAAGTTAGTGTTCCAACTTACGGAGTAAGTAACATGTTAAAAGAAAAAAGCTCTAACAAAGTACATAGTACACTTCAAATTACCACATTACCATTATCAAATAAAAACCATGTATCTCATTTCACCTCAAATGTATTTTTAAATTATCATAATGATCAAATTTAAAGATGTATGTCTATATATCGACACCTATAGAAAAAATTACCAAAGTAGTCATGAGTTTCTTACTACCTTATCATATTAGTAAGAATTAATATTAACCAATTTTATGATGTCAAGTCAAGCCATTCTTTTTAACCCTCAAATTATTTTTTCTTCCCTTTATAATTTCCTTTCACCTTCTATCTACAACAGATTTATCATTTGCTTTCTTATACCAAAGATCGTCTTTTTTTTAGGCAGCAAAACTTGATAATATACCAAATAATTATATATATAACTTGATACTAGTAGATAGCAGTGAAATATATAATTTGACAAAATGAAAATGATCACTTCCTCAATTTTCCTCGTACTCTACGTAAATTTTCTTTACTTTTCGAAAAGAAGTTACTTTTGACAAGTACAAGCTAGTGGATCTTGTAGAGCCCGCCAAAAAACACTTGACGTCATTTAATTGGTTATATTATTTCTTACTAACAAAGTTAGGTGATAAGATACTCATGACCATTGTGGTAATATTTTTTGTAGGTGTTCATATTTGGACATACATCCTCAAACTTGACCATTGTGGTAATTTTCCTTATTATTTTCACCAAATTTCACCAAACTCTCCCAATTTTCACAACATCTTTTTTATTCCATTTATGCTTTTAGTAACTAACACTATATTTTTCATATTTATTTAATTTTTAAACTTAAAACACTATTACTAATAATAATAACATTATAGAAAACTTATTTATTTTAAGGTAAATTTTAATATAACATAGAAGTTTAAGGTTTAAAATGAAAATAAATAATAATAAAATAGAATAATAATAATAATAATAATAATAATAATAAAATAGCATTCTAGATGACAAGATAAAATAACTCATCGTTATCACATGTGACATTTTAAGCATCATAAAAGTCTATAACTCTTTCTTCCTCCTTTATGAACTCGCCGGAAAAATGGGAGAAAAATGAAAACAAAACACAGTAGGTAGCTTAAATTTTAACCCAAAGTTCATAATAATAATAATAATAATAAAATCACCCCTTTCTCTCGGTGTTAAACCCCGATTCCCTTCACCGATTCCCCTAACCGAAACACCGACGGCGTGTTACCAGGATACACCGGCGGCGGTGTTACCCAACGTCAATAGTAGTCAATAATAATAATGAAGATTTGAAGATATATTCCAGATCTCGTTATTTCCGGTCAGATCTACCGTCAGCAATAACTTTCGGTTGATTCAACAGTTAATGTAACATTGATGTTACAAGTGGTTTAGACTACTTTCATAAATGGTAAGTTTTATTGTTACTTACTTATCTTAAAGTTCTATTTTTTTTTCATTTTGCTTTTACTTTATTCTTTTCATTTTTTTCCAAAACAAATCATGTTTTCGAATGTCAAGTGCATATTTACTCAAAGAAAACACTTTTTTCCTACTAAATCAAACTTTTTTTTAGAGTTGTACATACTCAATGAATTAGTGAATGCTCTGAAATAGCTTTATATAGGAAAATCATATTTTTTGTAATATAAGGGTGCTGACATTACGTCACACTATACCACTGAACCCTAATTTTGAGTTTTATTTTCTATTCATCCTTAATAATGTATTATGTCGGATCCTAAATTCTTAGTAAGAAACACAATCATCAACTTAATAGAAGAAATAGCAAAATTGCACCTACGTATCAATTAATTAATTAAAGTGACAAACTTATCATTTATATTGCATTTTGAGTGGTAAATTTGTCTTTATAATAAACATAAATTGTCAAATTTATGTTTTACATACATTTTGAGTTATAAATTTGCTCTTGTAACCGATTTTTTTCATTCGTCCTTTCCCCCAAAACAAAACTTGGGAAAAGTTACGAAATAGATGTCTTGTTTACAAATACTACTTGTTACGTAAGTTGCTTGATCGTGGGGACGTTTGTATCGACAAATTTTCCCTTTCTTTCAAAACACAGGCTGTCACTCCAAATTTTCCAACTTTCAATCATTTTTCTCAAAGAAAAAAAGGAAAACATCTTCTTCTTCATAATTTACTTCAAGCTGCTACTCATAAAAATTAAAAGAAATAAATTATAAAAAAAACCCACCATCAAACCTAATACAATCGCCAGATACATACACGACTCTCTCTCTCTCATACATCGCATCATTGTGGTGGTGGTGGCCGGATCTACCGAATAGATCAGATCGTTGCACCGTTAGATCTACCGTTCATTTCCGGTCAGATCTACCGTCAGCGAACAACTTCCGGTTTGATGTGACCGTTAAATGTAAGCATTGATATTAGAAGTGGTTTAGACTACTTTCATAAATGGGTAAGTTTTCTTGTTACTTATCTCAAAGTTCATTTTTTTTTCATTTTCATTTTCATTTTTCTTTTATTTTTAATTTTTATTTTTATTTTCAAAACAAATCATGTTTTTTAATGTCAAGTGCATATTTAGTTCAAGAAAACACTTTTTCCTATTAAATCAAACTTTTTTTTATACTCAATAAATTAGTGAATGCTTTGAAATTTGGAAAGAGTGCATACATATAGTGTTGTCTTTATATAGAAAAATCATATATTTTGTAACAAAAGAAGCTTTTATGTTTTCGCTTAAATTTCTACCCATTGTGCAGCCTTAAAAAAGGCAGTCGAAGAATCTGGTGCGATGAACCTCCTAGATCTCCTTAAAGAACCATATTGTCACGACTCGCCTAAATACTAGTCTTTTTTTCTCAAATTCTGGAAGGATCCAGAACAATTTGGAGACGTCTAAAATCTTATAGAAATCTCCAGAATAACGTGGAACTCTTCGGAACACTCAAGAACAATCTAGAACTATTAGGAATATTCTAGAACAACCTAGAAACAACATACTTATATGGAATAATCTAGAATACTCTAGATGTAGAATTTTTTAGTTAGTTACTAGAATTATCTGGAAAGTTCCATAGATTAGTATAAATAGAGGTTGGTGGCCTCATTTGCAACCCATCCAACATCCTTGTAATCATTAAAGCCTTGTAATCAAGTTCTCTCCATAATCAAATACATATTTCATTCAAGTCTTCCGTTGCAACATAAACTCAATTCTACTTGAAAGGCTTACTTAGATCAAAATCTAAGCGCCACACAAGAGTCTTGAAGATCACTCCGTGACAATTTGGTATCAGAGCAGAACGATTCGTTGGGATGGCTGAAAAATCACTTGGCGAAAATGTTGCTCCCGGCGAAGAAACTCGCAAGGGAAGCAAAAAGGGGTCCAAGGACATGATGTCAAGCTTGGACAAACGAGTCGAGGATGCTAAAACGTCCATGGTCGAGTATAAGAACCATGTAGACGCTTTACAAGCAGAATTCGACACCTACAAGGAGCACGTCGATGAGTCGCTAGAAAGGTTGGAGCCTTTGGCTAGCGAATTCACCGAACTAAGAGAAGATCTCCGACTCGCAATTATAGTCATGAAAAATGAGATCAAAGAAACGCTTACAAAGGAGCTGGGTCAACTAAAAAGCGACATGGAGAACGAGCTTGCAAGTTGCTACGAAAGCTAAGGTATAAAAATGGAGCATACTTTGCGGTTTGTCTTCTTCCCCAAACCAATACTTGGGCCAAGTAATTTAGCGTGTATTTCTCAAGCAACTAAGGTATAAAAATGGAGCATACTCTACGACTCACATCTGCATATTTCATGAAGAAAAGGAGGTTACGAAATAGATGCCTTGTTTACAATACTACTTGTTTCGCAAGACCTCTACCAACAGTTCGTCACGAGCCTTGTTTTCACCTCGTCACCTCAAGAACCTGTTGGCACGCATTTGTGTTGAGGGTTTGGCATGAGTTTGTGTCTCCATGAATTAGAAGGCAAGACGAAAGGGTGGGGACAAAGGTGGGTTTAATTGTATTTGTTTATTTAGAGAATGATGAAAATATAAAATAATGATATATACAGAATTAAATGATGAGAATTTATTTATGGATGACTGATCCATAAATCATACCGTATTCCATATGTATTTCTTTATTTTTCATGTTAAATTAAGATATAATATAATAATAAATACATCTTTGACACGTTCCAAGGTGTATCAATATACCAAAGTATATTTTACACAGAATAGTTGTAGGGGGGGTGAATACAACTATCTTCGATCTTTACTAACTTTTAAATAAAATGTTTTAAAGATTCAGTTTATATTTTAAGTAAGTAAAGAACAGGAATCAATAAAACAGTAAAGCAGTAAAGTAAATGAAACATTCTTGAACACAGATTATAGTTTTTAATGTAATCCTTTATTAAGAAATAATCTATACAAAGAATTACAGGGTTGTTGTGGAACAAAGATAGCCTATAGATATCTAAACAACCCTTGAAATGACAAACTACAATCAATAAGTTTCTACTCAAGAGAATCAGCCCAAGCTGATCTCCAACAGACTAAGCTGTGTGTAAGAGCAAAGAAAACTTGTGTGAAGAATGATTCTCAGGAATGCCACCCATATGCAATCAAGGAATGAAGCTTTTATAGGCGAAAGCCTCTTCTCTTGGTATCCAATAAAGCCACGTATTCTTCTTCTACTGGATGACAAAGGAATATTTGATCGTGCCTTTCATGGTACTTGTGGTCCCCAAAGTACTGGCGCACATTCTTTATCATCCAATAAGAGTATGGACACGCATATGTAAAACTAACCACCAACCTGGATTCTAGGAACCTTCCTAGTCACGTCATTTGTCCTTATCTTCAATCCAGGTTGTTATCTTCACTTGATTGTCAGACACAGATTGGGCCATTTGTCAAAGCACCAATCTGCCTAAGTGTTTCCAAGCTGACTGCTAATCCCAAGCTGACTTCCACTACCAGCTTGGACTTCTATCTTCAATCCTCCTCTTCGACTTGGATTGAATGCTATAAACATTGTTGATGCAACTTGAACAACACTTGCTTCCATATGATTACAATTACAAAACATGAAGCATGATCTGGGTCAGAAACAGATCGTAAACTGTGTCAGCTTAGTCTGACCCAGATCAGATTACAAGAACCAAAAGATTACTAAGTGTTTATAAGTCAGATTTGTCATCACCAAATTTACAATGAACATTGAGACTCAACAATCTCCCCCTATTTGATGATGACAAAACCCAAACACTTCTAACTATCAGCTTACAAAGAATCAAAGTAAAATATAACTAACAGCTTGTGACCCTTTGAATCTTTTGGGTTCTTTTGATCTGATATGAAGTTCTAACAAGGAAACCGAATTTGTACAACTACTTTTGCATATATTGAGAAATGAAATATATTACAATCATAGAGACCTATTCCCCAATCATTTCTACTGTTTCTTGCTTGACTTCATATGATGGGGCAATAGTCACATTCAATTTCCTATCTAGACCTTCATCAATTAGGAACTGCTCATACCCATTACCTTGTTCACTAAAAGTAGCACATAATCTGTACAAGGTAAAAAGGTGCATGTGTGGTACCTGTTTCAGCTCAGTAGTCCTTTGAAACACCAATTGCCCTCTTGCATTTAAGAAGTACATTCCATGCTCTGGTTTAGTGATGAACAACCCACATCTTGCATTTTCAACACCAGCAGGTAGAGACAGATCAAGATGACTTAGAATCTTGTCAAGAGCTTCAGGAGATAATTGATCAAGCAGCTCTGAAGGGTTCAAATTCTTGAGGAAATCTGTGTGATCACCTTCAGGAGCATTAATTCTTTCAAGTCTTCTCCTTTTCTTTTTAAGATGCTCAGCTGACTCATCTTCATCATCCATATCATAAGCCTTAGGTCTTGGAGGCCAGTGATGTCAATCTTGAATTTCACAATAATGGCAAACTTCTTTTCAATGGCTTCCAAGACAGTCTCTCTATGAATGCCATGCATACCAGTAATGATATTGTGCAATTCAACCCACTCAGTGTAACCCAAATCAAACAGCTTGTCAAGATCACAAGTTTCATAGCTTGATTCATAACCTTCCCTTGTGTTCCTGATGCAGGGAATGGACTGTCCTCTTTTTATTTTTAATTGAACCTTAGTGGTCAGCTCTGGATGTCTTCTATACTTAAGTCTTTCAGTTACCTTTCTTTTCTCCAGAGCTTCCCGCTGATCATGGAATTTAGTACTTGCTTTCACATCTTTCAACTTTTGTGATGGTTTAGAATGAACCACCACTTTCTTTTTGCCTTTGCCCTTTCCTTCATTTTTCTTTGATCCCACAACTGCAAGTTCTTCTTCATCTTCTTTATTCAGTGTTTCTTGAAGAACCTTGGCAATCTCTGGATCAGATTGGGTCTTTTTGGCATTTTCTCTTCTCTATCTTCCTTTATCATTTTGTATGCCACCTTAACTGTCACACCTAACAGTTCAGCCTGTTCCCTTGCAGCCTCCCAATCTTTTTCATCATCAGTTAGGACCTTCACACCACTTGAACTAGCTTCCTGAGGCCTTTTTCTTTAACATAAACTGGTCCAGAGTAGTGTCGTCTTCACTTGAAGAAGATTCTACCAGATTTACTTTGGGAACTAGGTCAGCTTGAGATGACACAGCTTGAACAGGGTCAGCTTGGGAAGATTTCTTCTTTTCACCAACATCCAAGATATTTTCCACCCTTATCTCTTCAACATCTTGCATAACCAAATCAGTCTCCCCCTCAATTGTACCACTCTTCTCAACAGCTTCCTCATTCACCTTTCCAACAATCTTTTCACCACCAGACTCAGACTTTGGCATTTTTATCTTCTTTTCTGTTTCCTTCTCAACTTCCACATTTGAACCAAATACAACTAATCTTCTATCATTGGCCTCCCTCTCAGCTCTAGCCTTCTTTTCTCTTTCATCTAACTTCCTCAAGTACTCAGCAACTTGTTTGTCCACTTGAATTCTTTCTTATTCTCTTTCAAGTTCTTCTTGCTCAACTTCAGTAGCACTCTTCTCCCCCTTTTTGTCATCATCACCAAGAAAAGAACTAAGGTAACATCTCTGGTGAACTTAGTTGTACTTTTCTCAAACTGACTCAGAGTGCTCTTGTTTCTCTCCTTTTCTTCATTGATGGCTTTTGTGAGACCATCAAGAGACTCTGTCAGCTTGGTTTGGTTCTGCTGCATCAATTCAACTGCCTTTAACACTTTACCTTCTAGTGGAGTGTGATCTTGACACAACTTCTCCACCTTCTTATCCGTTAATTCCTGATCCTTTTGGATCTTTTCCAAGCATTCAGTCAGCTTTGAGCTCTCAACCTTATAGGTTGAAGTGAACTCAGTGAGCTGACCCACCACATCTGAAAATGAGATAGTGGCAGCTTGGGAAGGACTTGCAGTTGGCCTAAAGGCCACTGACTCTGGAAAGAGCAGCCTGCAATCCTTAAAATCAGGGTCATTGGGCTCATATAGAAGGGGGTGGAGGCTAAGGGAGTTTTGGTGAATTTTCTCATGAGAGTGAGTCTCATGAGCAGATTTGTCAGAAATGACAATGTGCTGGTCAGCCTGAGAAAGATTGACGTTTAATTCAGGCTGAGGGCCAGTGGGAATATGTTGATCATGATGTTGATCAACTCCTCCACTGGCATCTTCCATCAGATCATCCCTTGAGGATGGATGGGCAAGCACATCATCGAATGAAGAATCACTTCCGGAGATAGTGATTAATTTCTCATCAGCATCGTGAGGACCACCGATGGTTCCCATTGCTGCACATGGGGCTGACATGACTGCCTTAAAGACAGCCATGTAACCTACAGGATCCCTTTGTCCAAGGACAGATGCAGACACAGATCCTGCAGGTGTAATGTTTTGTGTAGAGGATTGCCCTTCCACAATGGTGTGTTGTTGCACCAAAGCATCCTTAGGGAGAATAATTGAGGCCTGTACCCCTCCTTGTGATCTAGAAGGGGCATTGACAGCCTGTGCAGACTCAAAGTGTAAGAATGAAGGAGTCTGATCAGCTTGGGGAGGAGAAACAGTGTCACAAGTGCGTTCGATACTTCTCTCCTTTAGCTGATCATTCTCAGAAATGATGTGCATTGACTCTGACTCATGTTGGATCTGGGCTGGATCCACTGTTGTCCCTTTAATGATATCATCATCCTTTTTAGAGAGTGATGATGGCGATTTAGGTTGAGACAAAGTATGACCTTGGGAGGAGTTCTTTATTTCAATACCTTCACCCTGTTTGGAGGGTTGGGTAGCAGTAGGTGATCCATTTTTCTCGTTTACACTCTTTTGGGAGAGTGCAGATGGGTGTGGTGATTTCGGCTTATCAGCTTTTGTGGCAGAGTCAGCTTTGGAACGTTCTTCAGCTTCCAATGCACCTTGGGGGACTTCAATATTTGATGATGTTTCCTTGTCAACCCTAGAAGCTGATACAGACTTCCTTTTGGATCTTTGCTTTTTAACATTGTGAGGTACTAAGTCCTCAACAATGGGTCTTTTAGAAGCGAGTTTGGAAGAAATGGATGAGGGTGTGGCTAGGGTGGCTGATGATTTGGCCAACCCTTCACCCTCTTTGAAGGAGAAGAAGATTGAATAGATTTGGAAGAGTTTGAGGGTTCAGAAGCATGTGTACCTTGGTCCCCCTGATTAGCAGATTGAGTGTCAGACTCAGATCGCGTCGAAGAAGGGACAGCTTCCCCACTTGCAACTCTTTCTCTCTCCCTTGCCCTGCAAAAATCAAGGTAGGTCTGCATTGCTGGGGTCAGACCTTGCGCAGTTACCTTAGGACTATTGAAAATATTATTGTTAATGGCCTTACATTCAACAGTCTGACCAGTTGCCAAACTGAAATCATTGTCAAGAATAGCTTCAGTAATGAGAGCAAGAATCCTACCATAAGATATGGTAAGACTCTTATTATTGACTCGGCCAACTAAGTCCTTAAAAATTACAGCAGCAAAATCTATTCTGGTCATAGTGACCATTGCATGAAAAATTTGCAACTCTAAAGCATTAGGTTGGTCAAAGCTGCCTGCCTTTACTTGTAAGGATTTAGAAATTGTGCTCAAAAGATAATTCCATATACCAGTTAAATATTTCATTTTTACCACTGAAGCCAAAGGACCAGTATAACCAACATCTTGCAAAACACTTTTGGCTTCAGTATGAGACACAATGCTTTCATAAATATCATCAGGCATATATGACAGCTCAAACGCAGACCTAATCCTCTTTAAAGAAATATATACCTTTTTCTTACCGTTGAGGATGGTGCCATAGATTGCAGGATCTCCTTGTTTGTTTTGACCAACATAGCAACTTGCCCAAAATTCACAAAGAAGGTCTTTGAACACCACATCTGGCTTCTCAATCAACATTTTGCCAAATGGATGATGCCATAAAAATGACACCATTTCGCCATACCCCTTAGCCCATGAAGGAGGATGAACATTGGCAGAAACGAGACTGACTATCTTGATTTTACCAGTATCAAGATCAGCAGGAACAACCACTACCTTATTTCCCACCACATAGGGTGTAAGTTTATTTACGCTTACCGGAGCTGGGTATAGGACATCAGATTCAGTTGAAGAATCTGATTGAGAATTATTAGAAGAAGAAACAGATGATGATGCCATTTGTAGAAAGAATTTTAGAAATTAATAGAACACTATACAAATTTGAGAAAAGAGAGAAAGATTGATTGGAAGAAATGAAAGTGATTTGGGGGTTTAGGTTAGTTTTGAGTATATGCACTTTATTATATTATAATTCAAAATTAACCGTTTGAAAATTGGAGAGATAAATGATTTGATTGGTAGATGAACAAGTAGTGGAGGTACTTTTTCAGTAACCAGCTGTTGCCACTACACGTGTCAGTTACCAATTTGATAGAAAATGGATAAATAAGTAAACTAAATAAAATAAAGTAAATAATAAAACGCACTGAGATATTTAATAACAAAAATAACCACTAAGCTGGGTCAGACTCAGCTTACCCTCTTTTACTTGGAAAATACACCAAGTATGAAAGGGTAGTCTGGGTCAGACACAGCTTACCCTCAAAATTGAGAATAACTCTAAGGGGTCAGATTTGCTATTACTTAGCTCACTGCATTTTACATATTTAACATACCTAGCTTACTGATGAGATAGTTGAACCTTGATTCATCCAATGGCTTTGTAAACAAGTCAGCTAACTGATTTTCTGTTGGAATGAAGTGGAGTTCAACATCTTCTTTCATCACATGATCTCTAATTAAATGATATCTTATATCAATGTGCTTGGTCCTTGAATGAAGCACAGGATTGTTTGAAATTGCTATGGCACTGGTATTGTCACAAAAGATTGGAGTTTTTGATGCAGTGACACCATAGTCTTGAAGCTGATATTGCATCCAAAGAACTTGAGAGCAACAGCTTCCTGCAGCAACATACTCAGCTTCTGCAGTAGAAATAGAAACTGAATGCTGCTTTTTGCTGGACCAGCTTACAAGTCTATTGCCAAGCAATTGACAAGCTCCTGAAGTGCTTTTTCTATCAATCTTACAGCCTACAAAGTCAGAATCTGAATAGCCAATTAGATCAAATCCTGAGTCTTTGGGATACCAAAGACCCAGATTGGGACTACCTTTAAGGTATCTAAAGATTCTTTTCACAGCCTTAAGATGAGATTCCTTAGGACTAGCTTGATATCTTGCACAAAGACATGTAGCAAACATAATATCTGGTCTACTAGCAGTTAAGTAAAGTAATGATCCTATCATACCCCTATAAGCTGTGGTGTCAACAGATTTGCCATTCTTATCTTCACCCAGCTTATCACCAGTTCCCATAGGAGTTTTCATAGGTGAGCAACCACTAAAACCAAATTTATTTAAGAGATCTTTAACATATTTTCCTTGGTTTATGAAAATTCCATTTTTAGTCTGTTTTACTTGTAAACCCAGAAAATAGTTTAGTTCTCCCATCATGCTCATTTCATACTTTTTA
This sequence comes from Erigeron breviscapus, assembly GCA_034093135.1. NCBI lineage: Eukaryota > Viridiplantae > Streptophyta > Magnoliopsida > Asterales > Asteraceae > Erigeron > Erigeron breviscapus. Next base: position 95,062,972 of record CM067167.1, on the reverse strand, counting down.
GACATTAATTCAAAAAACTTTTTGCAAAGTCTTTCACTACTAGACCCAAATATGATATCATCTACATAAATTTGCACAAGAAGAATATCACCATTATACTTTCTCACAAATAAAGTCTTGTCAACATTACCTCTTTTGAAATTGTTAGCCAAAAGAAATTTAGACAAAGTATCATACCATGCTCTTGGAGCTTGCTTCAAGCCATACAGGGCTTTGTCAAGCTTGAACACATGGTCAGGAAACTTTGAGCTTTCAAAACCTGGAGGTTGTTCAACATAGACTTCTTCTTCCAATTTCCCATTCAGAAAAGCACTCTTCACATCCACTTGATAGACTTTGAAACCTTTGTGAGCAGAGAAGGCTAAAAACATTCTGATTGCCTCCAGTCTTGCCACGGGAGCAAAAGTCTCATCATAATCAATTCCATCTTCTTGTCTGTAACCAAGAGCTACCAATCTTGCTTTGTTTCTGGTCACAACTCCCCTTTCATCCATTTTGTTTCTGTAGACCCACTTGGTTCCAATCACAGATTTGTGATGAGGTCTAGGAACAAGTTCCCAAACTTTGTTTCTTTCAAACTGTGTTAATTCATCTTGCATAGCATTTACCCAAGAAGGATCTGCCAGAGCTTCATCAATCTTAGTTGGTTCCACCTTACTTACAAAGTTAACAAACATGCAAAAATTCTGTGTTGCCTTTCTTCTTGTTTTAACACCAGAAAGAGGATCACCAATGATTTGATTAATTGGATGACTCCTTGTCCATTTGGTAACATGAGTTGAATTGATTGCAACTGGGACAATGGACTGATTCAGATTTGAAGTTCAGGCATGATCAGCTTGAGGAAGGGAGTGATCAGCTTGGATTGGAATAGAGGAATCTGAGTCAGCTGGAGCATCATTTGATGGATTAAGAATAAATTCTTCAGTAGGAGTTGAATCAGCTTGCACATTTTCAAAGATTGGAACATCTTCTTCTTCTTCAATAGGTTGCTCCCCCTGAGTTTGAGCATTATCAGCTCCAACTGGAGGATTAGTTGGAGGTTCATTCTCAGGTACAACCAGTTCTTCAAAATTGAAATCTTCATCTTCAGGAGGAGTGCAGTCTGGCTTAGAACAACCTTCATCAATACTTACATTTACAGAGTTTTCAATTGTTTTGGTTCTTTTGTTGTAAACTCTGTAGGCCTTCATCATTGTTGCATATCCAAGTAGGATACCTTCATCTGCTTTCTTATCAAACTTTCCAAGATGGTCTTTCTGATTTAGAATGTAGCAGGGACTCCCAAACATTCTTAGGAAACCAATTTCTGGTTTTCTCCCCCTAAGAAGTTCATATGCAGTCTTCTGGTGTCTTTTCACAATAAGGGATTTGTTCTGGGTAAAGCAAGCTGTGTGAACTGCTTTAGCCCAGAAATGAGACTTGACATTGTTTTGAGCCATCATGGATCTGGCAGCTTCAATAAGAGTTCTGTTTCTTCTTTTTGCAACACCATTTTGTTGAGGAGTTCTGGCAGCTGAGTAGACTTGCGAAATTCCTTTTTCACTGCAAAAAGAATTAAGAGTGATATTCTTAAATTCAGTACCATTATCACTTCTTAATTGCCTAACAGGCCTCTTGTATAGAATTTCAGCTTGCTTGATGAAATGAATAATGTTGTCAGCAGCTTCACTCTTGTGTTTGAGAAAGAAAACCCAGGTGTATCTTGAATATTCATCAACAATAACCAAAGAGTATCTCATTCCAGTGAATGAAGGAGTACTAATTGGTCTAAATAGATCCATATGAAGCAGATCCAAACAATTATCAATGGTTGAGCATGTTTTAGACTTGAAAGTAGCTTTGTGTTGTTTTCCTTTCTCACAAGCACCACACAGCTTGTCCTTCTCATAATTTATCACAGGAAGACCAGACACCAATTCTTTCTTACACAGCTTGTTGATGTCTTTGAAATTCATATGAGATAACCTTTTGTGCCACAACCAGTTCAGCTCATCTTGAGTCTTTGACATGAAACATACTTCTTTTGTTACAGTTAGATTTCTCATGTCAAAAGAGTACAAAGACTCATCCCTCTTTCCAACAAGAACAACATTACCTTCTAAATCAAGAACAATACCCTTATCAGACCTGAATCTCACTTCATAGCCAACATCACACAATTGACTCACACTAATCAAATTGTGCTTCAAACCATTTACATATGAGACCCTTCTGAAAGTAAGGGGACCATTTGAAAGTATACCAAATCCTTCAGTCTTTCCTTGAGAGTCATCTCCAAAAGTAACATTAGGACCAGCGTGAATTCTAAAGCTACATAGCAGGGACTTAATCCGGTCATATGCTTGGAACACCCACTGTCCAAGTGCCAGGTATTATCGTCATGATTGCCCTGCATTTTCAATAAGAGATTAGTTCTTTTTGGGAACCCATCCAAAGATGGGTTCACCAGAGCTGACCATCTGGTCTGACTCAGATTGGGAAACAGAACTTAAACTCTTATCACATTTGGATACCCATTGTTGCTTGATCTGTCCTTTATCAGATTTAAAATTTCTTTTAGCAACATTTAGAGTTTCCTTTTTAGCAAAACCTTTGCCTATTCCAGATTTCTTGCATTCAGCTCTCAATTTTCTTTGATCAACAATTTTAGGATCAGACACATTTTTAAGAAAATTAGCATCAATTGAAACCTCACCAGTTCTGGACTCAACATATTTTGAAATCATTTTGTCAGTGTCAGACTTGGTGTTATTTGAAATAGACACAGATTTGGTTTGTGACTGTAAGTCCCAACTCGATAGATGGTACTACTGAAGACACCTCTATGTCGATGGTGGAGTTACTTTGCAATATATGCACTGAACTGGAGACGACCAGTTGCAGTGTGTATATACCAAGTTCTAGATAGATTACTTATATAATAGACAATAAGTAAAGAACAATGCAATAATACAAATAACTTGTAAGATAACTTGATGAGACAATATGTATTTTTCAATGTGTAATTTATTTATTGATATTAACAAATTACAAGGTTGATGCGGAACCAAGATAATACACGAATGTAATATCCTAACAACCTATGAAATACAATTGATCTATACTCGGAATTTCTCAAGACAATCGAAACACTTAAAGTTGTGAAATGTTCCTTTTAGCGATTGAGAGAAGATTGCACAAGTTCACCAAGAATATTGCAGGTTTGCAAAGTGTGAAGTGTTTGTATGTTTTTCACTTTGTGAGTTGAACACTTATATTCTTGGTTGTGCAATGACTTGTATTTATAGGCAAAGTTAACATTGGGATGTTAACTTTAGCCATACAAATGTGGTTGTGAGCATTTAAGGAATAGCATTTAATTCCTTAAAAAGCAGTGTAAAGTCGCATGATAAATCAACTTTACACAACCACCTTTATGTACCTTTTATTACTTAAATAATAAGACAAGGCTTATTACCCGGGTAAAGGTACATAAAGTATACAAGTCAATTCCTCGTAATCAGTGTAAAGCTTTGTAAGGGCTTTCCACGATGGTCTCCAGTTTGTAACTGACTAGAATGCCAACTGGGCTTCGCTGCCATTGCCATTCTCTATCTTCCATTTGTTGTCTTTGACTTCAACTGGAATGATTCTTCAACTGGTCAGTTCTCAACTGGAGGAAGTCTTCAGTTGCGTTGACTGTACGGTGCAACTGGACTTCAATATATTTCTGGACAAATCTTCTTGGTCACCAGTTTTACTGGGTCACCAGATGCAACTGGTGACTGGTCAGTGTGAACTGGTGACTGGCCATTTCCAGGTGAACTGGTCCTAACAAATTCCCCCTATTTGTCTAGAAATATAGTCTAAGTCTTTTTCTAGTTCTTGTATCTATACAAGTGTGAACTATAGAGACTTGTTCGATTTAAATCTATCTAAGTTATCTAAGGCATTTTTATAGATCAATAAATGCCTTAGGTTTTTCTTTCATGTTTGTTAGATTTTAATCTATTATCTAACTTGTGGTTACAAACTGGTAACTTCATTTATACAAGGGAATGAAATTTATACAAGTTACAGAATGTAAATACAAATTACAAGTAAATAAACTGAAGAAAGAACTTAATGAGATGGCCCTTCGCCAGTTCTTCTTCTCTTGGCAACTGAAGAGATAGGCTGAGTATCTTCAGGATCAATATTCAACTTTTGCTCAAGATTTTCTTTATGTTGAATTTCCCCCTTAGAAAGTTTACCCATGCTTTCTCAAACCTATTCTTTTGTGCCTTCGCATCTAGCACATTCACCATCTCAACCCATTCGCTGAACCCATATTGCATAGCACCAGGATTGTCAGTTTTAACCAGTGGCCCCCTGGTATAACTAACTTCGACTTGAAAGACTTTGGTGCCTGGCTTGATTGTTACATTTACACCATTAATAGTACCACTATGTCTTCTGGTTGACATGATCTGGGAGTAGTAGCTTCTAGCTTCAGATTCATTTGTAATTCTTATACTCCCAGCACCAGCAGCCAGTACAACGGACTTGATGTCTTCATTTGAAACCTCGCCAGTTGGTTCAACAAATGTGCTAAGGTCAGCATCTCTAGACAGTGGTCTTCTTGGTTGTGGAATCCTTCTTGGTGGATTCAAAACACTCTTCACAACCTTCTTTACATTTGCAATACGTTTAAGAATCCCACTGGCCCTTATCTCCTTAGCCTTCTCCACTGAAATGTTTAAACTCCTGGCATCAAATTCAGCCTCATCCTCAGCATAGTGTCTGTCCAGTTCTACATCAAGCATTTCATTCAACTGGTCAACTATCCTGGGATCATTTTTAATCCTAACATACTCCTCCTTAGTGATACCCAAAAGATTGGCATCACTTATTTCAAGCAACTTAATCTGAGCAAGATGTGCCCTGGCTTCAGCTTGGTTTCTTTGTTTCATTTTCTTTCTTTCTTTAATGTCATCACCAAGTCTGTCCAGTCTTCTACTATCACTATCTGAAACTGGAGGCAGTACATCAGCATTACCAGTTTCAAGCATTACATCAGTGGCCGGCTGGGCAGATGCATCACCAGCTAAACCTTTACCTTTGTCCATCACATTCCCCCTAACACCCACATCACCAAATCCACCCACTCTTTGCTCACCAGCTTCAGTACTGGTAGCCACAACCAATTCTCTTCCAGATGGAGTCCTTCCAGGTGCAACTGGTGTAAGGACTGAACTTCTTTCCCCCTTGGCAGCATCTAGACCTGCCCTAATTGCTTCCCATCAGAGGGGTGAGATGGCAACCGGTCAAGAGGCTGCCATGACTGCATGTCCTTACACTCTTTAAAGATGCCACACATCATCCTGAAGGACCTCCAAAGGTGGTTGGTTTCTTTAGACTGGGTCAAGACATTTGCACTAACTTGTTCTTGACTAGTTTTTAGTTCATTTAAAAGCTTGGAGTCTTCGTCCAAACCAGAAACCACCTTTTCTTTTACCTCTTCATCTTTTCTCTTCAGATGCTCTACTTCAGTTGTCAGTTTCTCTATAGATTGAGCATGTAGAGATACCTGGGTGTTCAAACTCTCTATGCTGCCTCTCAACTGGTTGATCTCACTGGTAAGTGGGGCCAGATCAACCTGAGGAGTGGCCAGCTTGGTGATCTCAGACATCACCCTTTCAATCAAATGCTCTTCTCTAGCACCCAGCGTATCCTCTATTTTCTGACCAACCGAAGTCATCAACTGCTCTCCAAGGCCAGTTACATCTAGGCCAGGTCTTTCAATTAGATCCTTAACCTGCCTTTCAATCTCTTTCAAGTCAACTTCTGAAGTTCTGACAGTATTTCCCAGCAAGTTGGAGATTGAACTGGTGACCTTGGAGTGAGTTAGGTCAAAGGCTTCCTTTAGAATACCAGCCAGATTGTTGCAGCCAGTGACCAACTCATTAAGCTTTCTAAACACCAAGTCTTCATTGGATGAAAACTTGTTTATCCCCAGATCGACCACCTTAATGTTTGTTAAATGATCTTTGTGGTATCTGGAGAATGACTTGGTGTTTTTGTCAAGTGTCTTCTGAATCTCCTCCACCCTGGTAAGAAGGTTTTGGAGATCGGCTTGTAGTGAGACAACTTGACTGTCCAGTTACAAAGGAGAAGGTGTCACTGGACCAGCAGCAGTTACTACTGGAGCAACTGGAGGAGGCAAACTTAAGGAAGTCTCCCCAGTTGTCAAGCCAGCAGTTGAAGATATAATTGGAGTGGTGGTTGAAGAAAGAACTGGAAAAACAAATTGTTGTTCATGCTGAGAATGCTCAGGTGTGAACAACGGCGACGGTGGGGGTGGCATTTCTCGAGCAAGTGAGAATTGCCCAGTTGGTAAAGGAGCGGAATATATTGGTAAAGATATATCTATAGGCACATTTTCTTGTGGTGGTGAAAGTGAAATTGATGCGTCTGGAAGTGAGACTGGAGATGAAGGGTCTTGAGCTTGTACAGAAGCATCAAATGAGTCCCTCGATAGCTACTGATCGCTCTCGAGATCGTCTATTGTTATGTCGTGAGTGCGGAATCCTCACGAGATAACTAGTTTGATTAGTTATCGTATATATTGCTAATTATCTCAATATAATCAGCCTTTTGTAATCTATCTTCGTTTTCTATAGCTTAGAAACGAACTTAGTCGCCTTTGGTGTGTGTAATATCAACTGGTCTCCTCACTTTAGGGTTTCCAATCATTTATATATGTTCACGATCGATATTGGGCTTGCTGGGCTCTGTTCTTACGAACTTAGCAGTCCAGCCCATAAAACGAAGATTATCTTCGTTAGTTCCTAACGAAGATTATCTTCGTTAGTACTAAATACCATCAACATCTATGCTTAGTTATTTTCCAAGTACTTTATGTACAAGAACCTAACATATATTATGTTTGTACTTGTATGATATACATAACAAACATCATATATAAACATATAAATAACACCAAAACATGTAATCAATCATTATTAAAACACGAAGTCCATAATCTATCAATTACATATAAATGAATAAGACATAATCAAATCTAAGTTGCTGTTGTCACATCAACATGCATCAACAAACTCCCTCTTGACAGCATCATCTTCGATTTCTTCAGTCTTCAAAAATCTTCATCATCATCAAATAACAATCGTTTGCTATTTGCATGGATATTTTCATGTAAGCAGACTTGGAGAATCTTACGATATCGATCTTCTTCATTCTTCCAAAATGGTAAAAATGAGCATTCAGTATCGTATAATTTTCTCTGATCATTTCTTGAGAAAGTTCACCAAATCTGCATTGGACATACATCTTTCTAAAAGATTAAATGATTTTCAGTTAGAAGGAAAAGTTAAATATCCTTTATACAAAGTTGTTAATTATTCTCATCTTCCTTATGATATTAACTGTTTCTCTACTAATTTGAACAAAAGTATTGAACCTACTTGTTATAAAGAAGCTTCTACTGATGTTAATTGGGTTAATGCCATGAATGAAGAGATGGAAGCTTTAAATAGGAACAATACTTGGGAATTAACTAGTCTTCCTCATGGTAGAGAACCTATTGGTTGTAAATGGATATATAAGATAAAATATAAATCTAATGGAGAGATTGAAAGATACAAAGCTAGACTTGTAGCTAAAGTTT
>CM067167.1:94910980-95054321 GCA_034093135.1 Erigeron breviscapus | reverse complement strand
CTCCAGATTGCCTACTGCCTCTGGTTTGGACTAAGAGTGGATTTCACTCAGATCCTTTTTGATGATCTGGTAGAGCGTCTTAGAGTGAAAGGAAGAAAAGCTTCTGTTCCTTATATCCGTTTTCTTTCACTGATGTTAAAAGAGCTCTTGGAGACCAGTATGATTATGAGACTACTCACTTTTCTGTGAGTGAGTATATGAGGGATCTGACCAACCTCAGATCTCCACTGAATGAGGTAGATATTCCTCAGTCCATGCTCTCCTTTCAAAGAGAAGAAGTTGAAATGGCTCCAGGTAGAGGTCAAGCTGTTGAAGGACCCCTGGTGACCAAGATGTACAGATCATAGAAGCTGTACAACCTATTAGACAAGTGGCTCCTGAAGGTCAAGGACCAGAAAATGTTGAACCTTCCAGACGACCTAGAACTAACAGGCGTCTGATGAGGCTGGACTTCAGGTGAATCCTGAAAGACATCCTGGTGATGTAATGAATCTGGATGGGTCTCCAATTTTTGAACCTGAAGAGAATGTTGAGCAAGAAAATGTGGCCCAGATTATTGAGCAGGTTGTTGAGCAAGTTAAACAAGATGTTCAGACTGATGAACATGTATCTGGTGAGCAAGAGGCTCAAATCGACTTGAATGTAGAGGCTGGTGAACAAGTTAGTGAACAGGCTGGTGAACAGACTGGTGATCAGACAGTTGGGATGACTCCAGATTGGGATGATGTAGATTCCCCAATGTCTGAAGGTTTTGATGTAAACATGAATTTCCTGGGTGATGAAGAAGAAAATATTGACACATCTGCTATTGCTTCCGTCACCCAACCAATTATATCTGCTGAAATGCCACCACCACCACCACCTTCAATTCCAAGAAATACTCAATACTTCACTCCTGCAACCACTCAAACTTCACAATCTCAACCTCCACCACTTCAAACTCCAGTCAACATATCTGAACCTCGTACGCTAGACTCAACAGTTGTAACATCTGTAGCTGCAACTGAAGAGGACTGGGCACAAGTACCTCTTATGACCAGATTGTCTTCCAATCTTGAACCTCCCAGTGGTCTCTCCACTTCATCTTCTGCCGAGGTCCAAGGCCTTTTAAGTAAGGTGGCGGACCTGGAAAGATCACTCCAGACTTCATCGCAGGTTATTTCAGACTTTAAATCTTTATTATCAAATAACCTTGCATCTGAGATGAATCTGTTTGCTGGGAATGAGAAGTTTATTTTTGAGAAGCTTGATGAACTGGTACTGGCCACAAACAACAATACTGAAAATTTCAAAGTGGCAGTCCAGGGATTGGAGACAAGGCTGGTGAACTCTGTTCAGACTGCAGTGAAGGTGAACTTGTTCAACCACTGGCAGGTCTGAAAGAAGAGGTTCAGAAGTTGGTTACCAGGATAAGTTCTCTGGAGAGTAGGTCCACACTTGATCAGGATGCTGTTGTTAGCACGATTAGTGATGAATGCACAAAGAAGTTCAGAATCAGTATGCTGAAAGAATTATCTGAAGAAATTTCTGAGACTGTTCTTCGAACTCTTCAAGATGGGCTGTTACCCCAAGTGGAGAGGTTGATGGAAGAAAAATTGCCAAAGCACTTGCCTAAAGAAGTTGAAACTGTTAAAAAGGAAGTGCAGGCACTTAAGAAAGTTGTGACTGATACAACTCCAGTGGCAGGAAGAACTTTTGGTGCACTGGACAGACATATGATAGAACAATTATGGAATGATCTCAAGTCCAGAACTGGTGATCATTCCAAGGGGGAAAAGTCGTCTGGTGACCAAAAACAAGTGACACTGAAGCATTTGGCACAAAGAGCATTTGGCACTGAAGCCACTATGCTGTCTGAAGAAGCTGCTGAACTGAAGCCAGTGAGCCCCAGTTTGAATCCTTCTCAGATATACCAACTACTCTGAAGTCTGTTAAAGGAAAAGCACAAATGGTATCTGGTGAAGAAGAACAAACTGCTGAAGAATCATCAGAGTATCCTACTGCTGATGATGAAACCTCTAAAAAGCTTGAACAAGAATGCATAATGATTGAAATCTTCAAGAGAAATCAAAAAGATGAACTGCTGGCCCATCAAAGGGAGATGGCATCTATGGGGACTCTGGACTCTTACAATGCTGGCAGGTTAGGCATAAATATTGATGTGTATAAAAATATGAAGGAAGACCCCAGAGTTCATCAATGTCTGAATGCATTGAATGATGTTCATGTACGCTCCTTTTACGCCGAAGAAGAACAAATCTATGATTCAATAATTTATGGCGTTAGTGTACCAGAACTCATCAGGCAGAGGAAGGAGGAACTGGTGATGCTCCAAAAGAAGATAAGGAAAAACGCTGGTGCTCTGGAGATAGAGTACAGAAAGAAACTGACTGGCTTACCAAAACTGACTGCCAAACAGATCAAAGCTATTAAAGATGCTGATGTAAGCAGATTCATTCCCCTGGACACTTCTCTGAAAATTAATCATCAACAACTCCAGTCTGCTGTTGAGCAAAAGAGAGTGTCAAAGGAAACTGAAGCATTGATCCAGACAGCCAAATTGAAAGACAAGTATAATGAAATGTTAAATTTCAGGCTGATGCTAGACGGATCACTGGTGCAGAAATCAAGCTTGCTGGTAATCATGAAGGTATGTCCAAGTTTGAAGTAAAGTTGACCAGGGAAGGTAACTTTACTGATGAAAGAAAGAGTACTTCAGTCCAAGCGTTTGGATGGAGTGAACTGAAAGAGATTGCTTTAACGTTCAGGGGGAAGACAAATGTGTCGACTGATGTTAAAGCATTTCTGAAGAGGATTGAGAAGGTATGGAGAAGAAAGCAACAGATGGAAGTTGAAATGGGCATGAAATCGCCAGAATCAGTACCATCTTCTCCATCACCAAAGAGAAAGGCTTCTGAAGATGCTCCAGGACAGATATCGAAGAGAAGGGCCTGACTCTTATCATTTACTTGTTGTAATTTATTGTTTGATGAAAATTGTAAACTATTTATCAGTTGATGTATGTAATATTAGTTGCAATTTTGATTCATAAAAGTAAATGATCAGATTTAGTCTAAGTTAGAACTTAAAAGATGAAACTGAAAACACTCATGATCTATAAAGTGTTTCCAGTAACTTAGATTTTTTAGACTAAAATCAAAACTTGTGTTTTTCAAGCATACAAAATTGTATAGATTTAAGCTTGAAAACACTTGCATTATTTCTAAACAAATAGGGGGAATTTGTTTGGTCCAGATTTACTGGACTCGCTCCAGACTCGACTACTGGAGCCTTACTGAAGATCTGTCCAGAAACGTGTTCTACTGGACCTACTCCAGACTTGGAATCTGGAGTCCCTCTGAAGATTTGTCCATAAATAATGGAAGACCAGTGAGTAAATACTTGTATAGGAAATCTGGAGTATTCTCCAGATTAGCTCACTGGACTTCACCCCAGTCCAGATCTACTCTACTGAAGATGTTCTCACTGAAGTCAGAATAAAGAAGACTGACAAATGCGTTCTCACTAAGTGACAAAGAACTGACAAAGTGCTCACCAGATCTGTACACTGGAGGATTGTCAGTGTTCTAGACCTTACAAGTCTGAACACTGATATCGAGAATTGACTTTTGCCTTTACACACTTTCCAAAGAACAATCCACTTGTTCTTTACCAAAGTTTATACGTGTGTAAAGGTGGTTGGTTAAAAGAATAAAATCATATCAATATGACTTTATCCTTGTACCATTAACCAATGCATTTAATGTTCTTGTCGGATCATTAAATGCATGCAACCACATTTGTACGGCACAAAATTCACTGGTGAATTTTGTTGCCTATAAATACAAAGTCATTTCTTTGAGAAAATACTTTTAAGCATACATTTTTCATTAGAGTGAATTTGTTTAAATACTCTCGATCTTAAACTGGGATACTTCACAACTTTAGGTATCTCGATCCAAAAGAGTTATTTGACAAATATAGATCATTTGTAATTCATAGGTTGTTAGGATACATACTTATTTGTATTATCTTGATTCCGCACAACCTTGTATTTTATTTAATATCATAAATAAAATACACCTATTGAAAAATACATAATTTTATATATATATATATATATATATATATATATATATATATATATATATATATATATATATATATATATATATATATATATATATATATATATATATATATATATATATATATATATATATATATATATATATATATATATATATATATATATATATATATATATATATATATATATATATATATATATATATATATATATATATATATATATATATATATATATATATATATATATATATATATATATATATATATATATATATATATATATATATATATATATATATATATATATATATATATATATATATATATATATATATATATATATATATATATATATATATATATATATATATATATATATATATATATATATATATATATATATATATATATATATATATATATATATATATATATATATATATATATATATATATATATATATATATATATATATATATATATATATATATATATATATATATATATATATATATATATATATATATATATATATATATATATATATATATATATATATATATATATATATATATATATATATATATATATATATATATATATATATATATATATATATATATATATATATATATATATATATATATATATATATATATATATATATATATATATATATATATATATATATATATATATATATATATATATATATATATATATATATATATATATATATATATATATATATATATATATATATATATATATATATATATATATATATATATATAGAGTTATTTGACAAATATAGATCATTTGTAATTCATAGGTTGTTAGGATACATACTTATTTGTATTATCTTGATTCCGCACAATCTTGTATTTTATTTAACATCATAAATAAAATACACCATTGAAAAATACATAATGTTCCACTTTACTTGTTTATTGCTTTAAGTCTTGTATTTCTTTGTTTATATATTCTTGCATTTATTTACAAGTAATACTAGTCCATTCTAGTGATTATTAGACTTGTTGTATTTTACACTTTCTAGGTTAACCATCGTATTTCAGGGACTCACAGTTCGTGTCATATTCTTTTAAATCTCTAACATATTTCATGCATTTATAATCATTTCATCATCTCATGCATATATAATCATTTCATCATTTGCATACATACATAATCATTTCATCATTTCATGCATTTATAATCATTTCATCATTTCATGCATTTATAATCATTTCATCATCTTCATACATACATAATCATTTCATCATTTCATACATACATAATCATTTCATCATTTCATGCATTTATAATCATTTCATCATTCAAACATATATCATACCATTTCATCTTTTCATACATACATAATCATTTCATCATTTCATGCATTTATAATCATTTCATCATTTCATGCATTTATAATCATTTCATCATCTCATGCATATATACTCATTTCATCATTTCATACATACATATTATTTCATCATTTCATACATACATATTCATTTCATCATTTCATACATACATAATCATTTCATCATTTCATACATACATAATCATTTCATCATTTCATACATACATAATCATTTCATCATTTCATACATACATATTCATTTCATCATTTCATACATACATAATCATTTCATCATTTCATACATACATAATCATTTCATCATTTCATACATACATAATCATTTCATCATTTCATACATACATAATCATTTCATCATTTCATACATAATAATCATTTCATCATTTCATACATACATAATCATTTCATCATTTCATACATACATAATCATTTCATCATTTCATACATACATAATCATTTCATCATTTCATACATACATAATCATTTCATCATTTCATGCATTTATAATCATTTCATCATTTCATACATACATAATCATTTCATCATTTCATACATATAATCATTTCATCATTTCATACATACATAATCATTTCATCATTTCATACATTTATATTATTTCATCATTTCATACATACATATTCATTTCATCATTTCATACATACATAATCATTTCATCATTTCATACATACATAATCATTTCATCATTTCATACATACATAATCATTTCATCATTTCATACATACATAATCATTTCATCATTCATACATAATATTATTTCATCATTTCATACATACATATTCATTTCATCATTTCATACATACATAATCATTTCATCATTTCATACATACATAATCATTTCATCATTTCATACATACATAATCATTTCATCATTTCATACATACATAATCATTTCATCATTTCATACATACATAATCATTTCATCATTTCATACATACATAATCATTTCATCATTTCATACATACATATTATTTCATCATTTCATACATACATAATCATTTCATCATTTCATACATACATAATCATTTCATCATTTCATACATACATAATCATTTCATCATTTCATACATACATAATCATTTCATCATTTCATACATACATAATCATTTCATCATTCATACATACATAATCATTTCATCATTTCATACATACATAATCATTTCATCATCTCATACATACATAATCATTTCATCATTTCATACATACATAATCATTTCATCATCTCATACATACATAATCATTTCATCATTTCATACATACTAATCATTTCATCATCTCATACATACATAATCATTTCATCATTTCATACATACATAATCATTTCATCATTTCATACATACATAATCATTTCATCATTTCATACATACATAATCATTTCATCATTCATACATCATATCATTTCATCATTTCGTACATACATAATCATTTCATCATTTCATGCATACATAATCATTTCATCATTTCATGCATATATACTTACCACATACCATTGCAACCTGCAAATGAATGTTAATCATCATAAACGGTAAGTAATATATCCCTTTGCAACCTCCCATAGTCACCCGTGAATATAAAATGTACATACATATTCAATTGGAAGGTTAAATTTATGAAAACGTGTTTTGTTGTACCAACAGGTGACAAAAGATGTTATCTTACCTCGATACAGCTTACCAACAAGTTAAAAGTATCTTATAGTGCTTGCTAAGTGCTCCCGACAACCTAGAATGAATATAAGATCGAAATATAAGCTAAACGAAATGTTTTGTGAAAACTGGACAAGAGGTGCGCCGCACCTACCCTTGGTGCGTCGCAAATCGGGCCTTTTGGCTGAAGACCATTTTTCCCAAATGGCCTGTGGTGCGCCGCACCACCCTTGGTGCGTCGCATAAAATGATCAGAAATTCTGAACACGTGAAGGTGCGCCGCACCTACCCTTGGTGCGTCGCAAATCGGGCCTTTTGGCTGAAGACCATTTTTCCCAAATGGCCTGTGGTGCGCCGCACCACCCTACTGGTGCGTCGCACCTGGAGTGTCGACCAGAAACCTAATCTTTGTTCTATGATCAAACGAATTCCATATGAACCCATACCCCAAATCCAACCTGGGGACTTAAAATTAATCCTTTTAATTGCACTTTCATCAACTTAAACCATCCTATTAATCCCTTAATCCTTTACATCATAAATCAATCTTTAAAACACCCGAATAACATGAATTCAATAAACGTTTGATCAAATAACCCAACCCAAACCCTATGGCCTGGATCGAAATCACTACTAAGACATACATGATCAGATTTAAGAGTAAGATCAGCCATAATACCTGTAGATGACTTTGAGGATTCGAAATCTTAATCAAACTTGATCGAAACGACACGAAACGATTGATTCTTGGAGGAAACTTGTCTTGAGAGGGAGGGGATCTGTTCCTAGGGCTTAATCACGAAATTCTGCAGCTATTGGGGTCTCACTAGACCTTAAACTCCTGACCATAAGTTTCCTTTAGTGCCCATAGGCCCCTCGACTTCCTAAACTTTACTTTCGTAGCTTAATTAACTTACCGGGAGACTTAACGATCTAACAAGCACTTAACTTTCATACTTTACTTTAAATTACTTTCATTTAATTCACTTTACTTCATTTCATATTAAACACATAAGCATTTAATCACATAATCCCTTATAAGGCACATAAACATAATAGACCTAACGTTAACTAACGGAAAGTCAAATAGTCAAACATAAAACGTTTGGGATGTTACAATTACCTCCCCCTTAAGAGGATTCCGTCCTCGGAATCGCCTCAGAAGTGAACAAATCTGGGTATTTCTCTTTCATCACCGACTCGGTCTCCCAAGTTAAACTTTCACCGTGGTTATGCTTCCATTTAATCAACACGAGATCAATCAACTTTCGGCGAAGTTTCTTTTGCTTTCTTCCGAGTATCGCTACTGGTTCATCCACTATTCTTTTCTGAGGATTAATGCTCACATCCTCAATTGGAATAACACTTGACTCATTGGCCAAACACTTCCTCAAATACGAAACATGAAATGTGTGATGAATTCCATCCAATTCTGGGGGTAGTTCCAATTGATAAGCTACATCCTTGATACGTTTCAGAATTTTGAAAGGTCCTATGAAACGTGGGCTTAGCTTTCCCTTCTTTCCAAAACGAATTACTCCTTTCCATGGAGAAACTTTCAGCATTACCA
This sequence comes from Erigeron breviscapus, assembly GCA_034093135.1. Taxonomy (NCBI): domain Eukaryota; kingdom Viridiplantae; phylum Streptophyta; class Magnoliopsida; order Asterales; family Asteraceae; genus Erigeron; species Erigeron breviscapus. Next base: position 95,045,611 of record CM067167.1, on the reverse strand, counting down.
AATCACCAACTTGGAACTCAATTGGCTTCCTTTTCTTGTCGGCATAAGTCTTTTGTCGTTCTCTAGCCACGCGAAGTGCTTCCTTTGCCACATTAACTTTTTCAGCTGAGATTTCAATGATTTCAGGACCCGTAAACTGCTTTTCACCGGGTTCCATCCAACAACTCGGAGTCCTACATCTCCTACCATAAAGCATTTCAAATGGTGGCATTCCGATACTTGCATGGTGGCTGTTATTATAAGTGAATTCGATCAATTTCAAGTGTTCATCCCATGCTCCACCATACTCTAATACACAAGCTCTCAACATGTCTTCCAACGTTTGTATGGTCCTTTCACTTTGCCCATCAGTTTGAGGGTGATAGGCGGTGCTCAAATTAACTCTAGTACCTAACTCTCGCTGAAGACCCTTCCAAAAGTTAGACACGAATCTCGTGTCTCGGTCCGAAACAATGGATAAAGGAACACCATGCTTTGCCACGATCTCATCCACATACATCTTTGCCATCTTAGTTAATGGTACATCTTGTCTTGTTGCCAAGAAATGAGCACTCTTTGTCAATCTATCCACAATAACCCATACCATGTCATTTCCTTTCGGTGTTCTTGGTAGTTTGGTCACAAAATCCATAGTAATATGGTCCCATTTCCATTCCGGAATCTCCAATTGATGCAACATTCCATATGGCTTTTTGTGATCAGCTTTCACACGTGCACACGTCAAACATCTTTCAACAAAATGAGCAACTTCTCCCTTAATGTTTGGCCACCAATAGATGGGCTTCAAATCTGCATACATCTTGGTAATACCTGGATGGACTGAATATCTTGACCTATGAGCTTCTTCGAGGATCAATTCTCGGTTATCACCAAGCAATGGTACCCATATTCGACCCTTATAAGTCTTAAATCCACGGCTGTTCGTCTCCATCACAAGTCTTCTCTTCTTTCCAATACTCTCATTATCGATATTATCCTTCATTAAAGCCTTAACTTGTGCTTCCTTGATGCGGTCGAGTAACCCCGACTTGGCTTGAACAACCATGCTCATCAATCTACAAGAAAAATTCTGCACTTTCCTACTTAATGCATCCGCCACCACATTGGCTTTACCGGGATGATATTTAATCTCACAATCATAATCTTTCAGAAGTTCCATCCATCTCCTTTGCCTTACATTCATTTCCTTTTGTGAGAACACATATTGCAAACTCTTATGATCCGTAAACAATGTACATTTGGTGCCATATAAGTAATGCCTCCACAACTTCAAAGCAAACACTACTGCAGCCAATTCAAGATCATGGGTCGGGTAATTCTTTTCATGAGGCTTCAACTGACGTGAAGCATATGCAATAACTTTGTCCCTTTGCATAAGGACACAACCCAAACCTGAAATAGAAGCATCACTATAAACAACAAGATCATCAGTACCTTCGGGTAAGGCTAGGACAGGAGCTTCACATAACTTTGTCTTAAGCGTTTGAAAGGCCTTTTCTTGAGCTTCCGTCCATACAAACTTTACTCCTTTCTTTGTCAATTCAGTCATTGGTTTAGCTATTCGGGAGAAATCTTGAATAAACCTCCTATAATAGCCAGCTAAACCGAGAAAACTCTTAATCTCCGTGGGTGTCTTTGGCTGTTCCCATTTAGATACAGCTTCAATCTTGGCAGGATCAACTTTAATACCTTCAGAAGAGATAACATGCCCGAGAAATTGAACTTCTCGGAGCCAGAATTCACACTTGGAGAATTTTGCATATAACCTTTTCTCCCTAAGAACCTCAAGAACAGCTCTTAAGTGCTCACGGTGCTCGGCTTCGGACTTTGAATAAATTAGAATATCGTCAATGAAGACAATCACAAAATGATCTAAGAATGGGCGACATACCCGATTCATTAAATCCATAAAAGCGGCTGGAGCATTTGTCAACCCAAAAGGCATGACAAGAAACTCATAGTGCCCATAACGTGTACGAAAAGCTGTCTTGGCCACATCTTCCTTTTTGACTTTTAATTGATGATAGCCAGACCGCAAATCAATCTTAGAGAAGTAAGAAGCACCATGGAGCTGATCAAAAAGATCATCAATACGCGGAAGAGGATACTTATTCTTAACCGTTCGTTTATTCAACTCACGGTAGTCTATGCACATGCGCATAGAACCGTCTTTCTTTTTGACAAAAAGAACCGGAGCTCCCCAAGGCGAGGAACTTGGTTGTATGAAACCTTTGTCAAGTAGCTCTTGAAGCTGGGACATTAACTCTTTCATTTCTGTGGGAGCTAAACGATATGGTGCTTTTGCAATAGGAGTAGCACCGGGTACGAGATCAATCTGAAAGATGACCTCTCGGTCGGGAGGAATACCGGGAAGATCATCCGGAAAGACATCAGAAAATTCAGAAACTACATCAACATTAGGGATCGGAGACTTCCCTTTTCGTGTATCGATAACATAGGCAAGAAAGTGATTCTTGTTATGCCGAATGCAATTGAGAGCCTTCATCAAATTAATAATCTTTATGCTCCCCTTCTTCTTGTCTCCATAAACGGAAATGACCTCACCATCCGGAGTAGCGAATCGTACAACCTTTTGAGAACATATAATAGTAGCATCATTTTGAGACAACCAATCCATACCTATCACTATATCAAAACCGGCTAGAGTGGTAGGCAATAGTTGAACCGGAAAAGAGCGGCCTTCAATCTCAATAGAACAATCATCATAACCTACTTGAATGTCACTAATAGTACCGTTAGCAATTTCAACCTCTATAGAGCAATCAAGAGGAGTAGCGACCCTATCAAGCTTAGGAGCAAATAAAGTGGACACAAAAGATCTATTTGCACCCGAATCAAAAAGTACAGAAGCAGGTTTTGAGTTAACAAGAAATGTACCGCTTACTACCTCGTCGTTATCCTTGGCAGCTTCAACTGTCAGCTGAAAGGCTCGAGCTTTAGGCTTTTGAACAGCCGTCTTCTTTCCCTCATCTCTTCCTTGTGGGCAATCTTTGATGAAATGACCGGTTTGTTGGCACCGGTAGCACTTTGGCTTGTCTTTGCATTCTGAAGTAGGATGACCCGTACCACCACAAGTATTACACCTTCGGGTCTTATCTGAACATGGACCCGAATGAGGCGCCTTACAAGTACCACACCAATTCTTAGGCTTGGCATAGTTGCTGCCCCCACCTCTTGAAAATGAACCTTTCTTGAACTTCCTATTAGATCCATTTGACCCATCATGCTTCCTTTTCGAACTTGGTTGCTTGTCATCATTAGCTTTTACTGCAACCCTTTCACCTTTGAAGTCATCATCCAGCCTCTTGGACTCCTTAATCGCAGCAGACAATGTAGTATGTTGCCTACAAAGGCCACGATAGCTAGCGGGGAGACCATCACAATATGCTTCAATTTGATCAATTTCCCTTGGCACCATACGACCTACAAATTGTAATTTTTCTGTAAACGAGCGAGCATACTCACCTATGGCACCGGGCTTAGCAATCAAAGCTCTGAATTCCTTCTCAATTAGCCTCAACTCTCGAGTACCCACATATTCTTCCAAAAACTTTTCCTTGAATGTATCCCAAGGCATAGCAGCAAGTACTTCGGGAGTTAATGAAACAGTAGCAGATCTCCACCAATTCCGGGCATTCTTTGTCAACACCCGGGTAGCACATAATACTTTCATATCATCAGGACAGTAGCATGAAGCAAACACTACTTCGGTGTCAGTAAGCCATTCCATGGCGCCCACTGCATCAAGAGTGCCATCAAACTCCTTGGCACCATACGACCTACAAATTGTAATTTTTCTGTAAACGAGCGAGCATACTCACCTATGGCACCGGGCTTAGCAATCAAAGCTCTGAATTCCTTCTCAATTAGCCTCAACTCTCGAGTACCCACATATTCTTCCAAAAACTTTTCCTTGAATGTATCCCAAGGCATAGCAGCAAGTACTTCGGGAGTTAATGAAACAGTAGCAGATCTCCACCAATTCCGGGCATTCTTTGTCAACACCCGGGTAGCACATAATACTTTCATATCATCAGGACAGTAGCATGAAGCAAACACTACTTCGGTGTCAGTAAGCCATTCCATGGCGCCCACTGCATCAAGAGTGCCATCAAACTCCTTGGCACCACACTTCTTAAAGCTCTCATATTTGAAGTTATGAACACGAGGAGCACGAGGCGCCACTACATTTCCCGTACCATTCACTTCAGCAACAATGTTTCCAGGGGCAACCTGTGATCTTACCAATGATGGCTCGCTACGGTTTGAGCGGTTGGAGTAATTCCCATCCGTATGCTCATACCGTTGCAAGCTAGCTTCTCTTTCAGCCCTAAGTTGATTCAACTCTTCTTCATTCCTCAACAAGAGAGCTCGAATAGCCCTCAACTCTTCATGCATTTCAGCTTGAGTAGGAATTTGTTCAATCACTGGGTTAGCTCTTTCAATCTCAGACCTTGTGGGTTGTGCATCTGGAAATGGCCTTCGAGGAGGCCTTTGGTTAACACCATTACCAGTCCCATTTTGATTAGCCGGAGCATTGCTGGCATTAGCTCCATCTCTTTGACTGCTAGCACGAGTATTAACCATCTTTCTACAATTTAGTAGCGATTGTTAGAGATGAATCGAATGAGAACAAAGTAAGGTTAGGCCTACTAAATTACACAAGCATACCATAATCTTATACAAGCCATAAACCTACACTCACACTCATCCCAACCCGTCCTAAACGTATTGTCATCATAAAGCTACAGCATTACTACCTAAGCCAATCATTTCTCATACGGTTTAAGTCCAAAATCCTATGGTCTTAGTCGAATTTTGGTTCACTTAAACCATTTCTCTGATACCAACTTGTAACACCCGTCGTTTAAAAACTTGGATTTTTCAAAACTTTGCCAAACGGCGTTTAAAATAAGCGGAAAGGATCACTTTCAAAATCTGCCCCATCCGTAACGGATGGTACCTTTAAAATTTGGTGTTACTACTAGCATCATCAAAACAATAAAAGTAAATCCAAGCTTTGGCACCAACATAAATGCCACATTAACACAAGACTTTACATAATGCTCGAGACTTTAATCGCTTAATTAGTTTAGGCTACTCTTTCACCTAAGCTAATCACAAATCATCTTTTAATGTTAATATCACATACATATAGATCATTGCACACATATCTTATCATAACACAATAGGATCATCATATACCTAATGTGCCTAACTTTTCTTTCTTTATCTTTCTTTCTTTATTTCTTTGCCTAGACGTAGGCTAAGTGACTTATGCCACTTGCATAGGGATGTGGGGTTGTGTGTAGGCGGTCATAGACCATACATGGAGTCCTCACACCCGACATGATGGGTAAACCAATAGGTGGTCCATCGGCGTCGTTAAGGAATGACAAAGTCAATCCAACTGAATAAACCGTTTATGCCTTTACGCATTGGTGGTTAGTTACTTCACCCGGAATACTCAAACATAACTATGCCACAAGGAGCAACTCAAGTGACCACGTACGCACCAGCCCCGAAGAGCTAGCACGGGTTAAGCTTAACACAAGACTTTACATAATGCTCGAGACTTTAATCGCTTAATTAGTTTAGGCTACTCTTTCACCTAAGCTAATCACACATCATCTTTTAATGTTAATATCACATACATATAAAGCATTGCACACATATCTTATCATAACACAATAGGATCATCATATACCTAATGTGCCTAACTTTTCTTTCTTTATCTTTCTTTCTTTACTTTATTTCTTTGCCTAGACGTAGGCTAAGTGACTTATGCCACTTGCATAGGGATGTGGGGTTGTGTGTAGGCGGTCATAGACCATACATGGAGTCCTCACACCCGACATGATGGGTAAACCAATAGGTGGTCCATCGGCGTCGTTAAGGAATGACAAAGTCAATCCAACTGAATAAACCGTTTATGCCTTTACGCATTGGTGGTTAGTTACTTCACCCGGAATACTCAAACATAACTATGCCACAAGGAGCAACTCAAGTGACCACGTACGCACCAGCCCCGAAGAGCTAGCACGGGTTAAGCTTAACACAAGACTTTACATAATGCTCGAGACTTTAATCGCTTAATTAGTTTAGGCTACTCTTTCACCTAAGCTAATCACACATCATCTTTTACTTTAGGGCCCTTAACGTGCACGTGAACATGGCATTCCTAATCAAGGACTAGTGACTAGGTGATCAAGCCACACATGCAAACATATATCATATCATTTCATCATTTCATACATACATAATCATTTCATCATTTCATACATACATAATCATTTCATCATTTCATGCATTTATAATCATTTCATCATCTCATGCATATATAATCATTTCATCATTTCATACATACATAATCATTTCATCATTTCATACATACATAATCATTTCATCATTTCATACATACATATTATTTCATCATTTCATACATACATATTCATTTCATCATTTCATACATACATAATCATTTCATCATTTCATACATACATAATCATTTCATCATTTCATACATACATAATCATTTCATCATTTCATACATACATAATCATTTCATCATTTCATACATACATAATCATTTCATCATTTCATACATACATAATCATTTCATCATTTCATACATACATAATCATTTCATCATCTCATGCATATATACTTACCACATACCATTGCAACCTGCAAATGAATGTTAATCATCATAAACGGTAAGTAATATATCCCTTTGCAACCTCCCATAGTCACCCGTGAATATAAAATGTACATACATATTCAATTGGAAGGTTAAATTTATGAAAACGTGTTTTGTTGTACCAACAGGTGACAAAAGATGTTATCTTACCTCGATACAGCTTACCAACAAGTTAAAAGTATCTTATAGTGCTTGCTAAGTGCTCCCGACAACCTAGAATGAATATAAGATCGAAATATAAGCTAAACGAAATGTTATGTGAAAACTGGACAAGAGGTGCGCCGCACCACCCACTGGTGCGTCGCACCTGGAGTGTCGACCAGAAACCTAATCTTTGTTCTATGATCAAACGAATTCCATATGAACCCATACCCCAAATCCAACCTGGGGACTCAAAATTAATCCTTTTAATTGCACTTTCATCAACTTAAACCATCCTATTAATCCCTTAATCCTTTACATCATAATCAATCTTTAAAACACCCGAATAACATGAATTCAATAAACGTTTGATCAAATAACCCAACCCAAACCCTATGGCCTGGATCGAAATCACTACTAAGACATACATGATCAGATTTAAGAGTAAGATCAGCCATAATACCTGTAGATGACTTTGAGGATTCGAAATCTTAATCAAACTTGATCGAAACGACACGAAACGATTGATTCTTGGAGGAAACTTGTCTTGAGAGGGAGGGGATCTGTTCCTAGGGCTTAATCACGAAATTCTGCAGCTATTGGGGTCTCACTAGACCTTAAACCCCTGACCATAAGTTTCCTTTAGTGCCCATAGGCCCCTCGACTTCCTAAACTTTACTTTCGTAGCTTAATTAACTTACCGGGAGACTTAACGATCTAACAAGCACTTAAACTTTCATACTTTACTTTAAATTACTTTCATTTAATTCACTTTACTTCATTTCATATTAAACACATAAGCATTTAATCACATAATCCCTTATAAGGCACATAAACATAATAGACCTAACGTTAACTAACGGAAAGTCAAATAGTCAAACATAAAACGTTTGGGATGTTACACTCTTATTGCATAGCAGTCACCCAGCTTGGATCTTCCATAGCCTCGTCAATCTTCTTTGGTTCTATCAGTGATAAGAAACTGACATATAAGCATTGATCACTGGAGGCTCTTCTGGTCAGAACCCCTTGTAACACCCGACGTTTAAAAATATGGGTTTTCAAAAATCTTTCACCTAACGGTGTTAAATTGCGGAAGTAAAGACCGTAAAAGTCAAAACCGATAAAAGCATTTCGGTTTCTGCGTTTAGTTGGTGTTACATGCCATATCAAACATTAGTTCAAATGAAAACCCAACGGTTGCCCAACATTAAACAACCGTTCACACATTATTACATAAATTCGACATCAAAATGAAATGTATTCAAAAGTCTCCATAATAAGCAACTATGGGTAGCTAAGGCTCCATCATTGCATCTACCCAAGCTCATAAGTCCTGCGTCACTAGTCCATCAAGCTAAACCTGAGGGATCAACCACATTAAAGAAACAAGTGTTAGCTATAAGAATAGCTAAGTAAGATCACACTTAATTTAAAAGCATTTGTCCAATTAAAACATTTCTTCATTAATAGACAAACTCATTAGGCACAACACACAACACACATAACTGCATATCAACTTCATATCAAATAGGATAGTCATCCTAAATGTGCCTATCCTGCATTAGTTCCCACATTGTCACACGTATCTTCGTTATCTGCATATAAGTGTACCCTGCATCACACCCGACTGGATGATCAACCAAAAGACTAATCATCGTACGTCGTTAAGGAATGGCAAGCCAATCCAAGAGTAATCCGTATGTGGAGGTTGGTCAAACCCCTCGTATTACTCGCCCTGCATTATAAAGACCATGTTGCAAGGAGCCACCCAAGCAACAACTACGTCAACGTACTCGTCCGACTAAGACTTGTACGGGTTAAGCTTAACACTTTCCCTGCATTATATTTACGAGCTCGATCCCACACATAATAGTTTAGGAAACACACATAACCTAAACATAATCACACATTACCTTCATTTCGTTTGGGCCCTTAAACGTGCAAGTGACATGGCAACCTACCAAGTCTAGTGAGCTAGGTGTACAAGCCATGTAGAATGCATATGTCACACAACAACTTCATTTCTACATTTCACACATAATAAGACACTTCATAAATCTACATAACTGCATAACAATACCCTACATTGAACAATACTTCATTTCACTACATTAAGGTCTGCATTTCAGGTCTCATGGTCAACTACATATCCCATAATACCTCCCGTGTAACCCGAGATACCCACATATATCATAAGTTACCGTTAAGGAAGTTATAAGTATGAAACCTTTGCTTGTTGAACCCTCAGCGTGACAAAAGTAGTGTATCTTACCTTGATACAGCTTAACAACAAGCTATAAGCACAATACAACGATGACTAGGTGTCTCCAATAACCTAGAACAAGTATAAGATCGAAAGATAAGCTAAACGACACTTTTTGTAAAATCTGGGCAGGTGGTGCGCCGCACCTTCCAAGTGGTGCGTCGCACCAAACCTCCAGAGAATTCAAATTAACTACGAGTGCGCCGCACCTACCCTTTGGTGCGTCGCACAAAACCAACAGAAAAAATCTTATCAACAATAGGTGCGCCGCACCTACCCTTTGGTGCGTCGCATATCGGGGTTCACCAAAAACCCAAACTGGGCTGTGGTGCGTCGCACCAAACCTCCAGAGAATTCAAATTAACTGAGTGCGCCGCACCTTCCAAGTGGTGCGTCGCACCAAACCTCCAGAGAATTCAAATTAACTACGAGTGCGCCGCACCTACCCTTTGGTGCGTCGCACCAAACCTCCAGAGAATTCAAATTAACTACGAGTGCGCCGCACCTACCCTCCAGGTGCGTCGCACTTGGAGTGTCGACCAGAAATCCCAACTTTGTTCTTTGATCAAACGAATTCCATACGAACCCATACCCCAAATCCAACCTGGGGACTTAAAATTAACCCATTTAATTGCACTTTCATCATCTATTTTCAGCCTATAAATCCTTTAATCCTTTACTTCATAAATCAATCATTTAATCACCCGAATAACATGAAATCGGTGAACGTTTAATCAAATAACCCAACCCAAACCCTTATGGCCTGGATTAAGACTAATGTAAGACTCAAACAATCATATCTCAAAAGAGGAACACCTATATTACCTGTATTAGGTGATAAAGATCCAAGATCTAAGCAATGCACGATCGATTTGGCTCCAAAACGAATAGATCTAGCGAGAAACTTGAGGGGAAGGGAAGGGATCAACTAGGGCTTGTTTAGGAGGAAGAAAACCTGCATAATGGCTCTCTAAAGACAACCCCTAAGCCTCTAAACCCGTTTTTTAACTTTGCACACATGTCAAAACTAGCCCCTAAGCTTCCTAATCCTTCATTATTGGTCACAAACTACTTTATTGACCATATACATCATTAATCCTTCATTAAATGTCACTACATAGACATTGATCTTCATATTACACACATTTATACTACATTAACATTTAGGCTTACAAGCCTCACACATAACACACATTAGCTACATATAAACATTAAATCTAAAATAGACTTAACGACACACACAATATTGACTTAACGGCATTAGTCAACTAGTAAAGAAAAGTTTGGGATGTTACAATTACCTCCCCCTTAAGAGGATTCCGTCCCCAGAATCTCTTCATTAAGGAACAACTCGGGATACTTTTCCTTCATTACTGCTTCAGTTTCCCACGTTAAGCTTTCTCCATGGTTATGCTTCCACTTTATCAACACGAGGTCAATCACTTTTCGGCGTAACTTCTTTTGCTTTCTTCCAAGTATCGCTACTGGTTCGTCTACTATTCTCTTCATTGGGTCAATACTCACGTCTTTAATAGGAATCACACTTGACTCCTCAGCTAAACATTTCCTCAAGTAGGATACATGGAAAGTGTTGTGAATTCCATCCAATTCTGGAGGTAATTCCAACTGATATGCCACGTCTTTAATGCGTTTCACAACTTTAAAAGGTCCAATGAAACGTGGACTCAACTTTCCCTTCTTTCCAAATCGAATAACTCCTTTCCAAGGTGATACTTTCAGCATCACTAAATCACCAACATTAAACTCAACCGGTCTCCTTTTCTTATCTGCATATGTTTTCTGCCTTTCTCTTGCCACACGTAAGGCTTCTTTAGCTACGTTAACCTTTTCGGAGGTAATTTCAATAATTTCAGGACCGGTCAACTGCTTTTCACCGGGCTCCATCCAACAACTTGGGGTCCTACACCTTCTTCCATATAACATCTCAAATGGTGGCATTCCAATGCTTGCATGGTGACTATTGTTGTAAGCAAACTCAATCATCCTTAAATGATCATCCCATGCTCCACCGTATTCAAGTACACACGTTCTCAACATATCCTCCAAGGTTTGAATGGTTCTCTCACTTTGCCCATCGGTTTGGGGATGATAAGCGGTACTCAAATTTATTCTACTACCCAACTCCCGTTGGAGACCCTTCCAAAAGTTTGACACAAACCTCGAGTCTCGATCCGAAACAATAGATAAAGGAACTCCATGTTTCGCAACTACTTCATCAATATACATCTTTGCCATCTTTGTTAAAGGCACATCTTGTCGGGTAGCTAGAAAATGAGCACTCTTCGTCAATCTATCTACAATCACCCATATCATATCATTCCCTTTCGGCGTTTTAGGTAGCTTCGTTACAAAGTCCATGGTAATATGATCCCATTTCCACTCGGGAATTTCTAATTGATGCAACAAACCATACGGCTTTTGATGGTCCGTCTTTACTCTTGCACACGTCAAACACTTTGCTACAAAATGAGCTACTTCTCCTTTAATATCCGGCCACCAATAGATTGGCTTTAAATCTGCATACATTTTGGTGACACCGGGATGTACTGAATATCTACTTCTATGGGCTTCCTCAAGGATCAATTCTCGGTTACCACCAAGCAATGGCACCCAAATTCGACCCTTGTATGTTTTGAACCCACGGCTATTAGTCTCCATCACAAGATGTTTCTTCTTCCCAATGCTTTCATTGTCAATGTTATCCTTCATCAATGCCCTCACTTGTGCTTCCTTAATTCGATCAAGTAGCCCCGACTTGGCTTGAACTTGCATGCTCATCAACTTACAAGAAGAACTTTGCACCTTCCTACTTAGTGCATCCGCCACTACATTGGCTTTACCCGGATGGTATTTGATTTCACAATCATAATCCTTAAGTAATTCCATCCACCTCCTTTGTCTCACGTTCATCTCCTTTTGATTAAAGACATACTGCAAACTTTTATGATCGGTAAACAAAGTGCATTTTGTACCATAAAGGTAATGTCTCCACAATTTTAATGCAAATACAACTGCGGCCAATTCAAGATCATAGGTAGGGTAATTCTTCTCATGTGGTTTCAACTGGCGGGAAGCATAGGCGATCACCTTGTCCCTCTGCATCAGTACACAACCCAAACCCGTGATAGATGCATCACTATACACAACCAAATCATCGGTACCTTCAGGTAAGGCAAGTATAGGAGCTTCACACAACTTCTTCTTTAACGTTCGAAATGCATTCTCCTGCTTATCGGTCCACTCAAACTTTACTCCTTTCTTCGTTAGTTCAGTCATAGGCTTGGCTATTCAGGAGAAATCCTGAATGAACCTTCTATAATATCCAGCCAAACCAAGAAAACTTTTAATCTCAGTAGGAGTCTTTGGCTGCTCCCAATTTGAAACAGCTTCAATCTTTGAAGGATCTACTTTAATACCTTCTGATGAGATAACATGACCAAGAAACTGCACCTCTCGAAGCCAAAACTCACATTTAGAAAACTTGGCATACAACTTCTTCTCCCTCAACACCTCCAAAACTGCTTTCAAGTGCTCACGGTGCTCATCTTCTGACTTAGAATAGATCAAAATATCGTCAATAAACACAATAACAAAATGATCTAGAAAGGGACGGCATACCCGATTCATTAAATCCATAAACGCGGCTGGAGCATTAGTCAACCCAAATGGCATGACCAAGAACTCATAATGACCATATCTAGTCCGGAAAGCTGTCTTTGCTACATCCTCCTTCTTAACCTTCAATTGATGATAACCGGACCGCAAATCTATCTTTGAAAAATATGAAGCACCATGTAGTTGATCAAAGAGATCATCAATTCGCGGGAGAGGATATTTATTCTTAACCGTTCGCTTATTCAACTCACGGTAGTCTATGCACATGCGCATAGTTCCATCCTTCTTTTTAACAAAGAGAACCGGAGCTCCCCAAGGCGAGGAACTAGGTTGAATGAAACCTTTGTCAAGTAACTCCTGAAGTTGGGACATTAACTCTTTCATTTCTGTAGGAGCTAATCGGTAAGGTGCTTTAGCAACAGGTGTAGCACCGGGAATAAGATCTATCTGAAAAGTAACTTCACGGTCAGGAGGGATACCGGGAAGATCTTCGGGAAACACATCGGAAAAATCGGATACTACATCAACACTAGCAATAGAAGGCTTCTCCTTTCTCACATCAATAACATAGGCCAAGAAATGACTCTTATTCTTCCTTATACATTTAATAGCCTTCATCATACTAATGATCTTTATTCCCCCTCTCTTCTTATCCCCATAAACCGTTACCACATTACCATCGGATGTAGGAAACCGAATAATCTTTTGGGAACACAAAATATTAGCTTCATTTCTAGACAACCAATCCATACCAATCACTACATCAACACTAGCAATAGAAGGCTTCTCCTTTCTCACATCAATAACATAGGCCAAGAAATGACTCTTATTATTGTTATTAGATGACCAATTTGACCCTCTTTTGAACCCTGCTTTCTTGTCATCAACCTTCACCACAACTTCTTCTCCCTCAACACCTCCAAAACTGCTTTCAAGTGCTCACGGTGCTCATCTTCTGACTTAGAATAGATCAAAATATCGTCAATAAACACAATAACAAAATGATCTAGAAAGGGACGGCATACCCGATTCATTAAATCCATAAACGCGGCTGGAGCATTAGTCAACCCAAATGGCATGACCAAGAACTCATAATGACCATATCTAGTCCGGAAAGCTGTCTTTGCTACATCCTCCTTCTTAACCTTCAATTGATGATAACCGGACCGCAAATCTATCTTTGAAAAATATGAAGCACCATGTAGTTGATCAAAGAGATCATCAATTCGCGGGAGAGGATATTTATTCTTAACCGTTCGCTTATTCAACTCACGGTAGTCTATGCACATGCGCATAGTTCCATCCTTCTTTTAACAAAGAGAACCGGAGCTCCCCAAGGCGAGGAACTAGGTTGAATGAAACCTTTGTCAAGTAACTCCTGAAGTTGGGACATTAACTCTTTCATTTCTGTAGGAGCTAATCGGTAAGGTGCTTTAGCAACAGGTGTAGCACCGGGAATAAGATCTATCTGAAAAGTAACTTCACGGTCAGGAGGGATACCGGGAAGATCTTCGGGAAACACATCGGAAAAATCGGGTACTACATCAACACTAGCAATAGAAGGCTTCTCCTTTCTCACATCAATAACATAGGCCAAGAAATGACTCTTATTCTTCCTTATACATTTAATAGCCTTCATCATACTAATGATCTTTATTCCCCCTCTCTTCTTATCCCCATAAACCGTTACCACATTACCATCGGATGTAGGAAACCGAATAATCTTTTGGGAACACAAAATATTAGCTTCATTTCTAGACAACCAATCCATACCAATCACTACATCAAAACCGGCTAAAGTAGTAGGCAATAACTGGACCGGAAACAAACGACCTTCAATCTCAATGTCACAATCATCATAACCCACACATATATCACTAACCGTACCATTAGCAATTTCCACCTCTATTGAGCAATCTAAAGGGGTAGTGACTCTTCCTAGCTTAGGAGCAAATAAAGTAGACACAAACGACCTATTTGCACCCGAATCAAATAAAACGGAAGCAGGTTTTGAATTAACAAGGAAAGTACCACTTACCACCTCGTCGTTGTTCTTAGCATCATCAACAGTCATTTGCAAGGCTCTCACTTTTGTTGCTGAAGTAGCTGCTTTCTTCCCGTCATTCTTCATTTGTGGGCAATCGGCAATAAGATGACCCGTTTCTTGACACTTGTAACAACGAACCTTGTCCCTACATTCTGTTGCAAGATGTCCCGACTTTCCACACTTATGACACCTTCTTGTCTTGTCAGAACATTGGCCTTCATGAACACTCTTGCAAAAAGCACACCAAGACCCATTCTTCTTTTTATCTTTGTCACCACTTGAGCTAGAATTCCCTCGAAACTTCTTATTATTGTTATTAGATGACCAATTTGACCCTCTTTTGAACCCTGCTTTCTTGTCATCAACCTTCACCACAACTTTCTCACTTTTGAAGTCATCATCCAACCTCTTTGACTCCTTAATAGCCGCCGATAAAGTCACATGTTGTCTACATAATCCACGATAATTAGCGGGAAGACCATCACAATAAGCCTCAATTTGGTCCTCCTGCCTTCGAACCAAGTGTCCAACAAACTTCAACTTCTCCATAAACGAGTGTGCATAATCAGAAATTGCACCGGGTTTAGCAACCAACGATCTAAACTCCTTTTCAATCAACCTTAACTCACGCGTTCCCACATACTCCTCTAGAAATTTCTCCTTAAAAGTTCCCCAAGGCATAACTGCAAGTACCTCAGGAGCCATAGACACTGTAGTAGCCCTCCACCAATTACGGGCATTCTTCTTCAACATCCTACTAGCACACAAAACCTTCATATCATCCGGACAATAGCAAGATGCAAAAACTACCTCAATGTCCTCGATCCACTCCATAGCACCCACTGCATTTTGGGTACCATCAAACTCCTTGGCACCACATTTCTGAAAACTTTCATATTTGAAGTTATTAACACGAGGTGCATTAACAACTCCAAGTCCTACACCATTAACTCCATTAACACCCACGGCTGCCATGGATGGTTCAGCACTTTGGGAGGGATTTGAGTAATTCCCTTCCGAATGCTCACCTCTTTGTTCACTCCCAATCCTTTCTGCATTTCTTTCAGCCCTCAATTGAGCTAACTCCTCTTCATTTCTCATTAAGAGAGCTCGGATAGCTCTCAATTCTTCATGTAATTGGGCTTGATTGGGAACCTGCTCTATTACCGGGTTTGCCCTATCTACTTCAGAGGCGGTTGGTGGATCACCAAGACGGCGATTTGTGCACGGGGTGGCCTTTGCTCTACTTCATTTCCAGCACCGTTTCCATTAGGAGGAATACCACCACCATTTCCTCCTGCTCTCTGGTTACTAGCTCTAGTGTTTGCCATTAATTCTACAAAGCAACGACGACGGTTAGCAAGAGTTAAAGAGTGACTACATATGTTAAGGCTCTACTACATATAACTACATTACCACACACAATAAACAAGCCTTAAATCACACTCTCACTCACTCCCCAACCCGTCCTAGAGCATTCCACCTCATTAGCTAGGCATCCTACTTAAGCCTAACCTACTTCTCATCGGTCTAAGTCCAAAATCCTACGGCATAAGTCGAATTTTGGTTCACTTAAACCAATTCTCTGATACCAACTTGTAACACCCGACGTTTAAAAATATGGGTTTTCAAAAATCTTTCACCTAACGGTGTTAAATTGCGGAAGCAAAGACCGTAAAAGTCAAAACCGATAAAAGCATTTCGGTTTCTGCGTTTAGTTGGTGTTACATGCCATATCAAACATTAGTTCAAATGAAAACCCAACGTTGCCCAACATTAAACAACCGTTCACACATTATTACATAAATTCGACATCAAAATGAAATGTATTCAAAAGTCTCCATAATAAGCAACTATGGGTAGCTAAGGCTCCATCATTGCATCTACCCAAGCTCATAAGTCCTGCGTCACTAGTCCATCAAGCTAAACCTGAGGGATCAACCACATTAAAGAAACAAGTGTTAGCTATAAGAATAGCTAAGTAAGATCACACTTAATTTAAAAGCATTTGTCCAATTAAAACATTTCTTCATTAAGAGACAAACTCATTAGGCACAACACACAACACACATAACTGCATATCAACTTCATATCAAATAGGATAGTCATCCTAAATGTGCCTATCCTGCATTAGTTCCCACATTGTCACACGTATCTTCGTTATCTGCATATAAGTGTACCCTGCATCACACCCGACTGGATGATCAACCAAAAGACTAATCATCGTACGTCGTTAAGGAATGGCAAGCCAATCCAAGAGTAATCCGTATGTGGAGGTTGGTCAAACCCCTCGTATTACTCGCCCTGCATTATAAAGACCATGTTGCAAGGAGCCACCCAAGCAACAACTACGTCAACGTACTCGTCCGGCTAAGACTTGTACGGGTTAAGCTTAACACTTTCCCTGCATTATATTTACGAGCTCGATCCCACACATAATAGTTTAGGAAACACACATAACTGCATATCAACTTCATATCAAATAGGATAGTCATCCTAAATGTGCCTATCCTGCATTAGTTCCCACATTGTCACACGTATCTTCGTTATCTGCATATAAGTGTACCCTGCATCACACCCGACTGGATGATCAACCAAAAGACTAATCATCGTACGTCATTAAGGAATGGCAAGCCAATCCAAGAGTAATCCGTATGTGGAGGTTGGTCAAACCCCTCGTATTACTCGCCCTGCATTATAAAGACCATGTTGCAAGGAGCCACCCAAGCAACAACTACGTCAACGTACTCGTCCGGCTAAGACTTGTACGGGTTAAGCTTAACACTTTCCCTGCATTATATTTACGAGCTCGATCCCACACATAATAGTTTAGGAAACACACATAACTGCATATCAACTTCATATCAAATAGGATAGTCATCCTAAATGTGCCTATCCTGCATTAGTTCCCACATTGTCACACGTATCTTCGTTATCTGCATATAAGTGTACCCTGCATCACACCCGACTGGATGATCAACCAAAAGACTAATCATCGTACGTCATTAAGGAATGGCAAGCCAATCCAAGAGTAATCCGTATGTGGAGGTTGGTCAAACCCCTCGTATTACTCGCCCTGCATTATAAAGACCATGTTGCAAGGAGCCACCCAAGCAACAACTACGTCAACGTACTCGTCCGGCTAAGACTTGTACGGGTTAAGCTTAACACTTTCCCTGCATTATATTTACGAGCTCGATCCCACACATAATAGTTTAGGAAACACACATAACTGCATATTAACTTCATATCAAATAGGATAGTCATCCTAAATGTGCCTATCCTGCATTAGTTCCCACATTGTCACACGTATCTTCGTTATCTGCATATAAGTGTACCCTGCATCACACCCGACTGGATGATCAACCAAAAGACTAATCATCGTACGTCGTTAAGGAATGGCAAGCCAATCCAAGAGTAATCCGTATGTGGAGGTTGGTCAAACCCCTCGTATTACTCGCCCTGCATTATAAAGACCATGTTGCAAGGAGCCACCCAAGCAACAACTACGTCAACGTACTCGTCCGGCTAAGACTTGTACGGGTTAAGCTTAACACTTTCCCTGCATTATATTTACGAGCTCGATCCCACACATAATAGTTTAGGAAACACACATAACTGCATATCAACTTCATATCAAATAGGATAGTCATCCTAAATGTGCCTATCCTGCATTAGTTCCCACATTGTCACACGTATCTTCGTTATCTGCATATAAGTGTACCCTGCATCACACCCGACTGGATGATCAACCAAAAGACTAATCATCGTACGTCATTAAGGAATGGCAAGCCAATCCAAGAGTAATCCGTATGTGGAGGTTGGTCAAACCCCTCGTATTACTCGCCCTGCATTATAAAGACCATGTTGCAAGGAGCCACCCAAGCAACAACTACGTCAACGTACTCGTCCGGCTAAGACTTGTACGGGTTAAGCTTAACACTTTCCCTGCATTATATTTACGAGCTCGATCCCACACATAATAGTTTAGGAAACACACATAACTGCATATCAACTTCATATCAAATAGGATAGTCATCCTAAATGTGCCTATCCTGCATTAGTTCCCACATTGTCACACGTATCTTCGTTATCTGCATATAAGTGTACCCTGCATCACACCCGACTGGATGATCAACCAAAAGACTAATCATCGTACGTCATTAAGGAATGGCAAGCCAATCCAAGAGTAATCCGTATGTGGAGGTTGGTCAAACCCCTCGTATTACTCGCCCTGCATTATAAAGACCATGTTGCAAGGAGCCACCCAAGCAACAACTACGTCAACGTACTCGTCCGGCTAAGACTTGTACGGGTTAAGCTTAACACTTTCCCTGCATTATATTTACGAGCTCGATCCCACACATAATAGTTTAGGAAACACACATAACCTAAACATAATCACACATTACCTTCATTTCGTTTGGGCCCTTAAACGTGCAAGTGACATGGCAACCTACCAAGTCTAGTGAGCTAGGTGTACAAGCCATGTAGAATGCATATGTCACACAACAACTTCATTTCTACATTTCACACATAATAAGACACTTCATAAATCTACATAAACTGCATAACAATACCCTACATTGAACAATACTTCATTTCACTACATTAACATTTAGGCTTACAAGCCTCACACATAACACACATTAGCTACATATAAACATTAAATCTAAAATAGACTTAACGACACACACAATATTGACTTAACGGCATTAATCAACTAGTAAAGAAAAGTTTGGGATGTTACACCCCTCTACTGGAGTCACCTATGATCTGATCAATAGGATGAGCTTTTGTCCATCTGGAGTATTGACCAGGATTGTTACTGACAACAATATCAGTGCAAGAGTTCAATTGAGTTTCAGGATGAGGATCCTGATAAACTATTTCAACATCTTCATCTGAATCAGTAAGATCACGATTTGCATCATGAAATTCTTCATTGGAAGGCATTTCCTGAAGTACTGGTTCAGTTTGATATTCTTCATATGAAGACATTTCTGGAATAGTCTCAACTGATACTGATACTAGGGGAGTAGTACTAACATCTGATCCAATAACAAGTTCATTGGGTAGTTTGAAACTTATTGGGGTTTTCTTTTTTTGAACAGGTTCCAAGTCAGAATGACTGGAAACTTCTTCAGGTGAATCTTTGCAGTTGATAGGATCAGATTCACCAAAGACAATTGGAATTACTGGGGGAGAATCAAGGGCTGGCTTTTTATTGATTGCTTTTTTGATTCATCAAAAGTAACATGTATGGATTCTTGTACCTTCTCCAGTCTCTTGTTGTAGACTCTGAAGGCTTTGCGAATGGCTAAATATCCTAAGAAATATCCTTCATCAGCTTTGGCATCAAATTTGCCTAACTGACTGGAGTCGTTCAGGATGTAAACTAGACATCCAAAAACGTGAAAATAACCAATATTTGGTTTTCTATTTCTCAATATTTCATAGGAAGTCTTCTTGTGTCGCTTCACGTACACTGATCGATTATGGGTGTGGCAAACAGTTGCAATTGCTTCAGCCCAGAAACTGGTAGGAAGACCAGATTCAGCTAGCATACTCCTGGCAGCTTCTATCAGCGTTCGATTTTTCCTTTCTACCACTCCATTCTGCTCTGGAGTGCGTGCTGAAGAGAAGTTCTGGGAGACGCCAGTGTCAGTACAGAATTTCTCCAGAGTTTCATTCTGGAATTCTGTTCCATTATCACTTCTTAACTGACACACCTTTCGCTTATGCTTGAGTTCAATCTGCTTGATAAGACTGATGATTTCAGCAGCAGCTTCATTTTTAGACCTGAGAAAGACCACCCAACAATATCTGGAGAATTCATCTACAATCACCAGGGTGTATCTTTTACCAGCACGAGTCTGAACATTCACTGGACCAAAGAGATCCATATGAAGCATGTGAAGTGGTTCAGCAATGCTGAAGTTCTGTCTGGTCTTGAAACTGGCACGTTTCTGCTTTCCCATCTCACATCCTGGACATGGCCTTTCCTTTTTGAAGGAAACTGAAGGTATCCCATCTGCCAGTTGTTTTCTAGACAACTTATTAATATTTTTGAAATTTAAATGGGATAACCTTTTATGCCATAACCAGTTTGTGTCTTCATCAGCTTGAGTATAGAAACATTGCTCTGAAGAAGAGCTTTCCATATCCATCACATATACATTCCCTTTTCTTGGAGCAATCAATACTACCTTCCAGTCCTTGTTGAATACGATGCCATGAACAATATTGAATAGAACTTGATAGCCATCATCACACAGTTGACTTACACTGATCAGGTTATATTTCAAACCATTCACATATGCAACTCATCTGAATTTGACTTGTCCATTGTTCAGAACACCATACCCCTCAGTCTTTCCACAACCATCATTTCCAAAAGTAATGGAGGGTCCATCAGAAATGATGAATTCCTCCAGCAGGGTCTTACGTCTGGTCATTGTCCTGCCAGCTGCACTGTCAAGATACCAGGTATGCTTCTTTCAATCGCCCTGCACATCCACCAGATATATCAGTTAGATTTGGGAACCCATCGACTGATGGGTTCACTGGATCCTCCCTTATGGATCCCTGGGGGTATCTGGTTGAGTTCACTTTCTTCAACAGTAGTTTTTGTTGAAAATACTACTGGAGTTGATAGTTTAGAAACCTTTTTCTTTTTCTCAATTAAAGGAATATTTTTCTCTTTCTTAGAAAAAGGTTTGGGATTTTGTTTAGGGCCAGATGAAGTACCCTCAAAGTTGTTTAATCTTGCATTACAGCTTTGAACTTGACGAGTCAGTAGTTGAAACTGGCTCTCCAACCTTAACAAAATAGTTTCTTCAGATGAAACCTGAGCCTTTCCAGTTGACTGGACCTTAGGCTTAGGAAGGGAACTGTTCTTTTTCTTTTGAACCTGGGGTTCATTAGAAACAGTCTGAGGCAAAGGTTTATGCTTATTGACCTTTTTAACTGGAGCAGTCATCTGGGATGCTCCAGTCTTAACCTCTGGAATTGAGCTGGTATTATACAAGATTTTGGGGTAGAAGGTTCATCATATATGGTACTTGGTTTAACCTCCTCTGGTAACCGGTCAATTACTGGTATTAATGCTGCAACATGAGTATTTCCATCCAGATATGCACGTTTTTGGGATGGAAATTGGTTTACTCCAGCATCATATGGCTTTCTTGTTTCAAGCCATGATTGAATAACCTGTTTTTCTTTTTGCAAAATTATTTCTAGGTCATGTTTTTCTTGAACCAGTTGTTCAGTTACCAAAACTTGTGCTTGAAATGCCAGTTCAATATCTTGAAGTTCTTTTAATTTTGATTTTAAAGCAGCTATTTCAGAGGAATCTGTTTCTAAGCCATTTAGACTGTCAAATCTAACAGTTTCCACAAAAATTAAATCAGAATTTAGAGCTTCAGCAATGTCCAATTTAAGTTCAGGATCGGTTTCATTATCATAATCACTAACCTTTTTAATAACAATGTCTACCCATTGACCAGATGTGACATCATCCTTCACCAGATGCTCTTGATCTGCCAGAGCCATAAAACAACAGTCTCTTTCCTCTTCTTCATCAACTGATGAATCATCAGAGGGAACCCATGCTTCTTCAGTGGTTGCTATCATGCATTTATTATTATCTTCCATTTGTTTAGACAAGAGAGCAATTTGAGCCTTAAGCTTTTTGTATTTCAACTTATAGCTATCATCAGGCTTGTTATAAGAAGCAGTTGGACCAGACTGAGAGACAAACTGACTAGACTTGCACTCCTTCATGAAATGACCTTTTCTGCCACACTTAAAGCATGTCAGATTGGTCTTGTCAGTAGAGGAACTGGGTGCATGTTGTCCAGTGGGCCTATTTGCTCTGGCCTTAAAACGGTTAAACGTTTTAGCCATCATTGCAACCAGGTCATCACTGTCAGTTTCATCACAGTCTGGAGAGATATCATTACAGACTCCAAAATCCATTAGTTCAGACATCATCTTCTTCATAGAAAATACATTCTCAGAAGATATTAATGCCGCACAAGGTGGTACAGTATTGCTGACCACTGTGGAACTACTGGAAGCATGATTTAAAGTATCTTTTTCTGCCTCAATCCTCTGGGCTTGATTTTCTTTCAGTGGTTGCTATCATGCATTTATTATTATCTTCCATTTGTTTAGTCAAGAGAGCAATTTGAGCCTTAAGCTTTTTGTATTTCAACTTATAGCTATCATCAGGCTTGTTATAAGAAGCAGTTGGACCAGACTGAGAGACAAACTGACTAGACTTGCACTCCTTCATGAAATGACCTTTTCTGCCACACTTAAAGCATGTCAGATTGGTCTTGTCAGTAGAGGAACTGGGTGCATGTTGTCCAGTGGGCCTATTTGCTCTGGCCTTAAAACGGTTAAACGTTTTAGCCATCATTGCAACCAGGTCATCACTGTCAGTTTCATCACAGTCTGGAGAGATATCATTACAGACTCCAAAATCCATTAGTTCAGACATCATCTTCTTCATCGACTGATGAATCATCAGAGGGAACCCATGCTTCTTCAGTGGTTGCTATCATGCATTTATTATTATCTTCCATTTGTTTAGTCAAGAGAGCAATTTGAGCCTTAAGCTTTTTGTATTTCAACTTATAGCTATCATCAGGCTTGTTATAAGAAGCAGTTGGACCAGACTGAGAGACAAACTGACTAGACTTGCACTCCTTCATGAAATGACCTTTTCTGCCACACTTAAAGCATGTCAGATTGGTCTTGTCAGTAGAGGAACTGGGTGCATGTTGTCCAGTGGGCCTATTTGCTCTGGCCTTAAAACGGTTAAACGTTTTAGCCATCATTGCAACCAGGTCATCACTGTCAGTTTCATCACAGTCTGGAGAGATATCATTACAGACTCCAAAATCCATTAGTTCAGACATCATCTTCTTCATAGAAAATACATTCTCAGAAGATATTAATGCCGCACAAGGTGGTACAGTATTGCTGACCACTGTGGAACTACTGAAGCATGATTTAAAGTATCTTTTTCTGCCTCAATCCTCTGGGCTTGATTTTCTTCAGAGGAATCTGTTTCTAAGCCATTTAGACTGTCAAATCTAACAGTTTCCACAAAAATTAAATCAGAATTTAGAGCTTCAGCAATGTCCAATTTAAATGCAAGAATATAAATAAAGTAATAAACGACTTAAGCAATATTTAAACAAGTAAATAAATGATGGAACACGAATATAATTTTCAAGTGTATTTTCTTTATTGATGATAAACAAAATACAAGATTGTTGCGGAACCTAGATATTACAAGTATGTAACTATCTAAACAATCTTTGAATTACAAGTGATCTATACTTGCTAAATAATCTCCTTGGATCGATATACTTAGAGTTGTGAAGTATACCTATTTAGATCGAGAGTATTATAGCAAGTTCACCAAATTGCAAAAAGTAATTTGAACGAGATATGTGACTTTGTATTTATAGGCAGATAAATTCAACAATGAATTTATTAGCCGTACAAATATGGTTGCATGCATTTAAGGTAACTACTTTAGTTCCTTAAATGCATTGGTTAAGGTACAAGGATAAAGTCATATTGATGTGACTAATTTATTCTTTTAACCAACCACCTTTACACACGTAGGTACTTTTATCAATAGACAAATGGGGTTGTCCGGGTAAAAGTGTGTAAAGGCAAAAAGTCAATTCCTCGAGATCAGTGTTCAGACTTGTAAGGTCTAGAACACTGATAAAGGCTCCAGTCAGGAGATCTGGTAAGACTGTCAGTGGGCCCCACTGCTTGTCAGTCTTCTTTCTTCAGACTTCAGTCTTTGACTTCAGTGAGAATGTCTTCAGTAGAAACGATCTTGACTGGAGTGAAGTCCAGTGAGCTCATCTGGTGGAATCCAGATTCCTGTACAAGTAAATAGCTCACTGGTCTTCTATTATTTCTGGACAAATCTTCAGTACCGCTCCAGTCTTCAAGTCTGGAGTGGGTCCAGTAAATCTGGACCTAACACGAAGTCAATCAGTTAATTTTGAAACCATCTTAAAGATAAAACGCGTGAAACTTGGATAACCAAGAGTCTTGATTTGATAGGTAACAACTTGACGGTTCATTTCCTATCTTTTACCCCTCTATATAAGCCAACAGTTTTGCATTTTGTGAATCACAAATAGTTTTCATTTTTCAAAAACACACTTTTTAAGATATGTCTTCTCTAAAATCCCTGGGCGATTTTCTCCAAGAGGTAAATTTAGAATTTTTTATTTTTAGGAAAAATGAATCGATAGGGGTGTGTATCAGAACAACAAATGTTTAGGAGGGGAAAGATTGATCCGGAGTGATCGATCATGGTTGTAAAAAACTGCTTTCGAGTAGTTTTATGTAAATATATCTTTATGAATGAAAACTGTCTTTTGATCCGTCTTATTTCAATCTCGAAAATCAAAAGTCTTATTAAGGGTAAAATTGGTAAATAACTAATAGCTAAATGTCTTCATGTGTCATTTAATAATTAACCTTGACTTATTCGTCCACTAAAACAGTAAATAATC
The DNA here is from genome assembly GCA_034093135.1 of Erigeron breviscapus. Classification (NCBI taxonomy): domain Eukaryota; kingdom Viridiplantae; phylum Streptophyta; class Magnoliopsida; order Asterales; family Asteraceae; genus Erigeron; species Erigeron breviscapus. Next base: position 95,020,241 of record CM067167.1, on the reverse strand, counting down.
TAATCAATGCATTAATTAAATAGTAAGATACATGCACCTTTTATGCACAATTAAGACTCCACTTGTAGGCTATGATCCCTAGCTTGCAGTATCTTTAATTATTGTCAGTCTCCACTTATTCCTGCATTGAAAAAATGATATGTGTGTGGGACTGGACTATTTTTTGGAGGGGATTAAAATTAAGAGGGGGATTCTTAATTTTAAGATTCACTTAGGGACATTGGTGCTCGAGATATTGAGGGTGTCTCCATGTTATGGGTGAAATTTCAAGTTCCAGTATCTTGAAGGTCCAAGATCTTGACGTATAAGGATCTTGACATAGTTGAATATTCTGATGACTTAATAATATTTTGCTAACATTATGAATTACTTGTTATTATCATTTCCACATGAGTTAAGTGTGCAGATTCCAGAATATTCGATATCAAGCCAAGGAAAATATCTCCAACGATAAATAAAGGATTTCACACATGGGATTTATCTTCGACACGCAAAAAAGACTCAGTCTCCCAACATAATCGGACTTCAATTTGAATTCAGCATGAGGAAATTACTTCAACGTTCACTTGACTAAGCAAGATACGCTCCAACGTTCAAATCAACGAAGACCTGGAAGATCCCTACAATTTCGCGTAGTTAGTTAGATCCTAGGTCTATATAAACGAAGGAGGGTGATCGATTTAGGCATCTTATCTTTGTTCACTGCTTACTTACTACTCACTTGTATTCACACACACTGCTCTCGATTCTCTCATCTTCATTCTCACACTTAGATACATCGATCAACCGAATTCCACCATTGTAAACATTTTAACAACCATTAATAAAAGAACAAAGGCAGGGACGATTGCTTCCTCCCGGGGTTTTTATGCCGGCGATCCTTAAAGGATTAAGGGCTTTTCCTCGATAACAAATCTCGGTGTTCTTGCTCTTTACTCTTTACTTTTTATCGTATTATTTACTAGATCTTTACTTTGATTAGCAATATTTATTGTTATTTACCTTGTTTCGATACACTTTATTTAGTTTGCGATTACATTTGCCCTTTAATTCCATGTTTAGTCGACATAATCTTTAATCAATATCTTTCATTAAACGCATCTTTGAAACTCAACATATTTTACAAGCCCTTAACCTCACGAACGAAAGTTTGGTTACATAATTGATCTAAGTCTTCAAGGGTGATTATCTTGGGTAATTTTTGACCAAAACAATTTGGCGCCCACCGTGGGGCAAAAGGTGCTTTCAGTCGATTAAAATTTTCAATCTTTATCGAGAAAACTAATTTTCCGAAATTAATTCCGAAAATGTCGACTCAACCAACTAACTCTTCACAATCTACTCCTGCTGTTTCTTCTTCTATGATGGGTCATTCTGCAGGGAATAATTCGTATCGAAGAGGCAAGAACAATACTGTTCGACCTACGAATCAAAGCAAAGACAAAGGACCTGCTGATCAAAGTACTGAATTCAACACTGCTGGTGACGTCCCAGCAGGAAATCCATCTCAAACGAATACTGGATCTGGACAAGCAGGACGATCAGGCTTTTACAACGCTGAAGGCTATCCAGACCCATTTAATATTGGATCTAAAGATGCTGCTCAAAATCTTGATTCTGATGAAGTTCCTAACCTATTTACTATTTTGCAGAAACTTAGTGATACTATTACAGCCAATCAGGAATTTAATCAAACTCAGTTTAAGATCTTGGAGTCCAGATTATAGAAAATGGACCCTCATTCACTCCAAGAAACTTGTTTTCAACTCCAGGAGCATCTGCAACCCTTGGATCTGCGCCGTTTAACACGCCATTCCCAACTGCAACTCAGAATTTTGGGAGCAATATTCCACAAAATACTCATGCTGCTGGAACATCCGCCTCCATGGGTGCAGGTTTACATAATTCTAATAATTTTACTGGGTCATTTGGTTTTACTAATCCATCGTAGGGACAATGACCAAACAAATATATAGCAAAAGAATTTCAGAGGCTTAAAGATATGATCTCAAGTGTTCCTGGATTTTGCAATCCAATTCCGGAGGTCAACCCAGCATCATATCTTATCAACAGATATGGCGACAGGATTGCTAACGTGGAGATCCCAAAGAAATTTCAAGTTCCAAATATGAAGCCATATGATGGAACTAAATACCCTCAAGAACATATAGCACTATATTTGGAGAAGATGGAGACTGTGCCCATTCCTTCCAACCTAAAAGAAGCTTGCTTATGCAGAAGCTTTGGATCTACACTTTCTGGATCAGCCTTAAAATGGCTGCAGAGTTTGCCTCCTTTATCTATTAACTCTTTTGCTGATTTAACTAATTTATTTTATAGTCAATTTTCTTGTAGTAGGACTTTTGAAAAATTGACTGATGATCTTTATAAAGTTACTCAAAAACCTCATGAATCACTTAGAGATTTTATGACTAGGTTTACAAAAGAATCTCTTAATATTCCTAAATTAGATATGTTGACTGCTATTCAAGCTTTGCAGAGAGGTCTACATAAAGGATCCAAAGTTAGAAGCAAAAGCAAGGGCTGCAAGATTTATCAGGCTTGAAGAAAACGAGCTAACATCTTCAAAGTTAGAAGCTTTAGCATATGATCGTCCAAATCGGAAAGCAGAAACTCCAGTATTTAAGCCAAGAAATAAACCTTACACAAGACATGTCGATAATCAAGTTAATGCTGTTGAAGAAGATGATGGGGTCGAATATCCTGCTCTTTCAACATACTACTTTTCAGTGGGCACGCATGGCATTATAATGGCGCTTAGAGATCTTGGAGACAAAGTAAGATGGCCACAGAAGAAAAATGATTCTTATTTCAAAAAGAAAGATCCTAGCCAGTGGTGCGCTTATCATGAAGACTTTGGCCACTTCACTGAAGATTGCAAGATGTTAAGAAGAGAGATCTCTACTCTTCTAGCTAAAGGCTATCTTACAGAGCACCTTGGAAGAAAGAAGGCTAAAGATGTAGAAGGCATGGATTTCTCCAAGCCTAAGCCGACTCAAAAAGCAGATTCTCCACCTCCAGATGCAAGAGTAATTAACACTATTTCTGGCGGATCAGAAGTATGTAGGACAACATACTCAGCAGCTAAGAGATTTGCAAAACAAAGCAAGGCAGATAAAGGAGAAAAGAGCGTGAAGAAAGCCTCAATTTTAGACTCAGATATTGTTTCTTTTGAGGAAGATGACTTCAATGACATACTGGAGCCTCATCATGACCGTTTGGTTGTCACCTTATTTATTGCTAACCATTATGTTCGCAGGATCTTGATAGATAATGGGAGCTCAGTGAATATAATCAAACTAGAGACCTTGAGAAGAATGGATATTTCTGAAGAAAATATTATTGGCAAAGCGTCACCACTAATTGGATTTAGTGGCGAAACCAAATATACTGTTGGTGAAATCAAGTTACCGGTGTACGTTGGAGGAGTTAATTCCATGCAGAAATTTTGTGTGGTTGATACTCTTCCAGGCTACAACATAATTTTGGGAAGACCATGGATTCATGAAATGAAGGCAGTACCATCAACTTATCACCAATGTGTTAAACTACCTACACCTTGGGGAGTGGTCACTGTTAAAGGAGATCAATAAGAGGGTAGAGAATGCTATACATCCACCATGAAGTCAGCAGCAAAGTCAACCTCGCAATAGAAATTATAGAAGAGGATCTTCAATGTTGATGAACCAGAAGAACAAGATGTTAAAGAAGTTATTCTGGTCCCTGAAGATCCTAACATCAAAGTATTATTAGGCGCAAAGATCTCAAAGAATTGGAGGTCAAACTTACTGATTTTCTAAAAACCAGAATAAAGACTTTTGCTTGGAAACAAGAAGATATGACTAGAATATCTAGAGATGTGATTACACACAAGCTTGGAATTGATAAAGTTTCAAGCCAATTCAACAAAAAAGAAGAAAATTCGCTCTAGAAAGAAATGCAATTATCCAAGAAGATGTGGAGAGATTATTAAAGGCAAAAATGATTAGGGAAGTAAAATTTCCTGAATGGCTAGCAAACGTGGTGGTGGTGCAAAAGAAAAATGGAAAATGGAGAGTTTGCGTAGACTTCACGGATCTCAATAAAGCCTGCCCAAAAGATCCAATTCTGCTGCCACATATTGATGCAATGGTCGATGAAACTTCTGGACATGAGATGCTCACATTTATGGATGCTTCTTCTGGATTTCAACAAATTCAAATGGAACCTGAAGATCAAGAAGCTACCGCTTTCATGACCCCAACAGGTATTTATTGTTATATTGCTATGCCTTTTGGTCTTAAAAATGCAGGTGCAACATATCAAAGGCTAGTCAACATGATGTTCAAAGACCAACTGGGGGATACGATGGAAGTCTATATAGATGACATGGTGGTGAAATCAAAGAAAGCTGAAGATCACCTGAAAGATCTTGAAGTGGCCTTCAACATCCTGGACAAATATAATATGAAGCTGAATCCTGCAAAATGCAATTTTGGAGTTGGCGCTGGAAAATTCCTAGGATATATGGTCACAAAGAGAGGGATAGAAGCAAGCCCAGAACAGATCAAGGCTATCTTGAACCTGAAGTCTCCATCAAATGCTAAAGATATTCAAAGGTTAACTGGAAGGTTGGCAGCTTTGAACAGATTCATATCAAGATCTTCTGATAGATGTAAAGAATTTTATGACATCTTAAAGAAGAATAAAAGTTTGAATGGGGAGAAAAACAAGAAGAAGCTTTCCAAGAATTAAAGAAATATCTATCTACCCCTCCATTGCTGGTAAAGCCTGAAGATGGTGAACCTCTATATCTTTACATGGCAGTATTATCAAATGCAATAAGTGATGTCTTAGTAAAAGAAGCAGAAGGTCAACAACATCTGATCTATTATGTAAGTAAGAGTTTAATTGATGCTGAAACCAGGTACTCTCATCTCGAAAAACTTATACTTGCATTAGTTATGGCATCTACTAAACTTAGACATTATTTTGAAACGCATGCTATACATATTAAGACAAATTACCCTATAAAATGCGTACTAAGAAAACCTGTAGTATCCGGTAGAATGGCTAAGTGGTCTGTGAAATTAAGTGCTTTTAATTTAATCTATGAACCTAGGACTGCTATAAAATCTCAAGCTTTAGCCGACTTTATGGCTGACTTTAGTACTGACTTACAACCTGAAGTAGACTTAGAGGTAAAAATGTTAGAAGAAGCTACTGAGAAATGGATTTTATACACTGATGGTGCAGCTAATGTTAAAGGAATAGGATTAGGTATCGTACTAAAATCGCCACAGGGGGATATCATACCCCAAGCAGTGAATTGTCATTTTATAGCCACTAATAATGAAGCGGAATATGAAGCTTTAATTTCTGGTATGCAATTAGCTAAGGACATGAACATTAGAAATCTTAAGGTATATGTAGATTCATTACTTTTAGCTAATCATTTTAATGGAACATATGCTGCGAAAGGTGAAAAATTGATGCAATATTTAGAAATAGTGAAAAAACTAGCTGAGAATTTTGATTTATTTGATATAGAACAAGTGCCTAGAGAAGAAAATACTGAGGCTGATGCTTTAGCAAATCTAGGATCAACACTTAAGATGTCACCAGAAACTAGGATCCCTATAATTCATGTTTTACATCATGCTATAGAAAAAGAATCAACTAATATATTAGCTATTCAGGATACATAGGCTAAAAATTCTGGGGACAATCAAAATTCATGGATTACACCAATAATAGAATATATAAATAATGGGACAATTCCTAAAGATGAAAACCCAAAGGCCTTTCGCATGAAAACAACACATTATTCTATGATAAATGGTATTTTGTATAGAAAATCTCTTGCAGGACCATATCTTAGGTGCTTAGAATATCCTGAGACCAATGAGGTTCTTAAAGATATACACGAAGGAGAATGTGGAAATCACACAGCTGGAAGATCTTTATATTCAAAGATCTTGAGAACAGGTTATTATTGGCCAACCATGAAACAAGATGCTGAAGAGTATGCGAAGAAATGTGATGCTTGTCAGAGACATAGCAACATTTATCATCAGCCAGCAGAACCTATGTATCCATTTCTGTCACCTTGGCCATTTATGAAATGGGGAATGGATATTGTTGGGCCAATGACAGAATCTTCAGCTGGGAAGAAATATTTTTTGGCTATGACAGATTATTTCTCAAAAATGGATTAAAGCTGAAGCATACGCCAAGATTCATGAAACACATGTAATATCTTTCATTAAAAGGAATATATTGACAAGATTTGGAGTCCAGACGGAGATAATTTGTGATAACGGGTCACAATTTATTGGAAAGAAAACTACTAATTTTTGTGAAAGGTGGGGGATTAAGATGATTACTTCTACTCCGGTCCATCCACAAGATAATGGTTAAGCAGAATCAAGCAACAAAATCATAATGAATAATTTGAAGAAAAGACTGGGACAAGCAAAAGGAAAATGGGCTGAAGAATTGCCATTTGTCCTATGGGCTGATCGAACAACTTCGAAGAGTGCCACTGGACAAACTCCATTCTCACTTGTCTTTGGAGCTGAGGCAGTTCTACCCACTAAAATGGATCTACCTACTGCTAGAATTAGTTTATTAACTTATGAGAAAAATAAAGAATTGTTGCTTGAAGATCTAGAAGCTGTAAATGAATTACGAGAAAGAACCAAGATAAGAATAGCAGCCTATTAACAACAAATCGCTAAGTCTTATAATAAGAATTTAAGATTGAGACGATTTCAAGTTGGTGATTTGGTTCTTAAGAAAGTCTTAGCCAAGCCAGATGGTAAATTGAATCCAAAATGGGAAGGTCCTTATTTAATCGAGGCAGAAGCTGGAAAAGGATCTTATTGGCTTCAAGATTTGCAAGGTACTTTAGTTCCAAGAGCTTGGAATGCCATACATCTCAAAACTTATCATGTATAATTTATTTTGTCTTTCGACAAAATCAGGTATGATTTCTTACCCTTAAATTTTCCTTTCATTTACTTTTATTTTTTATTTTATTATCTTTTTCAAAATTATGATACTGACTTGAGCGTCGGAGTGGCGTTAGCCAAAGGGCTAATGCCAGTTTCTAAGATTTGGCTTTGTAGATCTCAAAGGATGATCAATATCAACGAACATATGCATTACAACGTGGAACAAGGTCTTCACCTTTTGGCTTTCACGCCAACTTTTGGTTGAAGGTTTTCACCTTCTCTTAAAATCGCCCGTGTCGCACGTTAATTAATTTCACGGTTGAAGGGTTAAATTCCAAGGTCGTCGAAATTAATTCTATTGGTTGTCGGTGTTACCATCGATCTCCCGAATTGGCTAACCACGCCACCCATTACACAAACACACGAAAAAGGCTAACCACGCCTCCCAAGCAAGTTCAAGATATTGAGACACCCTCATATCTTGAACACCAATGTCCCTAAGTGAATCTTAAAATTAAGAATTCCCTTCTTAATTTTAATCCCCTCCAAGAAATCATTCCAGTCCCACACATATAAATTTTTAATGCAGGAATAAGTGGAGACTGACAACAATTAAAGATATTGCAAGATAGGGATCATAGCCTACAAATGGGATCTTAATTGCGTATAAAAGGTGCATGTATTTTACTCCTTAATTACTGCGCTGATTTGATTACTTACTGTTGATGTAGTCGAATAAGTTAAGTATAATTATTAACTGACATGTGACGTCATTTAATTATTAGTCTTTTTCCGTTTTTACCCTTAATAACACTTTTGATTTTCCAGTTTGGAATAAAAAAGATCAAAAGACGGTTTTCATTCATTCAAAAGATATTTACATAAAAAACTACTTGAAAGTAGTTTCATCTTCCTAGACATCTACATTACAAAAGAGTCTAAGATATGGGCTCTGGCCTTTCATCATATCCTTCATCGCCCATAAAAACGTTTTATGAAGAAGAGTCAGATTTCAACTTTTTGGCAACCCTTAAGTAGACCAAATCCACTTTTGCTGTTTGAAGTTCTTCTTTGGTTTTGGCCAACTCTTCTTCCAACTCTCTTATTCTTGACATCTGGACTTTTCTTGATTCCAGAAGCCATTGAATGTACTGATTTTGACTCCTTAGCTCTTCATCTTTAACCCTCGCGACTTCCATGTGTGCATATCACATTTGGGAAAAGCACTACAGAAAAAGATAAAATTAGATTTGAAAAAGGATAAACAAATTCAAAATAATTTGCTATACCTGAAGAAGTCGCTTTTCTGATTTGTTGACCCCCCAATCGACTCTCGGAGGATCTGGAACTTGAAGATAAGATTCGCCACTTGTAACCTCTGACATTATGATATTATGGGAATTAATAGAAATCGAGAATATTATTTGAAACTTCTTGAACATAGAAGAAAACTATTTGTGATTTTCGAAGTGAAAAACTGTTGGCTTATATAGAGGGGTAAAAGATAGGAAATGAACCGTCAAGTTGTTACCTATCAAATCAAAACTCTTGGCTATCCGAGTTCCACGCGCTTTATCTTTAATATGGTTTCAAAATTAACTGATTGACTTCGGTCAAGATTTTCTCTGGAAGCTTCAAAGTTATTTCAACAAAAAAGTTTTATTAAAATAACTTTGGGGACAATTGTTATGGGTGAAATTTCAAGTTCCAATATCTTGAAGGTCCAAGATCTTGACGTATAAGGATCTTGACATAGTTGAATATTCTGATGACTTAATAATATTTTGCTAACATTATGAATTACTTGATATTATCATTTCCACATGAGTTAAGTGTGCAGATTCCAGAATATTTGATATCAAGCCAGGGAAAATATCTCCAATGGTAAATAAAGAAATTCACACATGGGATTTATCTTTGACACGCAAAGAAGACTCAGTCTCCCAACATAATTGGACTTCAAGTTGAATTCAGCATGAGGAAATTACTTCAACGTTCACTTGACTAAGCAAGATACGCTCCAACGTTCAAATCAACGAAGACCTGGAAGATCCCTACAATTTCGCGTAGTTAGTTAGATCCTAGGTCTATATAAACGAAGGAGGGTGATCGATTTAGGCATCTTATCTTTGTTCACTGCTTACTTACTACTCACTTGTATTCACACACACTGTCGATTCTCTTCATTCACACACTTAGATACATCGATCAACCGAATTCCACCATTGTAAACATTTTAACAACCATTAATAAAAGAACAAAGGCAGGGACGATTGCTTCCTCCCGGGGTTTTTATGCCGGCGATCCTTAAAGGATTAAGGGCTTTTCCTCGATAACAAATCTCGGTGTTCTTGCTCTTTACTCTTTACTTTTATCGTATTATTTACTAGATCTTTACTTTGATTAGCAATATTTATTGTTATTTACCTTGTTTCGATACACTTTATTTAGTTTGCGATTACATTTGCCCTTTAATTCCCTGTTTAGTCGACATAATCTTTAATCAATATCTTTCATTAAACGCATCTTTGAAACTTAACATATTTTACAAGCCCTTAACCTCACGAACAAAAGTTTGGTTACATAATTGATCTAAGTCTTCAAGGGTGATTATCTTGGGTAATTTTTGACCAAAACACTCCATATCTTGAACTTGCTTGGGAGGCGTGGTTAGCCATTTTCGTGTGTTTGTGTAATGGGTGGCGTGGTTAGCCAATTCGTGAGATTGATGGTAACACCGACAATCAACAGAATTAATTTCGACGACCTTGGAATTTAACCCTTCAACCGTGAAATTAAGTAACGTGCGACACGGGTGATTTTAAGAAAAGGTGAAAACCTTCAACCAAAAGTTTGCGTGAAAGCCAAAAGGTGAAGACCGTGTTCCATGTTGTAATGCATGTGTTTATTGACGTTAGTCATTTGGCTAACGCCACTCCGACGCTCAAGTCAGTATCATCATTTTGAAAAAATAATAACGAAGATAAAAAAGGAAATAAAAGGAAAGATAAGAAATCATACCTGAATTTGTCTAAAGACAAAATAAATTATACATGGATAAGTTTTGAGATGTATGGCGTTCCAAGCTCTTGGAACTAGAGTACCTTGTAGATCTTGAAGCCAATAAGATCCTTTTCCAGCCTCAGCCTCGATCAAATAAGGACCTTCCCATTTTGGATTTAGTTTACCATCTGGTTTGGTTAAAACTTTCTTGAGAACTAAATCACCAACTTGGAATCGTCTTAATCTTAAATTTTTGTTGTAAGACTTAGCGATTCGTTGTTGATAAGCTGCTATCCTTATTCTGGTTCTTTCTCTTAGTTCATCTACAACTTCTAGATCTTCAAGCAGCAATTCTTTATTCTTCTCACAAGTTAATAAATTAACTCTGGCAGTAGGTAAATCCATTTCAGTAGGTAGAACTGCCTCAGCTCCAAAGACAAGTGAAAATGGAGTTTGTCCAGTGGCACTTTTCGAAGTTGTTCGATCAGCCCATAAGACAAATGGTAATTCTTCAGCCCATTTTCCCTTTGCTTGTCCCAGTCTCTTCTTTAGATTATTCATAATAATCTTGTTGCTCGATTCCGCCTGGCCGTTGGCTCGTGGATGGACTGGAGTAGAAGTAATCATCTTAATGCCCCATCTCTCACAAAAGTTTGTAGTTTTCTTACCAATAAATTGTGATCCATTATCACAAATAATCTCCGCTGGTACCCCAAATCTTGTCAATATGTTCCTTTTAATGAAAGATATAACATGTGATTCATGGATCTTGGCGTATGCTTCAGCTTCAATCCATTTTGAAAAATAATCTGTCATAGCCAAAAAATATTTCTTTCCAGCTGAAGATTCCGTCATTGGCCCAACAATATCCATTCCCCATTTCATGAATGGCCAAGGTGATAGAACTGGATACATAGGTTCTGCTGGCTGATGATAAATGTTGCTATTCCTTTGACAAGCATCGCATTTCTTCGCATACTCTTCAACATCTTGCTTCATTGTGGGCCAGTAATAACCTGTTCTTAAGATCTTTGAATATAAAGATCTTCTAGCAGTGTGATTTCCACACTCTCCTTCATGTATATCCTTAAGAACCTCATTGGTCTCAGGATATTCTAAGCATCTAAGATATGGTCCTGCAAGAGATTTTCTATACAAAATACCATTTATCATAGAATAATGTGTTGTTTTCATGCGAAAGGCCTTTGGGTTTTCATCTTTGAATTGTCCCATTTATATATTCAATTATTGGTATAATCCAAGAATTTTGATTGTCCCCAGAATTTTCAGTTTCCTCATTCTGAATAGCTAATATATTAGTTGGTTCTTTTTCTATAGCGGGATATAATACATGAATTATAGGAATTTTAATATCCGGTGACATCTTAAGTGTTGATCCTAGATTTGCTAAAGCATCAGCTTCAGTATTCTCTTCTCTAGGCACTTGTTCTATGTCAAACAAATCAAAATTCTCAGCTAATTTCTTTACTATTTCTAGATATTGCATTAATTTTTCACCTTTCGCAGCGTAAGTTCCATTAAAATGATTAGCTAAGAGTAATGAATCTACATATACCTTAAGATTTCTAATGTTCAAATCCTTAGCTAATTGCATATCGGAGATTAAAGCTTCATATTCCGCTTCATTATTAGTTATAAAATGACAATTCACTGCTTGGGGTATGATATCCCCCTGTGGCGATTTTAGTACGATACCTAATCCTATTCCTTTAACATTAGCTGCACCATCAGTATATAGAGTCCATTTTTCAGTAGCTTCTTCTAACATTTTGACTTCTAAGTCTACTTCAGGTTGTAAATTAGTACTAAAATCAGCCACAAAGTCCGCTAAAGCCTGGGATTTTATAGCAGTCCTAGGTTCATAAACTAAATTAAAAGCACTTAATTTCACAGACCATTTAGCCATTCTACCAGACACTTCAGGTTTTCTTAGCACACACTTTATAGGATAATTAGTCTTAACATGTATAGCATGCGTTTCAAAATAATGTCTAAGTTTAGTAGATGCCATAACTAATGCAAGTATAAGTTTTTCGAGATGAGAGTACCTGGTTTCAGCATCAATTAAACTTTTACTTACATAGTATATTGGTTGCTGCTGACCTTCTGCTTCCTTTACTAGAACAGCGCTCACTGCATTTGATGAAACTGCCATATAGAGATATAGAGGCTCACCATCTTCAGGCTTCACCAGCAAAGGTGGAGTAGATAGATACTTCTTTAATTCTTGAAAAGCTTCTTCTTGCTTTTCTCCCCATTCGAACTTTTTATTCTTCTTTAAGATGTCGTAAAATTCTTTACACCTGTCAGAAGATCTTGATATGAACCTATTCAAAGCTGCCAACCTCCCGGTCAACCTTTGAATATCTTTAGCATTCGATGGAGACTTCAGGTTCAAGATGGCTTTGATTTGTTCTGGACTTGCTTCAATTCCTCTTTTTGTGACCATATATCCCAGGAATTTTCCAGCGCCTACTCCAAAATTACACTTTGCAGGATTCAGCTTCATATTGTACTTGTCCAGGATATTGAATGCCACTTCAAGATCTTTCAAGTGATCTTCAGCTCTCTTTGATTTGACCACCATATCGTCTATATAGACTTCCATCGTATCCCCCAGTTGGTCTTTAAACATCATGTTGACTAATCTTTGATATGTTGCACCTGCATTTTTAAGACCAAAAGGCATAGCAATATAACAATAAATACCTGTCGGGGTCATGAAGGCGGTAGCTTCTTGATCTTCAGGTTCCATTTGGATTTGTTGAAATCCAGAAGAAGCATCCATAAATGTGAGCATCTCGTGTCCAGAAGTTGCATCGACCATGGCATCAATATGTGGCAGTGGAAATGGATCTTTCGGGCAAGCTTTATTGAGATCTGTGAAATCTACACAAACTCTCCATTTTCCATTTTTCTTTTGCACTACCACCACGTTAGCTAGCCATTCAGGGAATTTCACTTCCCTTATCATTTTTGCCTTTAATAATCTTTCAACGTCTTCCTGAATAATAGCGTTTCTTTCCGGAGCAAATTTCCTTCTTTTTTGTTGTACCGACTTGAAACTTTTATCAATTCCATGATTGTGTGTAATAACATCTCTAGATATTCCTGTCATATCTTCTTGTTTCCAAGCAAAAGTCTTCATTCTAGCTTTTAGAAAATCAGTAAGCTTATCTTCTAATTCTTTTGAGATTTTTGCCCCACTAATACTTTAATGTTGGGATCTTCAGGAACCAGAATAATTTCTTTAACATCCTGCTCCTCTAGGTTCAATAACATCGAAGATCCTCTTATGTAATTGCTATTGTGAAGTCGACTTTGCTGCTGACTTCATGGTTGATGTGTAGCACTCCTTAGCCTCTTGTTGATCTCCTTTAACAGTAACCACTCCCCAAGGTGTTGGTAGTTTAACACATTGGTGATAGGTTGATGGTACTGCCTTCATTTCGTGAATCCAAGGCCTGCCCAAGATAATATTGCAGCCTGGGAGAGAATCGACGACGCAAAATTTCTGCATGGAATTAATTCCTCCAATATACACTGGCAGCTTAATTTTGCCAACGGTATATTTGGTTTCGCCACTGAATCCGATCAAAGGTGTCTTGCCAACGATATCTTCTTCAAAGATGTCCATCCTTTTCAAAGTTTCCAGCTTGATTATATTCACTGAGCTTCCATTATCTATTAAGATCCATGCGAACATAATGGTTAGCAATAAATAAAGTAACAAAAAAAGCCATCATGATGAGGTTCCAGGATATCGTCAAAGTCATCTTCTTCAAAGGAGACAAAATCTGAATCTGAAATTGATGCTTTCTTCACGCTCTTTTCTCCTTTATTCGTTTTGCTTTGCTTAGCAAATCTCTTAGCTGCTGAATATGTTGTCCCACATACTTCCGACCCTCCAGAGATTGTATTAATTACTCTTGCATCTGGTGGTGGAGAGTCAGCTTTTTGAGTTGGCTTGGGCTTTGAGAAATCCATGCCTTCAACATCTTTAGCCTTCTTTCTTCCAAAGAGTTTGTGAGATATCCTTTAGCTATAAGGGTGGAGATCTCCCTTCTTAACATCTTGCAATCTTCGGTGAGATGACCAAAGTCTTCGTGATATGCACACCATTGGCTAGGATCCTTCTTCTTGAAATAAGAATCATTTTTCTTCTGTGGCCATCTTACTTTGTCTCCAAGATCTCTAAGCGCCATTATAAGGCCAGGTGTGCCTACTGAAAAGCAGTATGTTGAAAGTGCAGGATATTCAACCCCATCATCATCTTCAACTGCATTTATTTGATTGTCAACATGTCTTGTATAAGGTTTGTTTCTTGGCTTGAACACTGGAGTTTCCGCCTTCCGATTTGGACGATCATACGATAAAGCTTCCAATTTTGAAGAAGTTAATTCATTTTCTTCAAGCCTTATAAATCTTGCAGCCCTTGCTTTTGCTTCGTCCAGATTTTTGCATGGCGTCATTATAAGATCTTCTTGGAATTTAGATCCTTTTTGGAGACCTCTCTGCAAAGCTTGAATAGCGGTCAACATATCTAATTTAGGAATATTAAGAGATTCTTTTGTAAACCTAGTCATAAAATCTCTAAGTGATTCATGAGGTTTTTGAGTAACTTTATAAAGATCATCAGTCAATTTTTCAAAAGTCCTACTACAAGAAAATTGACTATAAAATAAATTAGTTAAATCAGCAAAAGAGTTAATTGATAAAGGAGGCAAACTCTGCAGCCATTTTAAGGCTGATCCAGAAAGTGTAGATCCAAAGCTTCTACATAAGCAAGCTTCCTTTAGGTTGGAGGGAATGGGCACAGTCTCCATCTTCTCCAGATATAATGCTATATGCTCTTGAGGATCTGTAGTTCCATCGTATGGCTTCATGTTTGGAACTTGAAACTTCTTTGGGATCTCTACGTTTGCGATCCTGTCACCATATCTATTGATAAGATATGATGCAGGGTTGACCTCTGGAATTGGATTGCAAAATCCAGGAACACTAGAGATCATATCTTTAAGCCTCTGAAACTCCCTTGCGATATATCGTTTGGTCCTTGACCCTGCGATGGATTAGTAAAACCAAATGAACCAGTATAATTATTAGAATTATGTAAACCTGCACCCATGGTCGCAGATGTCCCAGCAGCCTGAGTATTTTGCGGAATATTGCTCCCAAAATTCGGAGTTGCAGTTGGGAATGACGTGCTTTGCGGTGCAGATCCAGGGGCTGCAGATGCTCCTGGAGTTGAAAATAGATTTCTTGGAGTGAATGATGGTCCATTCTCTGAAATCCTGGACTCCAAGATCTTAAATTGAGCCTGATTAAATTCCTGATTTGTTTTGATTGTATCATTAATATTCTGCAAAATAGTAAATAGGTCAAGGAATTTGATCAGAATTAATATTTTGAGCAGCATCTCTAGATCCAATATTAAATGGGTCTAGATAGCCCTCAGAATTATAAAAGCTCGATCGTTCCGCTCGGCCAGATCCAGTGTTCAATTGAGACGGATTTCCCGTAGGAACGTCTCCAGCAGCATAGAAGTCATTGGCCTGATCAGCAGGTCCCTTGTCTCTGCTTTGATTCGGGATTCGAGTCGTGTTATTCTTGTTCCTTCGATACGAATTATTTCCTGCAGAATGACCAATCATAGAAGAAGAAACAGCAGGAGTAGTTTGCGAGGAGTTAGTTGGTTGAGTCGACATTTTCGGAATTAATTTCGGAAAATTGGTTTTCTTCGATAAAAATTGAAAATTCTTTGATCGATTGAAAGCACCTTTTGCCCCACGGTGGGTGCCAAATTGTTTTGGTCAAAAATTACCCAAGATAATCAACCTTGAAGACTTAGATTAATTATGTAACCAAACTTTCGTTCGTGAGGTTAAGGGCTTGTAAAATATGTTGAGTTTCAAAGATGCGTAATAAAGAAAGATATTTGCTTAAAAAGATGTCGACTAAACAAGGATTAAAAGGACAAATATGATCGCAAACTAAGAATGTATAATGCTAAGAACAGAATATAATACTAATTATAGTATAGATCTAGTAATTAACAAGATAAAAGTAAAGAGTAAAGAACTAGAACACCGAGATTTGTTATCTAGGAAAAGCCCTTAATCCTTATGGATCTCCGGCATAAAACCCCGGGAGGAAGCAATCGTCCCTGCCTTTGTTCTTTTATTAATGATTGTTAAAATGATTACAATGGTGGAATTCGGTTGATCGATATAGCTAAGTGTGAGAATATAGATGAAAGAATCGAGAGCAGTGTGTGTGAATACAAGTGAGTAGTGAGCAAAAAGATCCCCTAAATCGACCAGCCTTATTCGTTTTTATAGACCTAGGATCTAACTAACTATGCGAGTTTGTAGGGATCTTCCAGGTCTTCAGTAATTGAACGTTGGAGCATATCTTGACCAGTCTGGTGAACGTTGAAGTATTTTCCTCATGTTGAATTCAACTTGAAGTCCGATTATGTTGGGAGAACGGGTCTTCTTTGCGTGTTGAAGATTACTTCCATGTGTGAAATCCTTTGTTTACCGTTGGAGATATTTTCCTTGGATTTTATATCGAATATTCTGGAATCTGCATACTTAACTCAAGTGCAAATGATAATAACAATTGAATCATATCGTTAGTAAAATATTAATAAGTTATCAGAATATTCACCTATGTCAAGATCCTGATATGTAAAGATCTTAAGCTTTCAAGATATTGGCACTTGAAATTTCACCCATAACAGGGAGCAAAAAGGGGTCCAAGGACATGATGTCAAGCTTGGACAAACGAGTCGAGGATGCTGAAACGTCCATGGTCGAGTATAAGAACCATGTAGACGCTTTACAAGCAGAATTCGACACCTACAAGGAGCACGTCGATGAGTCGCTAGAAAGGTTGGAGCCTTTGGCTAGCGAATTCACCGAACTAAGAGAAGATCTCCGACTCGCAATTATAGTCATGAAAAATGAGATCAAAGAAACGCTTACAAAGGAGCTGGGTCAACTAAAAAGCGACATGGTGTTTTAAGTGGTTTAGACTACTTTCATAATGGTAAGCTTTATTGTTACTTATCTCAAAGTTTTTTTTTTTTTTTATTTTGTTTTTATTAATTAATGAACTAAAAAGTAGAAGGGACTAAATTGAATTGTAAAAAATAACACAGTCCTTATTTGAAATTGTAATAAATACATTGAATTCATCATATTCAATCTCAGATCTTAAATTACTCCATTAAAATACACACTCAAAGCTTTTTTCCTCTATCACAATTTCATTATAAATTCCAAATATTCAAGAGTTTTTTCAAGGTAGTTCCAAATTTAATTTTATTAAAGTTTCTTACAAATGTTGACTTATTTTATGAAACAAATGTGAATGTAACGACCTACTTGTTGTACGTTAGATCTTCCAGTGTGATTAATAGTAGTCAATAAAAACGAAAAATTGAAGATTATATTCCAGTTCTCGTTGTATTTGTGTTGATTAATAGTCAATAACCCTTTTTCTTTTTTGAATGGCTCCTATTAGATGGCAATCTATCTCCTCTAACACTTTTTCTCCATCACCGTTAATTTCCATTCTTATCTTACAACTATTATCTCACACATCTGATTTTCGAGAACTGATCTTCCCAAGCACCAATAAGTTCCGGCCAGATCAACCGTTAGATCCACCATTCTTTCCCGATCAGATCTACGTCAGCGAACAACTTCCGGTTTGATGTGACCGTTAAATGTAAGCATTGATATTAGAAGTGGTTTAGACTACTTTCATAAATGGGTAAGTTTTCTTGTTACTTATCTCAAAGTTCATTTTTTTTTCATTTTTCAATAATTGATGAGTTAAAAAGTAAAAAGGCCTAAATAAAATTGTAGAAAATAATACGGTCCTTGATCCTGCAATGGATTAGTAAAACCAAATGAACTAGTAAATTATTAGAATTATGTAAACCTGCACCCATGGTCGCAGATGTCCCAGCAGCCTGAGTATTTTGCGGAATATTGCTCCCAAAATTCGGAGTTGCAGTTGGGAATGACGTGCTTTGCGGTGCAGATCCAGGGGCTGCAGATGCTCCTGGAGTTGAAAATAGATTTCTTGGAGTGAATGATGGTCCATTCTCTGAAATCCTGGACTCCAAGATCTTAAATTGAGCCTGATTAAATTCCTGATTTGTTTTGATCGTATCATTAATATTCTGCAAAATAGTAAATAGGTCAGGAATTTGATCAGAATTAATATTTTGAGCAGCATCTCTAGATCCAATATTAAATGGGTCTGGATAGCCCTCAGAATTATAAAAGCTCGATCGTTCCGCTCGGCCAGATCCAGTGTTCAATTGAGACGGATTTCCCGTAGGAACGTCTCCAGCAGCATAGAAGTCATTGGCCTGATCAGCAGGTCCCTTGTCTCTGCTTTGATTCGGGATTCGAGTCGTGTTATTCTTGTTCCTTCGATACGAATTATTTCCTGCAGAATGACCAATCATAGAAGAAGAAACAGCAGGAGTAGTTTGCGAGGAGTTAGTTGGTTGAGTCGACATTTTCGGAATTAATTTCGGAAAATTGGTTTTCTTCGATAAAAATTGAAAATTCTTTGATCGATTGAAAGCACCTTTTGCCCCACGGTGGGTGCCAAATTGTTTTGGTCAAAAATTACCCAAGATAATCAACCTTGAAGACTTAGATTAATTATGTAACCAAACTTTCGTTCGTGAGGTTAAGGGCTTGTAAAATATGTTGAGTTTCAAAGATGCGTAATAAAGAAAGATATTTGCTTAAAAAGATGTCGACTAAACAAGGATTAAAAGGACAAATATGATCGCAAACTAAGAATGTATAATGCTAAGAACAGAATATAATACTAATTATAGTATAGATCTAGTAATTAACAAGATAAAAGTAAAGAGTAAAGAACTAGAACACCGAGATTTGTTATCGAGGAAAAGCCCTTAATCCTTATGGATCTCCGGCATAAAAACCCCGGGAGGAAGCAATCGTCCCTGCCTTTGTTCTTTTATTAATGATTGTTAAAATGATTACAATGGTGGAATTCGGTTGATCGATATAGCTAAGTGTGAGAATATAGAATGAAAGAATCGAGAGCAGTGTGTGTGAATACAAGTGAGTAGTGAGCAAAAAGATCCCCTAAATCGACCAGCCTTATTCGTTTTTATAGACCTAGGATCTAACTAACTATGCGAGTTTGTAGGGATCTTCCAGGTCTTCAGTAATTGAACGTTGGAGCATATCTTGACCAGTCTGGTGAACGTTGAAGTATTTTCCTCATGCTGAATTCAACTTGAAGTCCGATTATGTTGGGAGAACGGGTCTTCTTTGCGTGTTGAAGATTACTTCCATGTGTGAAATCCTTTGTTTACCGTTGGAGATATTTTCCTTGGCTTTTATATCGAATATTCTGGAATCTGCATACTTAACTCAAGTGCAAATGATAATAACAATTGAATCATATCGTTAGTAAAATATTAATAAGTTATCAGAATATTCACCTATGTCAAGATCCTGATATGTAAAGATCTTAAGCTTTCAAGATATTGGCACTTGAAATTTCACCCATAACAGGGAGCAAAAAGGGGTCCAAGGACATGATGTCAAGCTTGGACAAACGAGTCGAGGATGCTGAAACGTCCATGGTCGAGTATAAGAACCATGTAGACGCTTTACAAGCAGAATTCGACACCTACAAGGAGCACGTCGATGAGTCGCTAGAAAGGTTGGAGCCTTTGGCTAGCGAATTCACCGAACTAAGAGAAGATCTCCGACTCGCAATTATAGTCATGAAAAATGAGATCAAAGAAACGCTTACAAAGGAGCTGGGTCAACTAAAAAGCGACATGGAGAAGTGGTTTAGACTACTTTCATAATGGTAAGCTTTATTGTTACTTATCTCAAAGTTTTTTTTTTTTTATTTTGTTTTTATTAATTAATGAACTAAAAAGTAGAAGGGACTAAATTGAATTGTAAAAAATAACACAGTCCTTATTTGAAATTGTAATAAATACATTGAATTCATCATATTCAATCTCAGATCTTAAATTACTCCATTAAAATACACACTCAAAGCTTTTTTCCTCTATCACAATTTCATTATAAATTCCAAATATTCAAGAGTTTTTTCAAGGTAGTTCCAAATTCAATTTTATTAAAGTTTCTTACAAATGTTGACTTATTTTATGAAACAAATGTGAATGTAACGACCTACTTGTTGTACGTTAGATCTTCCAGTGTGATTAATAGTAGTCAATAAAAACGAAAAATTGAAGATTATATTCCAGTTCTCGTTGTATTTGTGTTGATTAATAGTTAATAACCTTTTTCTTTTATGTAAGGCTCCCATTAGATGACAATCTATCTTCTCTAACACTTTTTCTCCATCACCGTTGATTTTCATTCTTATCTTACAACTATTATCTCACACATCTGATTTTCGAGAACTGATCTTCCCAAGCACCAATAAGTTCCGGCCAGATCAACCGTTAGATCCACCATTCTTTCCCGATCAGATCTACGTTAGCAACTAGTTCCGGCTTGATGCAACAATTAAATGTAAGCAATGTTGTTTTAAGTGGTTTAGACTATTTTCATAAATGGTAAGTTTTATTGTTAATTATCTCAAAGTTCATTTTTTTCATTTAACTTTCAATAATTGATGAGTTAAAAAGTAAAAAGGCCTAAATAAAATTGTAGAAAATAATACGGTCCTTATTTGAAATTGTAAAAAATACATTGAATTCATCATATTCAATCTCAGATCTTAAATTACTCCATTAAAATACACACTCAAAGCTTTTTTCCTCTATCACAATTTCATTATAAATTCCAAATATTCAAGAGTTTTTTCAAGGTAGTTCCAAATTCAATTTTATTAAAGTTCCTCACGGAAATTATTACATATTTTACAAAACAAATGTGATTGTAAGGACCTACTTGTTGAATGCTAAATTCGCCAATGTGATTTATAGTAGTCAATAACAATGAAGATTTGACGATTATATTCCAGTTCTCGTTGTATTTGTGTTGATTAATAGTTAATAACCTTTTTCTTTTATGTAAGGCTCCCATTAGATGACAATCTATCTTCTCTAACACTTTTTCTCCATCACCGTTGATTTTCATTCTTATCTTACAACTCTTATCTCACACATCTGATTTTCGAGAGCCGATCTTCACACGCACCAATAAGTTTCGGCCAGATCCACTGTAGATCTACCGTTCATTTTTGGTCAGTTTTCCGTCTACAATAACAACATATCAACCTAGCTATTACAATAACAACATATCAACCTAGCTATTACAATAACAACATATCAACCTAGCTATTACAATAACAACATATCAACCTAGCTATTACAATAACAACATATCAACCTAGCTATTACAATAACAACATATCAACCTAGCTATTACAATAACAACATATCAACCTAGCTATTACAATAACAACATATCAACCTAGCTATTACAATAACAACATATCAACCTAGCTATTACAATAACAACATATCAACCTAGCTATTACAATAACAACATATCAACCTAGCTATTACAATAACAACATATCAACCTAGCTATTACAATAACAACATATCAACCTAGCTATTACAATAACAACATATCAACCTAGCTATTACAATAACAACATATCAACCTAGCTATTACAATAACAACATATCAACCTAGCTATTACAATAACAACATATCAACCTAGCTATTACAATAACAACATATCAACCTAGCTATTACAATAACAACATATCAACCTAGCTATTACAATAACAACATATCAACCTAGCTATTACAATAACAACATATCAACCTAGCTATTACAATAACAACATATCAACCTAGCTATTACAATAACAACATATCAACCTAGCTATTACAATAACAACATATCAACCTAGCTATTACAATAACAACATATCAACCTAGCTATTACAATAACAACATATCAACCTAGCTATTACAATAACAACATATCAACCTAGCTATTACAATAACAACATATCAACCTAGCTATTACAATAACAACATATCAACCTAGCTATTACAATAACAACATATCAACCTAGCTATTACAATAACAACATATCAACCTAGCTATTACAATAACAACATATCAACCTAGCTATTACAATAACAACATATCAACCTAGCTATTACAATAACAACATATCAACCTAGCTATTACAATAACAACATATCAACCTAGCTATTACAATAACAACATATCAACCTAGCTATTACAATAACAACATATCAACCTAGCTATTACAATAACAACATATCAACCTAGCTATTACAATAACAACATATCAACCTAGCTATTACAATAACAACATATCAACCTAGCTATTACAATAACAACATATCAACCTAGCTATTACAATAACAACATATCAACCTAGCTATTACAATAACAACATATCAACCTAGCTATTACAATAACAACATATCAACCTAGCTATTACAATAACAACATATCAACCTAGCTATTACAATAACAACATATCAACCTAGCTATTACAATAACAACATATCAACCTAGCTATTACAATAACAACATATCAACCTAGCTATTACAATAACAACATATCAACCTAGCTATTACAATAACAACATATCAACCTAGCTATTACAATAACAACATATCAACCTAGCTATTACAATAACAACATATCAACCTAGCTATTACAATAACAACATATCAACCTAGCTATTACAATAACAACATATCAACCTAGCTATTACAATAACAACATATCAACCTAGCTATTACAATAACAACATATCAACCTAGCTATTACAATAACAACATATCAACCTAGCTATTACAATAACAACATATCAACCTAGCTATTACAATAACAACATATCAACCTAGCTATTACAATAACAACATATCAACCTAGCTATTACAATAACAACATATCAACCTAGCTATTACAATAACAACATATCAACCTAGCTATTACAATAACAACATATCAACCTAGCTATTACAATAACAACATATCAACCTAGCTATTACAATAACAACATATCAACCTAGCTATTACAATAACAACATATCAACCTAGCTATTACAATAACAACATATCAACCTAGCTATTACAATAACAACATATCAACCTAGCTATTACAATAACAACATATCAACCTAGCTATTACAATAACAACATATCAACCTAGCTATTACAATACATAAGAGGGTACCCAATGGGTTTGTCCCTGGGTTCGTTCGGCATCCTCGGACGAGTCCACACCGTTGGGTGGGACTCGTCCCTGGCTCGTGCGCGGGTCTCGTCCGGGTGGTTAGTCCCTGCAGGGACGAATGCAACGTTTTTTTTTTTTTTTTTTAATGCTATATACAAAGAAGAAGACAAAAAAATTAGTGGGTCCAAGACTAGTCCTTGAGGGATGAGTCCATTGGGTGCATTTTGGGGGGATTAGTCCTTGGAGTGTTTTTTGCTGATGTGGCGCTGACAGGGACTAGTCTTTGGGGGATGAGTCCTCACCATTGGGTACCCTCTAACAACTAGGAAACAAGTAAATCGAATAACCATTGCCGCTGTATTACGTGGATAACCTTTCTGTTTATATAAAGATTTAAAGTGTAATTAATAAGAGAAGTGTTTAAAATATAAATTAATTTTAGTTAATGTTCCAAAAAAATATATTAATTTTAGTTATTTATTAAAGGCGTTTTGGGTCATGGTCCAACTTAATTTCCTTAAAGGATTTGATGACCCGACAAATTTGCTTTTTGACCTTATTCATATATCTTTCCCCCGAAGCCAAAACTGGTTCTTTTTCCATAGTTAAACAGTTGTGTCTGATAATAAAATTAAATTATAGTAAATATAAAAGATAAAAAAAGATGGCGTCTTCTTATATTTTGAAGAAGCTCGTTTCCACTACCACCAGATCCCCCACCGTGGTTCCGTTCCGTCCAGCCGCCGTGACAACTATTCGACGTGGTTTCTTCTCTGGTATTATTATTTTATTTTATTATCTTTTATTTTATCTTCTTACCGTTTGATAATATGTGTTTTATAACTTAAATACTCCTGATAAAATTAATGTATTCATCAATTTTATAACTTAATATGCTAGTGAAATTAAAAACTACTAAAAGAAAGGATAAAAAGAAAGGGAATAATATTAAGAGATTTGTTTGCATTGTTAGTGAAATAATACTTCTTACATAAAAATTATTAATAAATCAGTTATGTTCAGGTATACTTGAATATTTTTCAAGGCAGGTATTTAGTAACATTGACCCACGTACAATTACGAGAATGGCTCATAGATCATACAAAAAAGTGCCACATACCCTGCGTATGACCTCGACGGTAATCGATCCTAAAGGTGAATCTTATGTAGATAACAGTGAAGATATGATGGATGTATCCCTTGGAGATAAACCCCTTAAAATTGCACTCAATCTCCCAGGAATCGAGAAGATTGAAAATACTCCTGATAAAATAAATGTATTCCTAGATTTGGGACTGAAACGCGACTTTACCTGTTGCGATTTTGATGATACAAGCGTCAAACCTACATTTTATGAGAAACCTGATGCGATGTTAATTGAAGGCTATGTCCACAAAAAAGACATTCGTAGAAACTACACTGCCTTTTTTCATTTACCACCACTCGAGAAAGATCATGTCATCTCGGAGCACATGATCAGGACAAAGATAAAAGATGGCGGGCTAATGTTATCTATTCCTAAGCTCAAGAAACAAACAACCAGCCAGCCAGGCACGAATAGCTAACTAATGTATTCTGTTTCCAAGCTCTTACTTTCTATTGTATTGTTCATTGAGATCTTATAAAATGATGAATTAGATGCTTCCGTTTCTAAATGTGCCTAGTTTTGAGCTTGTTATGCAATAAAATGCTAAAGACAGCAGAATAGTGTCAAAGTCTTAGAAAAAACCAATAACTGGATGAGAATGACTTAAAACATATAGAACTCAGGGCTTCGACTTTTAGCAATCATCGCGAGGCAATTTTCTAAAGATTTGGACCAGATGGGCCCTTGTATATTGCTCTCCATTTTGCTTACAAAAGGTTGGTTCTACAGTCAAGGGGTAACCTTAATCCAGAGATCCATATTGGAACCCGCGGCCTATTTGACCCTTCCACGAGGACCACACCTCAGTTGACCATGTTGCTGGTATTAAAAGTAAGTCCCTAATCAAAACTTTGCATATTTTCCCACTCTGCATGTTTATATGTTGGCTTCTGTTGCTACCTTTCTAATTACTGGTTGATATGAACCTCTTTTAGCTACAATGGCTATTACATACAGTTTACAAATTCTCAAATGCTTTTTTGATCGTTCAAATGATGATACAAAGATCGAGTGGCAGATGTGAAGTTTATATTTTAAAGCGAGGAATGTGATACTCAAACAACAATAATGCCTATAATCATAGCGTTGGCATATTTCACTCATAAGGTAACAAGATGTCATCTTATCTTTACATGCTAGTGCAAGAATTCTGATGCATTCTTATATGCTGGTATTGTATAGCGCTTTGAACTGATATGTCACTCAAGCTTAAGGAATCTGTAGTGAAACATCTACGTGGTAATGGCCCAATCCGCTACTGGACAGTTTCATAAATACTTCGTTCAATTGGGTTTCTACTTGTAGTTCGACATGTAGAGGAGAAAAAAGTGTGGTGTTTTTAAATGCATCTAACTTAACATTAAAAACTTTGGTGTGTAACCATCTCTAAAACCTTGAACCTTATGTATATCAAGCTTTTAATATTTGGTATGATATATATCTCGTGATCTCTCCATTAAGCAACCGGTATTTTTGCTGTCATGACAGTCCTTGAGCTCTGTGTTATTTGTTTAACAAAAAGAAGCAATGGACCGATAAATGGAAGTTACAGGTTATGATCATCATGCGTATCAGTTGATCTAAAGCACTTCTATTTTTGGTATTTCTTTTTAAGAATTATTATCTGCTTCTTGAAGCATATAGGCTGCAGCAGAAATCAAGTTAATTAGATATAAAGGAACAGGTGTTCATATCTTAGACATGAAATTTATACCGATGGTAGATGATTGAGATTTGTGACCGTTTCAGAGTATTAGCTTAGACGAGAATTTAGCTCCAGTTTCATTAACAAGTATTGTGTTATCTTACTACATTGATTTGATTTTGTGTACATGTTCAAATATAAATACCTTCTCTGCCAGTAGAATTATAGTCTCCGGTCAGCTTGTTTTATCCCGAGTATATCCTCATTTCAAAACCTTTTTTTCCCTTTATAAGTTATATCTATCTCAGTTCCATTGTTGGGTCCTGGTCATTTGGCGGCTGTGATCAAACAATAAACACACCTATTGCCACTTTCATGACAACTCATGTGAAGGTTCTTTAAAGTCTCATTTTACAATGATGGTATTAAAAGCCTGCGTACTTTAATTTAGTATTAATAACTAGTTGCCTTTTGTTTCTGGATTAGTGGGTGTGGAATTCGGGTGGCGGTAAGTTCTCGGTTAAAAGGGTAAAGGAGTTCCTGAGGAGTAACAAGGATTATAGCAACAGGTACATCTTTAAATGGTCTAAGTGGGTGCCTAAAAAGTGTAACATACTCATATGGAGGGCGGCGATGGATCGGATTCCAACTTCTGCTGCCCTTGTCGAGAGGAACTGCTTGGTAGAATCAACCATTTCTGTGCATGCGAGCTGTCCTTGAAGATCTGGTAGGGTAAGCATCTGGTGTAAGGTTGCACATTTCTTTCGGTTTACTGTAAAAGATATAATCGAAACAAACAAACATGTGGATTTGGGAAGAAGGGCTATGAGGGTGCTCAAAGGGATTCAATACGTGGCTTGTTGGTGTATATGGAGAGCGAGGAACGCAAAGAGGTTCGAGAATGTTAAAGTTAATGTAGAGAAGGTTTTTCAAGAAATTAGAGTGTTGGGTTTCCTTTTGCTCAACAATAGAGATCATGGTAGTTAGATTACTTGGAATGATTGGATAGACTTTAATGTATGTTGTGTGAAAAGACGATATTGTCCCTACACGTTATTGCCACATGTACACTTAACGACACCCTTTAACGGTCCTGTTAAAAATTGACAAATCTTGCAAAAATTCTCAAAATAGGGACTCTCATTGCAACGATGCTTGAAAAGGGACCTCCATTGCTAAAATGTACAAACCACAGGGACCAATCTTGCAATTAACTAAAAAAAAAGTTAGTATCCCATATCAATATTTTTTCTGTGAATAATATAATAATGATATAATATCACTTTTAACTTTTTTTCCTATCCATCATTTGATTTTACTCTTCAAACACATTGACACATAACAAAGAAAATAACTTGTCATTATTTTCACATATACTCAGCTACCTACCCTTCTTCCCACCCATCCACCATAAAAAATAACCATGATCATTTCACATATACATACAGTCTTCGTCTAATATATTTTTTGTGGTAAAAATCGTCATCATTATTTCATATATATATATACATAGGCTCCATCTAGTGTAATTTTTTGTGGTTTTTCTTTCTTCAAGTTCCTTTCTCTAGCGAGGGTGGTGGAATTGTCTCCAGCGAAAGTGGTATAGTGGTCTGGCCGTCTCTGTCTTTGCGTCTCTGCAACAAAACAGTGGTGAACTCGTTCTTCCTCCTTTATTGAACTCGCCGGGAAAAAAAATGAAAACAAAACACAGTAGGTAGCTTAAATTTTTTACCCAAAATAAATAATAATAATAATAAAATCACCCCTTTCTCTCGGTGTTAAACCCCGATTCCCTTCACCGATTCCCCTAACCGAAACACCGACGGCGTGTTACCAGGATACACCGGCGGCGGTGTTACCCAACGTCAATAGTAGTCAATAATAATAATGATTAATAGTTCAATAATAATGAAGATTTGGAGATTATATTCCTGATCTCGTTGTATTTGTGTTGATTAGTCAATAACACTTTTTTCCATCACCGTTAATTTCACACATCTAATTTTCGAGAACTGATATTCACAAGCACCATTAAGTTCCAGCCAGATTCATCGTTAGATATACTGTTCATTTCCGGTCAGATCTACCGTCAGCAACAAGTTTCGGTTTGATGCAACAGTTAATTGTAAGCATTGATGTTACAAGTGGTTTAGACTACTTTCAGAAATGGTAAGTATGTTACTTATCTTAAGTTCATTTTTTTTTCATTTTGCTTTTACTTTATTCTTTGCATTTTTTTTCCAAAACAAATCATGTTTTTGAATGTCAAGTGCATATTTAGTCCAAGAAAACACTCAAATGAATTAGTGAATGCTCTGAAATTTGAAATGAGTTCATACATATAGAGTTGGTTTTATATAGAAAAGTCACAAACTTTGTAACAAAAGGAGCTTTTATGTTTTCGCTTAAATGACCCATTGTGCGGGCTTTGGAAATCCTGGAAATCCGATCGATGGCAGTGTTGAAAAAAAATACTTCATTGGTCATGGGGATTTTTCTTCAGGATTATTCAACTATATGCAAGTGTGTTGGTGATGTTACTATCTAGCATATATTGATCTATATATTCCCTTTTCTTTTTTTCTTTTATATAGATATATTTATTAATTAATGTTTTTTATTTATCATCTATGTGTTTATTCATGGGCTTTTCTGTTCCCTAGGTAATATAATGATAACATTACATTAGATGCTTGAAAAGGGACCCCTTGCTAAAATGTACAAACCACAGGGACCAATCTTGCAATTAACTAAAAAAAAAGTTAGTATCCCATATCAATATTTTTTCTGTGAATAATATAATAATGATATAATATCACTTTTAACTTTTTTTCCTATCCATCATTTGATTTTACTCTTCACACACACTGACACACATAACAAGAAAATAACTTGCCATTATCATTTTCACATATACTCAGCTACCTACCCTTCTTCCCACCCATCCACCATAAAAAATAACCATGATCATTTCACATATACATACAGTCTTCGTCTAATATATTTTTTGTGGTAAAAATCGTCATCATTATTTCATATCAATATATACATAGGCTCCATCTAGTGTAATTTTTTGTGGTTTTTTTCTTTCTTCAAGTTCCTTTCTCCGGCGAGGAAGCAGATTATTTTTTAAAGATTTGGACCAGATGGGCCCTTGTATATTGCTCACCATTTTGCTTACAAAAGGTTGGTTCTACAGTCAAGGGGTAACCTTAATCCAGAGATCCATATTGGAACCCGCGGCCTATTTGACCCTTCCACGAGGACCACACCTCAGTTGACCATGTTGCTGGTATTAAAAGTAAGTTCCTAATCAAAACTTTGCATACTTTCCCACTCTGCATGTTTATATGTTGGCTTCTGTTGCTACCTTTCTAATTGCTGGTTAATATGAACCTCTTTTAGCTACAAATAGCTATTACATACAGTTTACAAATTCTCAAATGCTTTATTGATCGTTCAAATGATGATACAAAAGATGGAGTGGCAGATGTGAAGAAAACACTTTTTCCAAGAAAACACTCAAATGAATTAGTGAATGCTCTGAAATTTGAAATGAGTTCATACATATAGAGTTGGTTTTATATAGAAAAGTCACAAACTTTGTAACAAAAGGAGCTTTTATGTTTTCGCTTAAATGACCCATTGTGCGGGCTTTGGAAATCCTGGAAATCCGATCGATGGCAGTGTTGAAAAAAAATACTTCATTGGTCATGGGGATTTTTCTTCAGGATTATTCAACTATATGCAAGTGTGTTGGTGATGTTACTATCTAGCATATATTGATCTATATATTCCCTTTTCTTTTTTTCTTTTATATAGATATATTTATTAATTAATGTTTTTTATTTATCATCTATGTGTTTATTCATGGGCTTTTCTGTTCCCTAGGTAATATAATGACATTGCAACGATCTTGAAAAGGGACCCCTTGCTAAAATGTACAAACCACAGGGACCAATCTTGCAATTAACTAAAAAAAAAGTTAGTATCCCATATCAATATTTTTTCTGTGAATAATATAATAATGATATAATATCACTTTTAACTTTTTTTCCTATCCATCATTTGATTTTACTCTTCACACACACTGACACACATAACAAGAAAATAACTTGCCATTATCATTTTCACATATACTCAGCTACCTACCCTTCTTCCCACCCATCCACCATAAAAAATAACCATGATCATTTCACATATACATACAGTCTTCGTCTAATATATTTTTTGTGGTAAAAATCGTCATCATTATTTCATATCAATATATACATAGGCTCCATCTAGTGTAATTTTTTGTGGTTTTTTTCTTTCTTCAAGTTCCTTTCTCCGGCGAGGAAGCAGATTATTTTTTAAAGATTTGGACCAGATGGGCCCTTGTATATTGCTCACCATTTTGCTTACAAAAGGTTGGTTCTACAGTCAAGGGGTAACCTTAATCCAGAGATCCATATTGGAACCCGCGGCCTATTTGACCCTTCCACGAGGACCACACCTCAGTTGACCATGTTGCTGGTAGTAAAAGTAAGTTCCTAATCAAAACTTCGCATACCATCCCACTTTGCATGTTTATATGTTGGCTTCTGTTGCTACCTTTCTAATTACTGGTTGATATGAACCTCTTTTAGCTACAAATAGCTATTACATACAGTTTACAAATTCTCAAATGCTTTATTGATCGTTCAAATGATGATACAAAAGATGGAGTGGCAGATGTGAAGAAAACACTTTTTCCAAGAAAACACTCAAATGAATTAGTGAATGCTCTGAAATTTGAAATGAGTTCATACATATAGAGTTGGTTTTATATAGAAAAGTCACAAACTTTGTAACAAAAGGAGCTTTTATGTTTTCGCTTAAGCGGGCTTTGGAAATCCTGGAAATCCGATCGATGGCAGTGTTGAAAAAAAATACTTCATTGGTCATGGGGATTTTTCTTCAGGATTATTCAACTATATGCAAGTGTGTTGGTGATGTTACTATCTAGCATATATTGATCTATATATTCCCTTTCTCTTTCTTTCTTTTATATAGATATATTTATTAATTAATGTTTTTTATTTATCATCTATGTGTTAGTTCATGGGTTTTTCTGTTCCCTAGGTAATATAATGATAACATTACATTAGATTTATACTTCGTATATATAGTTTATTTAATTGGGACCTGCTATAGAAACCCCCATCTACTAAATATTCAAAACTTTACTTTAAATAAGTACATGAGTTAATTGCAAGATTGGTCCCTGTAGTTTGTTCATTTTAGCAATGGGGTCCCTTTTCGAGTTCATTAGCAATAAAGGTCCCTCTATGTTGTGTGAAAAGATGATATTGTCCCTACACGTTATTGCCACGTGTAGACTTAACGACACCCGCTAACGGTCCTGTTAAAAATGGACCAATCTTCAAAAATTCTCAAAATAGGGACCCCCATTGCAACGATGCTTGAAAAAGGACCCCCATTGCTAAAATGTACAAACCACAGAGACCAATCTTGTAATTAACTATAAAAAAAAAGTTAGTATCCCATATGAATATTTTTTGAGAAATTGTCACAAATCGTCCCTGTGTTTTGCTCGATTCGCATTTTCATCCTTGTACTTTTTTTATCATTAGGTGTCCTTGGGCTATTCATTTTCATTGTTAGTCGTCCCTAGTACTAACAAGTCCGTTACTTTTCTCCGTTAAATCCCTCATGTGCAATGCATATGAGGGCATAACCGTCCTTTTATCAACCACATGGACTACTTGTGATAATAATATAAAATTAATCTATACATATACATACGAATATCTGTATCTAACACTGTGTTCTTGAGTTTATATTTAGAAGAAAAGAAAAGAATGAGAGATAGGTGATTAGAAAAGAAGGGCTTTCTTTCTTTCCTTCCAAATCACCCCAAAAGTGGGATGATTGATTTTATACTAAAAAAACTAAAATCTTCCATCCATTTCCTTTCATATCATTTCACTTCATTCCTTAAAAAAAACTCAAGAATACAAAAAGTTATAATATCTTTTAGTTTCTTTTCTTTCCTTCTCAAATAAATCTCAAGAACATAGTGTAAATCTCTACCTCAAATAATATGTGCAAGTGGTAAATACTATATATGATTCTCTAGATCGGAAACGGCAACGACAACGGTACCCAATCCCGGCATAAGCCGGGGTATGGGGGAGGTATGATGTAGACAGACCTTACCCCTACTCAAAGGTAGAGAGGCTGCTTCCAGATCCACCGTAGTGGAAGGGACCTCCGGCCCAGGGTATTACCCTTGAAAAAATAGTCTCGACGGCTAGCCGAAGCAAAGCCGAAAGAGAAGAAGAGATCTCGATCTCAGATCTAGAGAGAAGCCGGAGCGTGCTCAACGGCTCTCTTCTAGATCAATCATATCTAAACCTATATCCATAACCACCAATACCTTCTTCACCATTTCAATTTACCCAAAATCATAAAAACAAAACATGGGTTTTGCCTCAAGGTTGAAATCTATGAAGATATGACCTGGGTTTCTTTTTATGGATGGCCGAAGGTTTTTCTCATGGATGGTCGGAGATGGGTGTTCCGACGAGATGAAAACGACACTCAAAAATAGATCCATTCCCATAAACTGTAGTGGTGGAGCAAGATACCCGACCCGGATCAAAACCCATTTCCCATATACCTTATTAAACAACCCCTTTAAATATCATATGTTGGCCGACTAACTCGCTGGTTTTTGGGTCGAAATGGTTGGCCGCTACATATGATTGTCATTGCTTGTGTTTTCCTTCTTAAACGTGTTTCAGTTATATTATTGTATAACCAGATGAATGGATGTTATTGCCACTTTAATGTTAGGAATTACAGTACGCCTGACAAGGAAATATATGTACTTCATTTTCTTCTATTTCAAGGTTGGTGAATTATATCAACATCTGTATTTATATGTTCATCATTTTATAGTTAGATGTGCACTTTTTGGTCTCTTTGTACTTCACTAGCTAAACCAATTTGGTCATGGTTTCAATAACACTGAACCATTACAGTCAGCGTCTGCCCTAAAATCTATCATTGGACTTTGATGGCTTTTGATCATCAATTATTTCTATTGTAATTAGTTTCCTCTAACTATGGTACTAAAAAAACAAGGCTGAGATCAATGACTCCATCTATAATCAAGAATCCTTGAGAAAAAAGTGGGCTTTATTTATCTTATAAGTGATGCTTGAAAAGAGACCCCCATTGCTAAAATGTACAAACCATAGAGACCAATCTTGTAATTAACTCAAAAAAAAAGTTAGTATCCCATATCAATATTTTTTCTGTGAATAATATAATAATGATATAATATCACTTTTAACTTTTTTTCCTATCCATCATTTGATTTTACTCTTCACACACACTGACACACATAACAAGAAAATAACTTGCCATTATCATTTTCACATATACTCAGCTACATACCCTTCTTCCCACCATCAAAAAAATAACCATGATCATTTCACATATACATACAGTCGTCTAATATATTTTTTGTGGTAAAAATCGTCATCATTATTTCATATATATATATATATATATATATATATAATATTTATATATACATAGTCTCTATCTAGTGTAATTTTTTGTGGTTTTTTCTTTCTTCAAGTTCCTTCCGGCGAGGGTGGTGCAATTGTCTCCGGCGAAAGTGGTATAGTGGTCTGGCCGTCTCTGTCTTTGCAACACAACAGTGGTGAACTCTTTCTTCCTCCTTTATTGAACTCGCCAGAAAAGAAAAAAGAATCGACCATTTCTGTGCATACAAGGTGTCCTTGAAGATCTGGTAGGGTAAGCATCTGGTGTAAGGTTGCACATTTCTTCAAGTTTACTGTAACACTGCATTCTCGAGTTTTTATTAAAAAAAAGAAAGAAGAAGATTGGATAAGAGAAGGAAAGGAAAGGAAAGAAATTATATATACAAAAATGCATTCTCGAGTCAGAAAAAAAATAAAGAAAATAAAATAAAGAGTTAATAACATTATTGAATTCAAAAGAAAAGAAAAGAAAAGAAAAAAGAAAGGAATTTTACAATAATGTCCAGTTTGTATAATTACTCCATACATTTGTGAAGAGGGTCGATTGGTAACTTTCTAATCAGGTCATATGTGGCCAGAAAGTTTTGATTTAAAAAGGGTCTGACTTTTCTCACCCTCCCCTTTCTTTTCTTTTTATAAAATATCTCAAGAATGCTTTTTTAAAATTTTTTCTTTTCCTTTCCTCCCATTTCTTTTAAAAAAAAACTCAAGAATGTAGTGTAAAAAATATAATTGAAACAAACAAACATGTGGATTTGGGAAGAAGGGCTATGAGGGTGCTCAAAGGGATTCAATACGTGGCTTGTTGGTGTATATGGAGAGCGAGGAACGCAAAGAGGTTCGAGAATGTTAAAGTTAATGTAGAGAAGGTTTTTCAAGAAATTAGAGTGTTGGGTTTCCTTTGGCTCAACAATAGAGATCATGGTAGTTAAATTACTTGGAATGATTGGATAGACTTTAATGTATGTTGGGTAAATAATTTCTTGTATTTTTGGAGCCACTCCTCATTTGTGCGAGTTGGCGCTATGCAAATAAAAGTAACCGATGATATACCATCCCTTAAGCAGAAGTCAAGCCTAACACGTCCGTAAGCAAACAACATTAATTTGACTACCCAGCCGGAGCCAATCTACAATAAGGCTTCGGCCATTCTCCGTCGGAACCTTTCCCAAAAGACTACCTCAAGAACTTTGACTTGTACTGGGAATGACGTAACCCAAGTACCAACAGTCAGACTCTTCTGTCTCATATGGAGAGTAAGACAAAGTTTGTTACGCTACATGACACACTGAATAACGGCCTCCTGCACATTGATGTCATGCATAGAGGGACCAGTTTCTCTAACCTACCTCTATGCCCTATAAATACCCCTTATTCTCTGCACATAAAGACCAATGACAAATACACACAAACACCCTCTCATATACACTTGGTGGCGTGAAGCAATATGAAAGTTTCACACCAATTGGGAACCGCCAACAAGTATAAAACATTCATAATCATATTCACGATATTAGTCTAACCCTAATTAATTTAAGTGTAACTTTACCCTTAAACAGTAACTTTTCTAAAAAGAAAAAATTGCCTTTTGTTTCATTTTGTTCAGTTTCTTTTGTATTTTACGTATTAACTTGTTTACCAGGTTTCTTGATAACGAATTAAGAACATTGATGGTTATTATATAGATATGATCCCCACTTCTTGAATGATGAATCAAAATAATTCTTGCTTTTTAGCATTGCATCATTAACGAGTTTAACCAAATATTTATTAATGTGGAAAAAGAATATCATAGTGGATGGTCTGATGACCAACTAAAGGAACGGGTAAGGCAAATATACTACTCAAGATATGGAAAACAATTCAAATATGAGCATGCGTGGGAAATTGTTAAGAACGAGCCAAAATGGAGTGGCGGAAATATGGATGATGTTCATATGAAGAGAACAAAGACAACCTCATCTCGTAGTTACAGATCATCATTATGGGATTTCCAAACAAGTATCAATGTTGGAGGATGAAATCGAGTTTCGTCCTACTGGAAAAGCAAAGGCATCAGGTAAACGAAAAGGAAAAGCAACTACATCAAATACCGAAGTAAATGATAGTTTAAGAGATTTGATTAACCAAACTAACTCTTTGCGCATGGCTCGAATAGATGAAGTTAATGAAAACATCAAAGATATAAAATACTCCTACAAGTCTTTAAAAAGGATTGAAGAACTAAAAATCCTATGACAAAGTACACAAGGATTAAATGATAAACAATTGATGTATCATAACATGTTGTGTTCTGAAATTAAAGAAAAGTATGGAATTTAGGTGTTTACATGTTTTATTTATTATCTTTTATTGTAATCTTTATCCAATTATTATGCTTGTTGTAATCTTTATTTCAATTTTAATTCCAAACAAGCCACCACAGTGCAGCTGCATTACCTGGGTACCTCTAGTCACTTAGATATTCAAATAATGAGCAAACGAGAGGTTGAGACTTGGGAGTCGTTATAAAGTTGAGTTTGAAGAAGAAATACGAAACTAATCAACTATATATAGCCGGGCCTCGAGGCTTTTATGGGCCATCCTGGGACCAGCCCGGGAACCAGCTTTTATAAATTTTATGGACCGTAGCCCAACATGGGTTGTTAAGGGTTATAAAGGGTCGGGTTTCTCCGATCAGATTATATGGGTCGGGTAGCATTTTCATCAACAACAAAAATATTACATGATTCAAACTTAAAAATCGATAATAGGACAAACCCTAAAATTAAAAAGGTTCAAACCCTAGGGAGATAAACAATTTAGAAAGAAAAAAAAAAAGGAAAAATTAATTGTCTTCTCCTCCAAGAAAAACTTTGAATAAATCTTACTAATTTATGTACTCAGATAACAGAAGCAAAATTGTTAATTGCATTTCTTTTCTATACATACATGTAAGAATATGGCTAGTTCGTTTGTTGCGAAAAAACTCATTGCTGCAACCCGATCCTCTTTGATCCGTCATCACGCCACCGCCGTGGCAAATAACCCCCGGCGTGGTTTCTTTTTCTAACACTTCCATCACTGGTACTATGTACACTTGTTTTGATTTTCTATTTTAAATTATGTATTGTGTGTTTATTAATAATAATAATAATAAAGTGGTTTTCGATTATGATGATGAATTGATGGTGTAACTATTTATTATTATATGTATATATATTATTTCAGATCCGTCGGATCCATATAGTGCATTTATGCGAAAGAAGGTATGGTTAGGGCTTTTTAAATTCGTACCTCATACAATATGTAGGACGACAAGGGTGACTAGTGAAGGTAGACTAGAAGCCATTACTGGAGGCAGGGAAGGAAAAGATACGCCAAGAGTTTTCATACCTAAAGGCCTTAAGTCATCTGTAAACATCCCTGGAATCGAAACGGTGAGCAAGACTGGTGAAGGTCTTTGCGTATTCATCGATTTGGAGCTCAATGAACCCGATATGAAGGATTTTGATGACCATCAAGTTGAAGTTGTATTGAAGAAACTCGAAGCTCTCTTCTTCCGAGGCTACGTCCAGAAACAAGACACCCGTAGAGACTTCTTTGGCAGGGTTAATTTTACACCAATGCAGACGGTGAACCTCACTAATGAGAAGCACCTCAAGATTGAATTAAAAGATGGAGGCCTAATGGTAACTATTCCCAATAAATAAATTTTATTGTAGTACTATTTTATGAAATAAATAGGCATCTGATGCTCTGTTGTTAAGTTTCATATGTTGCATATTTAACTTGCCCCTTAAATTTTAACTAGTACAATGTTTCTTGCTTGCGTGTCTACTCTGTTCTTAATTAGCTGAGATTGATGAATCTCCAAACATTGCTTACATAATTGACTCGATCCGACGAACAAATCATCGTGGAGTTAGTTTCAAACTTATAACAATATTCCGTTGTTAGTTCTGGTCTTTATCCGTGTTTTCAGATATCACTGTTCATAACCCTCGATGTATAATGCACACTAAATTTTTTTTTTTTGAACTGCACACTAAATACTGCAACTTATATGAATCACAACATTTATTTATGCACTTTTATCAATCTTCCCCTATCATGTGATTTTATTTTGTGATTATATCATACGTTTCACCGGGTGATCTAAAAAAATCATGAAAAGGTCGGAAGCCAATTATCATTGAGGCACATACATATTCTCCATGTTAGTAGTCGTTATTCTGTTTGTGTACATAAAACTATATGTTTCATTTTTGAATCTGCCTCAAGTCATCAATAGCCATATGTTAAAAACAGAGCTTTAAGAATCAGATGAGCAAGGTGCTCCAAGTTTTCTAAACAGGATTTACAAAGAAGCCATTAATTTAGCTACTTCATTTGCTACAACTAGGTGGAGCAAGTGCTCAAAAGCCACAGGTTTTGCGACATCAATTTTGCACTATTTTTATATTTCCTGACAATCTTTAATGACTGCCAAAAGAACTTAGTAATAGCAAAAAGGGCTGCTCGACTTGAAACAACAACTCTTCAATGGCCGATCTACTAACCAAAAAGTATTTAGAAAGTAGTTAGCGTTGCCATGTTCAAAATGGGTAATGATATGCCTTTAACTGGTACGAGACTAGTTCAGAAGGCCAACTAGGTTTGGTGTTCTTTTAAGGGCCAATATTGCAGAACATAATTACATGTTTTCTGATCGGGGTAGTCAAAGGCGAAATGGGTAACGGAAGAATCATAAGGTTTTGGCTTGACTCGAGGATTGGCAACGAGCCGCTGAAAGGGACTTTTCAAAGGCTGTTTAAACTAAAAGACCAGAAAAAAGGTGAGAGATAGATACTACGAGCTAAGTAGCAAGTCTGATGAAGGTTGGAACTGGTCTTGTATCCCAGGAACTGTGGAAGAAAGAAGCGAATTTTATTGCCTCCTCAGGATGCTCGAAAGGGTCCAGGTTTGAGAAGATAGTTGGATATCGGACGGGGGGGAGCTACAAAGAGTTTTCGATAAAATATCGGTAAAAGAACTCCGCTTGGGGGGTTTTAGCTACAGAACAGTTCTCAAATGGTCTAACAAACAATATTCCAAGTGGGATTAGTCATAGATTTAAGAACTATGTATTTACAAAGAAACATAATTCTTCCAGTTCACCCACTCTAACTTCATATTTGAAGCCCGATGCTTGATCCAAAGAAAGTCCAAAGCTTGTACATCTTGTACCTTGCAATGAATGAGACTCCATAAAGATTTTTTTGTTTTTCACCTTCCAGATTCTCCAGCAATCAATCGGTACAACTGGTTGAAGAGCTCGTTTTGCAGTTAGCCCAATCTTAGTGAACATGTGAAACTCCAACATATCATTGACTGAAAAAACGAATACGTGAGGAATTTTGCACCACACAGCACTTCTATACCATACCCCGGTAGCTAGCAAACAAGATGTCAAGAGGTGATCAAGAGTTCCAAGGACTTCATTGCAAATCTAGGCATCTAGCAAAGGGATTAGATTATCACGCTTTGGTAGACGTTCATTGCTGCCCTCCAACCAAAAATGTTCACCTTGATAGGAAACCAATTCCAAGAAAACTGCTATAAAACAACCCTTCCTGACTGTTGCAAGAGTTTCTGACAAAACTCGACAGAAAAACAAAATCACTTCCACCTACATCTTAAACCGTTCGGCCCAACCCATCCTGACCAGGCCTAAAATCATGGAACATAATTTGTGAGGGATTGATATCTCTTGGAGAGAAGAAAGACATTACCTGGGCACCTGGCACCACACCAGGATTCGAAGCACCCCCATGAATAGCCATAATCACACCTCTCCACGATTTTGTTTGTTCGGTTATGTAGCGCCAGAACCGTTTTTTAACCAGTTGACTTACATTTATGTGCTGAAGGGAACCAAGCCCAAGGCCACCTATCTCTTAAGGTGCCATCACATATTCACCTATCTGATCCACCCCATAGGAATGACATCAAGTTTGTTAATTACCTGTACGGCTGTATCATGACTCGAAACGGAGAGAAAAAAATTAAGTGGCAAGATGTCTAAAGCAGACTTTAGTAATGTGATTTTGCCATTAATAGATAACCATCTCCGATCCATGTAGCTAGCTAATCTTTTTTCCACCAGATTTATTATCGGATCCCAACTTTTAATACCGTTTATGTTTTCACCAATTGGAACTCCAAGGTATACAAAAGGCAAGATCGCATTGACACCTTACTAGCTTCAGCCACATCTAGCAAATCAGAATTTGGGACCCTTCCAATGTTAAAAAGTTTTTACTTCGAGGCATTCATCTTCAACCCCGAGACTAGATATAATACCTGAAGTAGACGTATGATGTTTCTAATAGGGTTGAGATCCCCTCAAGTTAGAAGTAAAATTGGATAAAATCAATGGTCAACATTCAAAAATGATAATTGATTTTTGACCATTGATTTTAATCCAATGGTCATTAACCTTTTAACTTTACCATTCAAGTTACTTCTAACTTGAGTGAATCCCCACACTTTTTAATATTACCTGCCGACCAATTCCCTATGATGCGCAAAACATCATCGACATATATTAAGTGTGAAACAACCGGAGCGTTTTGTCCTTATATATCTATAGCAAACATATCAACGACATAATGATTTTTACCTAAACGATTGAAGGTTCAATCAAAGTGTATTATAATAACGCAACTGTTTCAAGACGACAATTGAAGCCCCGCCACGCGGGTCCAAAATTTACTGGTTCATCAACAAATAAAAAAAAATACTTGTATATATATTGCTTCTAAATCATTATTGAAATTGGACCTCGCAACAATTCTATTGGTAAATTTTCCGACGAATAACAGATTCCTTGCAACAACTCCATCTTTACATTTTCATTTTGCAAGAGTTTGTAACAATTTGACGGCCAGAGTTTAGGATTTAGGGTTTAACCGGAAGAAAACATTTGTAATAATATGAATTACTTTTGAGGTTTGAGCCCAATTTCGTATAAATGGTTATGATCACACGAGTTTCCAAAATTTAATTCATGTTCTCTTTCAATAGGGGAAATGATAAATGTATCACAGTGTACAAGTTTCACAACATACTGTACAAATATGTGTTGTGTAGTTGTGGTAGATTTTTTTAATTGTGTGGTACGAACATCAATTACAATGCATGTAATATAATCAAACAACTGTATCGATACGTCAAATTTCACATGTGAAATGGATGTTCTGGTTTCAATGTATTTTGATGACAATATGTATGCATTGTTCACCCTCAGAACATGGATATGCCCAAAAGAAAACCAATAGTCAGAATGGGCCTTGAGCTAAGACAAGTACTGGATCCAAGTGAAAATCCAATATAATTCTTGTCAAAGCCTAAGTAAATTTAAAAATATTTCATGTTTACATGGGGTTTAATAGATTTGACCATAAATTTTGGCTTCTCAACTCGCTTGAGATTTACATTTGCACTCGTACTTGCATTGAGGTAACTTGTTGACGTCCTGTAATGGAAAGCCAATACCATGAATATATTTGACAAATAGGGCACTGTGAACGGTACTTGATATGCTATCCAATGAAGATGGCAATTTTGGCCCATTACTTAAGCATGGTTAATACGGGGTATTTTATACCAGATGGAAGTCGCCCAAGGTGTACTTATATATTACTTAAATTTTTTACCTAAAAGATATACTCCGTATATTGGTCTTGAATAACCAACAATTTCGCAGTAAAATATACCTACTATTGTAATCGTCAAGCCAACTTTCGTCACGTCATATGCTCACATCCACTCCTCAACGTTATCTTATCTAAACTATCTTTAAGCATTTATTCCCTCCAAATTTCTTAAAAAAGAACTTGATAAACCCAAAGTATATATCCCTCTTCTTTATTCATTCATTTTAAAGAAATTGTCACAAATGATCCCTGTGGTTTGTCATATTCGCATTTTGCCCCCTGTGCTTTTTTTCGTTGCAAACGGTCCCTGAGTTTTTCGTTTTCGTTGCCAGGAGTCCCTGACACTAACTTATGTTAGTTTTGGCCGTTTATACCCTTCACGTGCGAACCACGTGAGGGTATAATTGTCATTTTGTAACCACAAGGGACTATTTATGATAAAAACAATTTTTATTTAATGCTATATTATACTTATATAAATATAAATGGGTATGTATATATGTTTCCATTAGAGGTGCAAGAAGCGGTTAACCGATTTCGGTTATTAATTTTAATAACCGGTTTCGGTTATTTTTTGAAACAGTAATAACCGGTTACGGTTAACTTGTACCGGTTAATAACCGATTTCTAGGTTTTAAAACTGGAACCTATCTAACCGATTTCGATTAATAATAACCGGTTAACCGATACCGGTTAACCTATTCGGTTTTTTTTAACCGTCCATTATAATATTGAGAAAGTGGTGAACAATGAGGAAAAACAATCATTTCCGACAAGTCTGAGCGACGAACCCATATTCCAAAAAAAACATATTCCAAATAAACATCATTTTCTAAACACAAAACAAAATTCATCATCCCAAATCTCAAAAACAACCAAAAATTGATGTTGGATCTGATGAAAGAAGCATTAATCTATATATAGTATAGATATATTGAAAGCTTACGAAATCATCTGATGGTGCGATCTTTCCAGTTATATATCAGTGTATGTATATAATATGATTGATATATATATATATATATATATATATAATATGTATATAATATTAACCGGTTAACCGGTTATTATTTGGAATAATAACCGGTTATAGGTTAACCGGTTAATAATCGGTTTTGGTTTTGAAAAGAGTAATCGGTTAGTAACCGACGGTTTCTGGTAACCTATAATCGGTTTTTACTATTCCGGTTAATAACCGGTTTCGGTTACCGGTTACAAATCGGTTCGGTTCGGTTAATCGGTTTTTTCTTGCACCTCTAGTTTCCATATCTATCTATTATCTCATCTGTAAGAATTGGATCTTAACCCATATCCTCTCAAAAACCCACCGGCCGGAATAAGTCACCACCGCCGGTGCCGCCCGCCGGAGAATGTACAAACATCTCTCGATCTAGTTCTTCCCCTTTTCATATGATTATTTCTCTCTCTCTTTTTTTTTCTCTCTTTTTTCTCCTTTCCTTTTAGTCTGGTTCGCCGGATTTCGCCGGGAAATAACCAAGCATCCATGGATCTGAAAAAGCTTCTCCCTCTTTGGCTACAGTATCCGACCACCGGGAAAAAAGACCCACCATGAGTGATCCATCATTTGAAAGTGGGTCGGTTGATCGAGTAGTTGCTCAAAGAAAGAGGGTCGGTTAATCGGGTTGTGGAAGATGTCGATACAATTGATAAAGTCATTGTTATGAAAAGAGTGGAGGAGGCGGTGGTCCAAGAATATGTGGCGAGTATGTTTACAGTAGGTCGGGTGATGAAATTGCCATGTAGAGTACTATAATGTAGTTCCCGACAACAATATGTGGATACATAAGCTTGAAGTGCTAGATAAGGTAAAAGTGCTACATTTATTGAATTACTCCGTAGTAGGTAACAATGAAACTGCCAGAGAGTTTACTTGATGTATTTAACCAAGGAATAATGTATCATCTTGGACTTTAAACAAGCAGCTTAAACTATTTGTGGTTTAACCCTTTTGTAATGAGCAAAGTTATATGTGTCTATGATCTTTTAAATGCATATATTGCACCATATAACTATATAACCTACAAATGGGAGCAATGACAAGAAATGTAATAGTATTGCAGACAAATGGGAGCTGAATTGGAAGGATAATGCCTTAATTGCTGCTTGATTATCTATGTGCAGGAGCAGTTGTTTTGTCATTGTTACAGGGGATATGTATCTTTGATATATAGGAAGTATTGAGTTTGTTTTTCGTATTGATTGTATTTTTTGGGGATGCCCAAGCTTCATTCTTATACTTGTAAATATTCTTTTGATAATTAATACAATTCTCAAT
The DNA here is from genome assembly GCA_034093135.1 of Erigeron breviscapus. NCBI lineage: Eukaryota > Viridiplantae > Streptophyta > Magnoliopsida > Asterales > Asteraceae > Erigeron > Erigeron breviscapus. The sequence goes on along the minus strand of CM067167.1, from coordinate 94,976,700 downwards.
TTCACTGGAAAAAAAACTATATAACCTGCTGGATGAATTTGATATGACTCATGCCAAGATTCATTACTAACAAGGTAAATGGGCCAACTGGATACATTTGGTTTCGCACCAATCTTTCCTAAACTATTCGTATCATGTTCTTATATTTGGATTTTGAATATATTTTTGTTTGTTGATTTTAGTTAGTAATTCATTTGGGTTGGGTTTTGATTATGTGTTATATGGTGATACTGATTTGAAATGCTTAGCAATTCAATTTTGGGTTTTGATGTATATTGATTTTTTTATGAATTATTAGCACTACTACAAAAAAAAAAGCATTGGAGACCTGTTTTAAGAGGAAACCACTTTTAGAACCGGTCTTTATTAAAGGGGTTTCTATTAGTTCGTGAAAACCGGTTTCCTTGTAAACATATAGAAACCTCTTTTGATCACCGAACTGGTTTCTATAGTATGTTTAGACACCACTTTTATTAGTACAACCGGTTTCTTTATATGTTTATACACCATTTTTAATAGTAAAACTGGTTCCCTTGTATACGTATACAAACCTTCTTTTATATATATATATATATATATATATATATATATATATATATATATATATATATATATATATATATATATATATATATATATATATATATATATATATATATATATATATATATATATATATATATATATATATATATATATATATATATATATATATATATATATATATATATATATATATATATATATATATATATATATATATATATATATATATATATATATATATATATATATATATATATATATATATATATATATATATATATATATATATATATATATATATATATATATATATATATATATATATATATATATATATATATATATATATATATATATATATATATATATATATATATATATATATATATATATATATATATATATATATATATATATATATATATATATATATATATATATATATATATATATATATATATATATATATATATATATATATATATATATATATATATATATATATATATATATATATATATATATATATATATATATATATATATATATATATATATATATATATATATATATATATATATATATATATATATATATATATATATATATATATATATATATATATATATATATATATATATATATATATATATATATATATATATATATATATATATATATATATATATATATATATATATATATATATATATATATATATATATATATATATATATATATATATATATATATATATATATATATATATATATATATATATATATATATATATATATATATATATATATATATATATATATATATATATATATATATATATATATATATATATATATATATATATATATATATATATATATATATATATATATATATATATATATATATATATATATATATATATATATATATATATATATATATATATATATATATATATATATATATATATATATATATATATATATATATATATATATATATATATATATATATATATATATATATATATATATATATATATATATATATATATATATATATATATATATATATATATATATATATATATATATATATATATATATATATATATATATATATATATATATATATATATATATATATATATATATATATATATATATATATATATATATATATATATATATATATATATATATATATATATATATATATATATATATATATATATATATATATATATATATATATATATATATATATATATATATATATATATATATATATATATATATATATATATATATATATATATATATATATATATATATATATATATATATATATATATATATATATATATATATATATATATATATATATATATATATATATATATATATATATATATATATATATATATATATATATATATATATATATATATATATATATATATATATATATATATATATATATATATATATATATATATATATATATATATATATATATATATATATATATATATATATATATATATATATATATATATATATATATATATATATATATATATATATATATATATATATATATATATATATCTGATTATAACCGCTTATATATATATATATATATATATATATATATATATATATATATATCTTGAAATAACCATAGAAAAAAAAAAAAAAAAAAAAATACAGATTAAAAAAAATAAAACATAAACAAAACAAAAAAAAAAAAAAAAAAAAAAAAAAAAAAAAAAAAAAAAAAAAAAAAAAAAAAAAAAAAAAAAAAAAAAAAAAAAAAAAAAAAAAAAAAAAAAAAAAAAAAAAAAAAAAAAAAAAAAAAAAAAAAAAAAAAAAAAAAAAAAAAAAAAAAAAAAAAAAAAAAAAAAAAAAAAAAAAAAAAAAAAAAAAAAAAAAAAAAAAAAAAAAAAAAAAAAAAAAAAAAAAAAAAAAAAAAAAAAAAAAAAAAAAAAAAAAAAAAAAAAAAAAAAAAAAAAAAAAAAAAAAAAAAAAAAAAAAAAAAAAAAAAAAAAAAAAAAAAAAAAAAAAAAAAAAAAAAAAAAAAAAAAAAAAAAAAAAAAAAAAAAAAAAAAAAAAAAAAAAAAAAAAAAAAAAAAAAAAAAAAAAAAAAAAAAAAAAAAAAAAAAAAAAAAAAAAAAAAAAAAAAAAAAAAAAAAAAAAAAAAAAAAAAAAAAAAAAAAAAAAAAAAAAAAAAAAAAAAAAAAAAAAAAAAAAAAAAAAAAAAAAAAAAAAAAAAAAAAAAAAAAAAAAAAAAAAAAAAAAAAAAAAAAAAAAAAAAAAAAAAAAAAAAAAAAAAAAAAAAAAAAAAAAAAAAAAAAAAAAAAAAAAAAAAAAAAAAAAAAAAAAAAAAAAAAAAAAAAAAAAAAAAAAAAAAAAAAAAAAAAAAAAAAAAAAAAAAAAAAAAAAAAAAAAAAAAAAAAAAAAAAAAAAAAAAAAAAAAAAAAAAAAAAAAAAAAAAAAAAAAAAAAAAAAAAAAAAAAAAAAAAAAAAAAAAAAAAAAAAAAAAAAAAAAAAAAAAAAAAAAAAAAAAAAAAAAAAAAAAAAAAAAAAAAAAAAAAAAAAAAAAAAAAAAAAAAAAAAAAAAAAAAAAAAAAAAAAAAAAAAAAAAAAAAAAAAAAAAAAAAAAAAAAAAAAAAAAAAAAAAAAAAAAAAAAAAAAAAAAAAAAAAAAAAAAAAAAAAAAAAAAAAAAAAAAAAAAAAAAAAAAAAAAAAAAAAAAAAAAAAAAAAAAAAAAAAAAAAAAAAAAAAAAAAAAAAAAAAAAAAAAAAAAAAAAAAAAAAAAAAAAAAAAAAAAAAAAAAAAAAAAAAAAAAAAAAAAAAAAAAAAAAAAAAAAAAAAAAAAAAAAAAAAAAAAAAAAAAAAAAAAAAAAAAAAAAAAAAAAAAAAAAAAAAAAAAAAAAAAAAAAAAAACACTGCAAAAAAACAGCTTCAACAAGCAGGTAATTTACCAGCAAAACAATAGTCAAACAGCATAACAAAAACAGCAAAAATAACAATAATAATTCAACAAGAAAAAATCATAAAAACAACAAAATAGAGCACTAAAACAACCTAACAAAGAAAACTAACTAAAGAACAGCCAATATAAGAGCATTTGTCACTATCCCATCATTCTAAGTTTTCTCATTCCTTAGCATGTTAAGTTACAAACTATATTAGATGTCATTAGAACTTACTTTGGAGCAAGGTAGCTACTAAACCATTGTTATTACTGTAAAACTTAATTCCAAAAAGGTTGTAACTAAATGAATTGCTCACCCATGACAATATATCAGGCAGAACTTTGTTGTCTTCGATCTGCATTACCTTAACGGTGACCCAATCATATCCGCTACAACTGATCTAACAACATATGTACTCAAAGATATCATTCCATCAACACTTAGTCCATTTGGTTCAAGCAAAACCTCTGCCTCCGCACCCAAACGATCCTACAAAACCAAAAAAATAGCGACCTAAAGTAATAATCCCTAGAAATTAATCGTCAATTGTACTCATCACTCAAAAACTTAAAGATTACCATTTCATTCCAAAGGAAAAATGGTTAAGAAGAATTAAAAGATCAACAAATGTCTAACTAGCCTTCAAGTTTTAAGTGTATTTATGCATTCCAGTTTTGAAGGCATGGTTCAACAAATAAAGATGTAAACTGAACCAAAACGACTATACATCTTGTATAACTAGAGTATCAACTATTGCTAGACCTAGACGTAGTTTTTCAAGAAGAAAAAACAATATCCCTGAGCATAATGCTACAATAAATAAATAAATTAAGCATTAATCTAATTTAACTTATCACCCATTGCTCATATGAAAACAGAACCATTTACTTTTTCCCCTAATTAGAGTTAAATTAAAAAAGATGTCTAATGATTTACCTCTTTCACGACGGGATCTTCTAAGCCTAAAAAATAAATATCCCATCAACATCTTGACTTGTTTCGATCACTTCATTAAAACCACAAATGAACAAATTGAATTAAGAGCAAGAAAAACAATTATCAAAAACATAAACTAATGTAATCAATCTACATACATATTAATACCTTTAATTTACGGCTTAACCTATATAATATTTTTCATTTTTATTTTCACGATCATTATAAAAGATGAATGATTTTAAATTAACTAGCAGATCTGAAAATTAGACAGCAATCTCAAAACCCTAAAACTAAAATAAATAGATTTTACCGTATTTTTAGTGGTGATAGCCAACGGAGATGGATGTGTGAGTTGTGGCAGTACGATGGTGGTTCCAGGTGCTCGTCAGTGGTGGCGGTTCCGTTGCTTACTATGGAGATGATATGTTGGTAGTTATGAGGAGAATGACAAAAGAAATGTTGGATGTGTTTGAGAGATGTAAAAGCTAAAGGCGATGGATTTGTTCAAAAAAATAAGAGGGAATTTCAATTTTTTCAGACGCGCGCAATGCTAAAATTAAGATATATGAAAGTTTATAGACGTGTTGCTTCAGAACCGATCTCTATTAGATTACCATGGAGACGTGTTTTTTTGTAAACAGGTTTCTATTTAGATGGGTTTAGAGATGTGTTTAATACAAAACCGGTGTTTATGAAAAGAGACCAGTTATTGCTTCAAAACTGGTTTCCATTTGTAACTATAGAGACGTGTTTTGTTCACTTCAAACCCCTTTGTTTATATAGAAACCATTTTTTGTTAAAAACTGGTCTCCTTTTCTTTTTTAAGACCAGTTTTATCAAAAAAATTTAAAACTGGTCTCCTTTTCTTTTTGTAGTATTAGGTTGAATTTGAATGATTAAGAGTTAAAAATTTATGTTATGTAATCTGGGTTCATGATGATGATCATGAAGATGATGATGATTGATAGAGATGAGGGAAATGATAGACTTGAAATGACTATTGTACCCAAATAACGGTCAAAACTAACAGAAGTTAGTGTAAGAGACTGCTGGCAACGAAAACGGAAATTTGCAACAAAAAAAAGCACAGGGGGCAAAATGCAAATATGACAAACCACATGGACTATTTGTGACATTTTCTCTTCATTTTAATATCTTTATCTAATATACCTATAATACCCTTAATGAAATTATTTACAACATACATCCTTCAACTTTGAAAATAACTACAACCCTTTTACATCAAAGATTAATAACCACGCGCCACTGCCATCGCCGCCGCCATCATCCGTCGCCGCCACCAACCGTCGCCGCCACACCGCCACATTGCGCGGGCATTTGTCTAGTCTTATCTGATATATCTAATAGATCTGGTTATCCAATCCCACTAGCAACTCAGAAGGGTCGACATTCCCCTAATCACAAAATTTTTCCCTGCAGCCTATGTGCCTATCTCGATGCGTTTGAACTTGCAAAAATCTCTTCAAGCTAACCATGCCTATTAAAGACGAGCTCTTTCATTCTGCCAGCTTTGCAAGGTTCAACTACCACTTACATTTCAAAAAAAAAGAAAAGGTAAGGGCACGTTTCGTATCAGAAAATGTTTTCATGTTTTTCATCTTTAATATCTTGAAAAATAAAAAGAGTTTTCGATCTCTAGAAAATAAATGAAAATTTTAAAAACGTTCAAAACTAAAAAATGTTATTTTCATTTTCATATTAGAAAACATGTTCTAATATACTTGGTTAAGTGGGGGGTTGGGGGTGGGGGATGGGGTGAGGGGAGGGGTGACGGGGACGGGGTGTAGGAAGAGAGTTAATATAATTTGAGATTTTTAAATTTAGAAATGGAAAATGAAAAGTGGAAAACAATAAAAAAAATGTTTTTTAGTTTCTATAAGTGGAAAAACAGTGTTTTGTTTTGAAAACTTTTTTGGAAAACTATGATTTGAACGCGTTTTCTGTTTTTCATGTTTTCTTGGAAAACAAAAGGTGTTTTCAAAAACGCACCCTACAGTCTCTTCATCTTGGTCACTGTATTTGGGTTCGTTTGTTAGAAAAGGGCTGATCAAATGTATAATTGTCGATAGAAAAAAAACTGAATTTAAAGCCGAATGCAAGAACTAAAAAATAAAAATAAAAAGCCTTGGTCTTCTTGACCCAATGCATCAAGTTAGATTTTAAAACCAACCTTCCAGCCCTATTACATTCCTACTATTTAAGATAATTGATGGTAATAATACTCTTGTTAAGAAAATTTTGTATTTAATGTGTAGATCCACTAATTGAAACCGTAAAACAGATATATACAGGTGAATCACGAAATTAAAATCTGTAACCATTTTCACGATTCAAACACGACGAAACTGAACTAATCACTAAACTAACCATGATACCATAAAAAAGGAAAAAAGTCAAACATGGCCACATAGACACTTGCATAAGGAAAATTTGAGATGACTAATCAACATAATGTAGAAATATGAATCTTGAATGAATAAAAATGGAAACATAATCTAATAAAGATTACAATAGAAACTCATTGGTAATAGTAGCTCATTAATCAATGTTACATAAAACATGAAAAAAGGGATCAAAAGGCAAACCTGACTTAAAAATGTTTGTATGTAGAAGTGGATAGACCATAATATGCCTTCTTTGTCGTTTACGTATACAAGCTAGGTGAAGATACGTTAGGTTCTGACTTTTGTCGATGCTCGAAAACAACAAGCTGTAGACAATCATTCATAAAGTTATAATAGGACCTTCGGTGATCAAGTATCTTATTACATTATTACATAACGGAAAACCGATACCCAAATGTCTTATAAATTAATTTAGTAGGATCCACATTTTAAGTGTAATCATATCGTCCTATTAAATAAGTAGCATTTAAGGACACTGTGTTACTAGGGAATGTTATAAAAGGACCCCAACCACTCATTTGTCTTCTCAAATAGTTTTTTAAGACGCTATTTACACAAAAGGTCCTAAAAAGCCAATTTTGTTGCAGTGCGTCTCTATTGGAAAAAAGTAGACAACATTATGCTACATTTGGCCCTAAGAACCACATCGATGATGACTTGACCTGGAAAGCACTATTGATCATACATTCAAATTCGGTACTCTACTTTTCAACCTCGACGGCATTGCACTCAACACTGCCCCAACTTAAATGATTAGAAAGAAATAAAGAAACTGCTCAGTGCCGCCTTTCGCGGGTTTTGAGCCCCAATACCTCGACGGTGTATGGAGGAGGTTAAGATGTAGGCAGACCTTACCTCTACATAAGTAGAGAGGCTGCTTCCATTTTCTACCTAAATGGTAGAAAAAGCCCTCCAACCTTTGCATGGGATGAGGATCGAACCCATAACCTCTGTTTCTAGAGGCCATAGAGCTTAAATGGTTGTCTGTACTATACAAAGCCTTTTCATCGCCAAGAGCACCCACATGCTGGTACTGCAGTTAACCTTTTACTACTACTCCCTTTTCATTAACATATATAGCCTGGTCCACATGATACAACATGGCCCAGTCCATAAGATAAAACATAGCCCAGTCCATAAGATACAAAGTCCATACGATACAAACACGTACATTGCATATTTGCAGGCAACTAACACTTTCTCTCTTTTTTTTTTTATTCCCAGACAATTCCTAAGAAGTTTGTCCAAGAGACCATGACCACAAACTTTACAACCATGCCAGGGATGCTTAGCATTTTGGACAAATAAAGTTCATGTTCATGCTGAGTGTAAAGCGAAACGCTTGATACGTTGAAGACGAGACCCAGTTGCCTATGGTAACGAACTGGAAATCATTCTTGGCAGAAACATGAAATTTTTGTTTCCTTCCTGTGAATACAATAACTGCTATATACCCATTACCCACCCTACTACTAAAGTATTATCGTTTTGTTTGGATATATATAACCTGCTCCTTGCAAACAGCCAATCCATGGTTCCATGTTTTGGCATAGTATTTTTTTGCATTGCCATGTGTTGTGTAGCAAATCCAATGATCATAAGTACGGTCTCCGTTACAATGAGCGGGTGCTCATTAGTTTCTCAATTCTCGTGGTGCATCTCTTGATGCCTGCTCCCGCATTGCTTGAAACAAACATAAGATATTTTATTTCACTTTTAAACAAATTAATAGAGTTTTGAAACTTGAAGAAAGTTAGATATTTATAGTCGGTTTTTATATTCTATACAAGTGAATGATTTGAAATAATATATGATCACTCTTTCGAATCTCAATAAAGATTATATAGAAACTCGATCCTTAGTAATAGTAGCTCATTAATCAATGTTACATAAAACATTCAAAAGTGGTTCAAAAGGCAAACCTAACTTATAAATGTTTATCAGTAGATGACCATTATGTGCCTTCTTTGTCGTGTACGTATTCAAACTACGTCAAGATAAGTTAGGTTCTGACTTTGTCGATGCTCAAAAGCAAGCTGTAGACCAGCTGGTGTGTTAGAAATACATTTATAGTATTTTATTTTTCGAACATTCAGTCGGAATACGACATCAATGAAATCTAACCGTATAATGGTGAATCCCTGCACGTATCCTACATAGCGAGATGCTGACCATGGTATTTAATTGTAATTTTTTAATATTGTAAAAAATATTAGTTTTAATAAGGTCAAATGTATAAATACCACTTAGCAAACACATTGTAAATAAGCCTAACCATTCTGATACCACTGATGGGTTTTAGGCATTACAAACTAACTTAAACTTTTAAGGGAGCATGCAACCTAAAACAGGATCTATGTTTTCACTATTGAACCTATAACTATGAACATAATATAAAATTCTAATACTCTAGTAAATAATCAAAACTTACTAAAGAAAATAAATAAATAAATAAATAAATAAATAAATTACATACCTTTTAGTTGTTATAGTAAACAACTAAAATTATCCCTTCCAAATCTCTTGGAAGCAAGCACCACAAATGTCGTGCCTCTAATGGAATCACACCCGGCGACTCAAAAAAATAACTAAGTGTGGATGAACTATAGAAGAGTTCTTCCAAGAGGAGAAAGAAGGAGGCGAATACTCAAGCCAAGTATTGTGTGAAAATAATGAATCCCTAAGGCCATATTTATAGCCTTGGATAGCCTCCATGCTTTTTCTATTCCACCGATGTGGGACAAACTTCCCAAGGGAAATTTTATTCTCCTTTATCAAGTCTATTCATTTTGAGTCTCGAGGGCAACCCAAAAGGACTGTGCTTCTATCAATTATAGTTATGGCTTAGACACCTAATCCAACAGTCTCCCACTTGGATAAGTCTAATAACTATTATTGCCAATATAACTTCCTAATTGATCAGCAAATTGTAGCCTCCAAAAGCTGTTGTCGAACTCTGACCTAGTCAGTTACGTGTCCTAAGATAAGAGATCATATAATCCTTCGTTCTACAAGATATCATTTGAACATGAGACATGGAACATAATCAATCTCATTGTCCAGTACGTTATTTCCCGATTTCTGATTTGTAATGACATAGAACTTCTAATTGAACACATCAATTTAGTCCTGGTCGGGCCCGACACTATATGTCAACATCAAATTATCGAGGGGCCCAAAGATATCGCTTTTCCCGTTAGGGCAAAAGGAAAGAATAAACTTTGACTTATATGCTTGCACCATTTACTCATCAAATCATGCACAACAATACGTTTTATAACATCAAGTTACTGATGCGTTTACATATTATCAATGCACAACTGACTTGTAAACCACAACTCATATATCTCCATTTAAAGATTATAAGATATTATCGTCTCAGAATTACTCGTGATAAGTTCCATGAAGTAATTCTCTGAGCGTGGGTTAATCCAATACTTAAATCTCTATTTCAAAGTACTCACGAACATTGCAGCAATACCATTGCTATGTCTAAAACTCTTTAGACAATCTACAAATCCATTCATGACAGTCTTTATTCACTACTTACTTCCAAAAGTATGATCGACTGTGGAATTCAAATAATCAAATTATTCGGGAAGTAAAACATGCAAAATGAAACACAATAATAAACAATTGACAAAAGGTAGTAAACAAACTCATAAATAATTCTCTATTATTTAATCACCAAAAGTCAATCACATTTATTTTGTTATAAGTTTCAAACTAACTATCTAACTACTAAAACTAACATCATCTCTCAGCCCAATGCTCCTAGCATGCTGATTGTGTTTAACCCTACTCAGACCCTTTGTGAGTGGATCTGCAGGATTCTCTTCAGATGAAACCCTCTTCACTACGAGGTGACCTTCTTCTATCTTGTGTCTGATAAAATGGTATTTTCTGTCGATATGTCTAGATCTGCCATGATCTCTTGGTTCTTTTGTCAATGCAACCGCTCCTTCATTATCACAGAAATTTTCCATTGGCTCCTTGATGGTTGGCACAACTCTAAGATCTCCGATGAAGTTCTTCAACCAAATTGCCTCCTTTGATGCTTCGCTCACCGCTATGTACTCTGATTCACAAGTAGAATCAGCCACTGTGTTTTGCTTGGAACTTTTCCAAGTAACTGCTCCTCCATTTAAGGTAAAGACCTAGCCAGATTGGGAACGAAAGTTGTCCCTATCTGTTTGAAAGCTGGCGTCACTATACCCAGTTACTCTCAATGTATCACAGCCCCCAAGTACTAGAACCCAGTCCTTAGTCCTTCGCAGATACTTGAGAATATTCTTAACCGCTACCCAATGAGGTTTACCTGGATTTCCCTGATAACAACTGACCATGCTCAAAGCAAAGGACACATCAGGATGAGTACATGTCATAGCATACATGATAGAACCAACAGCGGAAGCATACGGAATTCTACTCATTTCTGCTATTTCTTCATCTGTACTCGGACTATGAGTCTTACTCATTTTGGTATTACTCTGGATGGGCAGATCTCCTTTCTTGGAGTTCTCCATACCGAAACGTTTCAGTACTTTATCCAAGTAGGTACTCTGATTAAGTCCAATTAGCCTTTTACTCCTGTCTCTTAAAATTCTTATTCCCAGAATATAGGCAGCCTCTCCTAGATCTTTCATAGCGAAACACTTTCCAAGCCAAGACTTAACATCTTGCAAAGTTGGAATGTCATTTCCTATAAGAAGTATGTCATCAACATACAATACTAGAAAGGTGACTATGCTCCCACTAGCTTTGACATATACACAGGACTCATCCTCACTTCTAGAGAAGCCAAACTCTTTGACTTTCTCATCGAAACAAAGATTCCAACTGCGAGACGCTTGTTTTAACCCATAGATGGATTTCTCAAGCTTGCACACTCCATTAGGAAACTTTGCATCCACAAAACCTTCTGGCTGACTCATGTAAACATCCTCAGCCAGCTTTCCGTTAAGAAAAGCAGTTTTGACATCCATCTGCCAAATTTCATAGTCATGAAACGCAGCTATGGCTAGCATTATCCTAATAGATTTTATCTTAGCCACTGGTGAGAAGGTCTCATCATAGTCAATCCCTGGGGTTTGAGTAAAGCCCTTCGCCACCAGTCATGCTTTGAATGTGCTTACATTACCATCCATGTCGATCTTCTTTTTGAAGATCCATTTACAACCAACTGTCTTCCGACCAGGTTGTTGATCAACCAAGTTCCAAACTTGGTTGTCATACATGGACTTGATCTCGCTGTCCATTGCCTCTTTCCATTTGGGTGCCTCAGGGCTCGCCATGGCTTCCTTGTAGTTAGTCGGCTCATCCAAATTTACCAGTGTATTGTCACTGATAAACGTGTCTTCATCTGCAGTTATATGGAAACCATAGAACTCAGTTGGCTTGCCAACTCTACTAGAACGTCTAAGAGGTAATGAAGTGTCAATGGGTTCAACTGGAATCTCTTCCTCTGGTTGAACCCTAGCGGTTTCAGAGGTTCCTTCATCGGCTGACTCTTGAATTTCTTCAAGGTCAATGGTGCTCCCACTGTCCTCTTTGCATATGAGCTCTCTCTCGCGAAAGACTCCTCTCCGTGCTACAAAGACCTCATTCTTACTAGGTTTGTAGAACAGATATCCAAATGACTTCCATGGATAGCCGATGAAAACACATCGCTCACTACGAGGTTCAAGCTTGTCGTGAGTTTCTCGTCTAACGAAAACTTCACAACCCCAAACCTTAATATGTGCTAACGAGGGAACTTTCCATGTCCACATTTCATGAGGTGTTTTGGCAACCTTCTTTGTTGGAACAAGATTAAGAATGTGGGCGGCAATTTCTAAGGCATACCCCCAAAATGAGATTGGAAGTGAAGCTCGACTCATCATGGAACGTACCATGTCTAACAAGGTTCGATTGCGTCTCTCAGCCACACCATTAAGTTGTGGTATCCTAGGAGGTGTCAATTGTGAAACTATTCCACATTCCTTGAGATAGTCATGGAACTCGATACTAAGATACTCTTCGCCTCTATCTGATCGGAGCATCTTTATCTTCCTTTCTAATTGATTCTCGACCTCTTGCTTAAACTCTTTGAACTTTTCAAAGGTTTATGACTTATGCTTTATTAAGTAGATATAACCATATCTGCTATAATCATCAGTAAAAGTCACATAGAATCGATTAGCATCCCTTGTGGCTGATCTAAAGGGTCCACACACGTCTGTGTGTATGAGATCCAACAAACCTTCACCTCTTTCACAAAATCCAGTGAAAGGTGATTTTGTCATCTTACCCAAAAGACAAGATTCGCATGTATCATCTGACCTTAGGTCAAATGATTCCAACACCCCATCCTTTTGGAGTTGAGCCATGCGTTTCTTGTTAATGTGTCCAAGACGACAATGCCACAAGCACGCTTTGTCTATACCATTAGACGAATCAATTTGAAATACACTATTGCCTAAATTGTTAACACATATCACAGTTTCATACACACCATCACAAGGTAAAGCTTCGAAATAGAAAATACCATTCTTATAAGCAGAAATAGAACCATTCTCATCATTAAAAGAAAATCTAAAACCTTGTTTGAACAATGCATGAAAAGAGATAATGTTTCGTGTCATTTCTGACGAGTAGCGACAATTCAATAAATCTAAATTAACACCATTACTAAGCACTAGACTATAAACTCCAATCTTGGTGACAGGTGAAGATCGCCTATTCCCCATGATCAAGTTCATTCTACCATGCTCCACATCCTCACTTTTTCTTAGTCCCTGCAAAACAGAGCAAATGTGGAAACCACATCCTGTATCAAGGACCCAAGAATTAGAAGATGATGGGTTAATGGATGAAATAGTGTATATACCTGCAGTAGATGGCTTCACTTTGCCATCCTTTAAATCTTACAGATACTTTGGGCAGCTTCATTTCCAATGTCCTTTGTCGTTGCAATAGAAGCAAGTGGCCTCTTTGGGATCAGAAACAGGGGTAACATCAGAACTGGTTTTTACATGAGACTTTCCCTTCCAGTTTTGCTTAGGAGGACCTTTCCTCTTCTTCCCCTTTCCTTGACCAATGGCTAGAACGGTAGTATTAGCAGGGGCGGGGACATCACTCTTTCCCTTCATCCCTGTTTCAGCTGTTCTCAGGAGGTTGTGCAATTGAGACAATGTGGTCTCATTGTTGTTCAAATGATAGGTCAAGATAAACTGATCATAACAACTTGGTAAGGAGTTCAAGACTATGTCAATGGCCAACTCCTCATCAATATGCACATTTAGCCTCACAAGTCGATCCACGTATCTTTGCATTCTTTGCACGTGGCCGCTGACAGACTCTCCGTCCTTCATCTTGCTTGATATGAGAGACTTTACTATCTCGTACTTTTCTTGACGAGCTCGCTTATGATACTTTTCTATAAGGTCCTTGTTCATCTCGTACGGCCAGTAATCCTCATAGATTTTTGCAGTTCAGGAGTCATGGTAGCAACCATGATGCAAGCAACTTTTGTTGCATCAGCATAATGTTTCTTATATGCGGCTAATTCTTCAGGGGTGGCTTTCTCTTCGTCAATTTCTCCAAGTTCCTTGTCAAGGACATACTCCTTGTCCTCGAAACGAAGAGCCATTTTGATGTTACGCATCCAGTCATTGTAGTTGGTGCCATCTAATGTCACCTTTGAGCAGATGTTCAACAAAGAAAAGTTGTGGTTGGAGGAGGAGGAACCAGAAGCATCGTTAGGGGTAGACATTTCTAAAAGAAAGGTAGTTTGAGTTAGATAAAAAACTAACCTTAATATAACAACTCAAAATTGAAATATCGAGGCTAGGATCCAACTATGAAATTCACAACTTAGAAAAGGGATGTCGTAATCTAATTGCAAATTTCATACATGTAGGTCTTTTAAGACTCATTGAAACTATTCAATGGCATGTTTAATCTCAGATTATGCTCTTCCATTTGTGACTGGGATACCGAGGATCACAAACAAGATGTGAATAACCATACAAATGTGCTTGGTAACCTCAATGTTATTTATCATCTCAATTGATGTGCTGGTAAACCACACACGCTCCATCAACAATGACAATTTATGAGATACCCATTACAACTCTTTATTAGTCCCTATTAGTGTGCTGGTTAACCACACACGCTCCACTAATGACTTATAAAGTGTAATGTGCAATTTCATGGGTTAGCATACAATTTCACATATTTCCTAAAGTAACTAAGATTGGGATTTAAATAAAAGGTTTAGTTACTTTTATTATCATTATACTTTTAATGAGAATTAATATAGTCCTATCAAACCCGTTCGGCTAACGACCCTCCACTAATCAAGGAAGCGGTGGGTGAGAGTGGACACCCATTCAACTACCATTTTATAGGCAGTTTCCTTATACCCCCCTTATAGACTAGCTTCGTGAATGAGGCTACTATTGATTTGACTGACTTTATTCTTATACATATAGTAATAATTAAGCTTTTAATTTTACATATAGTATAAGGTGTATTTTAAAACTTTTTCAAAATACGATGATCATTAAATCATTAACTTAATCAATTCAACAATTATAGCAAATTCAATTGAAAACAAGCCTAACGCTCTGATACCACTGATGGGTTTTAGGCATTACAAACTAACTTAAACTTTTAAGGGAGCATGCAACCTAAAACAGGATCTATGTTTTCACTATTGAACCTATAACTATGAACATAATATAAAATTCTAATACTCTAGTAAATAATCAAAACTTACTAAAGAAAATAAATAAATAAATAAATAAATAAATTACATACCTTTTAGTTGTTATAGTAAACAACTAAAATTATCCCTCCAAATCTCTTGGAAGCAAGCACCACAAATGTCGTGCCTCTAATGGAATCACACCCGGCGACTCAAAAAAATAACTAAGTGTGGATGAACTATAAAAGAGTTCTTCCAAGAGGAGAAAGAAGGAGGCGAATACTCAAGCCAAGTATTGTGTGAAAATAATGAATCCCTAAGGCCATATTTATAGCCTTGGATAGCCTCCATGCTTTTTCTATCCCACCGATGTGGGACAAACTTCCCAAGGGAAATTTTATTCTCCTTTATCAAGTCTATTCATTTTGAGTCTCGAGGGCAACCCAAAAGGACTGTGCTTCTATCAATTATAGTTATGGCTTAGACACCTAATCCAACACATCTAACTTATCTAAGATATTTTCTCCCCACTTCATCCCTAACCTCCAAAACACACATTACACACAATCACCATTAAACCTTCAATTGAGCTCAAATTTATATATTTACACTTAGTATAAGAGCCGACGGGAGTAGTTCTTAGACTGATTACGTGACATCCACACCTGAATTCCAGTCAAAAATCGTTGAATTTGAGCTGAAACTTTGTCTGTTCTTCGACTAGTTTTCTACTTTTGCTTATTTCACGAATGAATTGAGGTTCTAGTTGTAGATTGACAGTGGATTATTGATCTAATACGGAAGTCAATGGTCAAATTCAAGTGGCAAATTACAATTTCGTAAGACTAGTAGGAGCGAGACGTTCCTCACCCCAAAATGCATGTTCGATGCCGTAGAGCGCCGTCTACACCGCCCCTAGGGGCGTTCTTAGCAACAAAAAAAAGCCTCCCCTGTCGAATTTTTGACGCTCTCTTTTGCTTCTCAAAAGTGATGCCAACGGCTACTTTTCTTCCCAAGAATAATTTTGACCAAAGATAAATGTATGTTGTGTATAATATATAGCAATAAACTAAAACAAGATTGAGATATTGTTGATCGACACATGGCATATTACACTCGTGCGACAAGTGTCTTTTATTTA
This sequence comes from Erigeron breviscapus, assembly GCA_034093135.1. Taxonomy (NCBI): domain Eukaryota; kingdom Viridiplantae; phylum Streptophyta; class Magnoliopsida; order Asterales; family Asteraceae; genus Erigeron; species Erigeron breviscapus. The sequence continues at coordinate 94,959,976 of CM067167.1, read as the reverse complement.
AATATATTTAACTAAATCAAATTAAAATTCTAACTTATAATTGTTAAATTTCTTTTATATATATATATATATATAGTATATATAATAAATATATAATATAACCATAATATATATAATTATTGAGTTATCGACATAAATCGTCCCTGTGGTTTACTAAAAAAATCACGTTTCATCCCTGTGGTTCAATAACCTCATTGGCAGTCCTTTATAGGAGGATAAGGTTCGTGTTTCGTCCTTTAAGTTGACGACCATTATCTTTCTTTCGTTAAAACCATCATGTGCCTCCCACGTAAGGGTATTTTGGTACTTTCCAAAGTATAAAGGACCAAACTTGAGTCTTTTCAATAACACCTCTATATCTGTCTCTATCCTCTCTGTGTATGTTTCTATATATACATTTTCCAATTCCAATAAAAAATCATCATCAGTATCAAGAAATCTTAAGAAAACTCTATAATACAATTTGTAAAACAAAAACCCAAATCTTCATCTTCACCATCAACAAACCCTAATCAAAACTTAATAAAAAAAACCCATATATACACGGATATGTATTACATACAGGTAATCACACATTATCATCTCTCCATTTTTGGTCTACATATGCACATGTACATATGTTCATTATGCATTCATCCACCCCAAAAGTTGGTTCCGAGTCCGATCCTACCAAGAAACCGCTACCACTTGACTGCCACCACTTAATCGGATACATATCAATTCCAATCTCATCAATCTTTAGAATTTATTTTGAGTTTTCGTATTGATTCATTTGACGATCACTAGCACTATCATCAATCTTAGGAATATATAATTGATCTGGATTTGGGAAGAGGACATTCGGTCTCCCACTCGCCGCTGCGCCCCGGTTGGTGGTGGTGAAGAAGGATCCGACTACCCACCAACAACAATCGCAAGTCCGGCCAACTATCAAAAAGATTCGTCGTAGATCTTCTTTGTTGTTCATCAACAATCAAAACATCCGGCTAGATGGTGGTGGTGGTGACGAGGTCGTTTGTAGAGCTTCGTTTTGCAATGAAACAAATTTCGTCAAGATTGTTGATGTTGATTATTAATAGATATATGTGTGTGTGGGTGTGTTTATGTGTTCATATCCCAGTCAAACCCAAAAAGGAAGAGTGAAGATTACAACTAAAAATCATATTTTTTCTGTTTTTCGATTGGAAATCAGAAAAAAGAGATGATTTGTATAAATTGGTGTATATATGTACTCGTATATATTTACTTGATAATGATTTTATGTTATTGGGATATTTTGTTAGTTGTATGTTTACCTCTTCTCAATAATATATCTATCACATGAAAATGTATAGATCTATAGATATAAATTTAGATTTATAATTTTCGTAAATATATATGCATTCATGGAAATCTACTGATTTAAATGTGGTTGTAAAGTTAAGAAGAATAAGAAAAAGAAAGAGGAGGAAGAGGATGAAAGAAGAAGAAGAAAAAGAAAGAGGAGGAAGAGGATGAAAGAAGAAGAAGAAAAAGAAAAGAGGAGGAAGAGGATGAAAGAGAAAGGAGTAAGGCCCCAGCCAACGGCCCGTCGTTGGCTTGTGTCGACGAGGAAGGCATTGGCAGGAAGGTGTTCGTGGGGCTCTTCGATGGGGAGTATTCGTTGGGTGGAAGGGGGACGACGAAGGGAAAGGAAGGAGGTGTAGGACCAGCTTTTGTTTTTTTGTTTTTGTTTTTGTTTTGTATTTTATTTGTTTTGTAGATATTAAAAGTTGAGGAAGAGTTGAGGAAGAGGTGGGGTTGGTAGTGAGTGAGGAAGAGGTGTTTTAGGAGAGAGAAAAGCTGATGTGGCAGTGAGGAAGAGCCAGGAACGTGTCCTCGGTTGGCTGAGGCCTAAGAAAGAAAATATCAATTTTGGTCCTTTAGAGGTAGAAAAGACATAAATACCCTCACGTAGGAGGAACATGATGATTTTAACGAAAGGAAGATAACGATCGTTAACTCAAAGGACGAAACATGAATCTTATCCTCCTATGAAAGACTGTCAATGAGGTTATTGAACCATAGGGATGAAACGTGATTTTTTGAGTAAACCACAGGGACGATTTATGTCGATAACTCATAAATAAATTTTATATATATTTTAAAAATAATCCAATTCCAAAAAGTAATTACGATTTTAAAATTTTATATATATATATTTTACGAAAAAGCCTATATTGTTTATACAGTCTATTTAATTTCATCTCCATTGGAAAAAGATAATGTTTATTATTATCAATAGAGTAAACGGCCGAAATTGTCCTTGTGGTTTACCCTAATAATCAAGTTTCATCCTTAACTTTCTGAAATGACACTGACAGTCCTTTTGGGGAGGATAAGGATCACATCCGGTCCTTAATGAAACGGACGTTTTCTTTTATCCGTTAACTCACTCATGTGCAAGGCATATGAGGGTATTAAGGTCATTTTCTCTAAATGACAAAGCTTGATGTTTTTTAATTGTGAGTGTGTGACAATATCTATCTACGTTTATATAGTTGTGATAATAATTACGAGTATAAAAGAAGGAAAAAAAGAGAGGGAGAAAAGCAGCTTAAGATCCATCACCCCCAAACCCAGATTGATATCAAACCATAATCTGAGAAAACTTCAAAAATCTTGGATACAACCCAATACACATACAACCACATACATATACATCCATAAAATCTAGGATTTAACCCAATACCCAATTGTTATATGAAAAATCTCCAAAAACACAATTCAAAACACAAAACATTATCATTACCATCAACTAGAAAAACATACATAAAAAGATTCAATTTCAGATCTATTAAATATAGATTGTTATTAGAGGAAGAAAGCAACAACATTAACCCACCGGAGGAACCCACCCTCAGCCAAGTGCGGTGGCACTGGAGAAGCCGAGGACGGCGGCAGTGGCGTGATCGCCGGCTGAGGAGGTTTTGATGTATCTAACAGTAGCATCACCACCGTCCCGCCACCTCCACCTAACTCAACACCACGAGAAGCCCCATTACCACCTCCGTATTTCCAGATCTATACCCATTTCATCACCACCGCAATATTCCTTCATCTTGAACTCCGATTTCATCTTCTTAGTGTGTGTATTATATACATTCGATTTCATCCTCTTATTTGATGGTAACCACTGCCGACGGTGCCAAAATTGGTATGAATGGATGAATGGAAAAAGGGAGAAGAAAGAAATCCTAAATATGAATGGTAACCAACTACGTATAACACAAATGGTGGGTGGCTTTTTGTGGATGGGAGAAGAAAGAAATGACAGTGAGGAAAACAAATTTTAGGTTTGTACTTGACTGCTTGGTTCCTAATCCTCCTGCAAACAACTAGGAAATGAAATCCTAAATATTATCACCCGAAAGTAATGGTAGCTATTTGCTTATGTTATTCTTTTTCTTTGTTGTTTGGTTTTCAGATCTGTATCTGTATTTGGATTTTTGTTTGGTTTTCAGATCTGTATATATATTTGGATTTTGATTTAAATTCTTGAATCGTAAAATATATATTTTGATTATATAGATTTATAAATATAGATATTAGATCAGATACAGATGATAGATGCCTATAAATATACATAAAGAAAAATAAAAGGACAAAACAAAGAGTGGCAAAAGTCAAAAATACCCTCACATGGATATCACGTGGGGTAGTTAACGGATAGAAGAAAACATCCGTTACCATAAAGGACCGGATGTGATCTTTATCCTCCTTAAAAGGACTGTCAGTGTCATTTCAGAAAGTTAAGGATTAAATTTGATTATTAGGGTAAACCACAAGGACGATTTCAGCCGTTTACTCTTATCAATACTAAGAAAATAAAAACTCCATAATTGTTTGTGTCCTAAGTTTTTTTTAGTTAAATCGTTACTATTTCTATCCCTTGTTAAATTGACATAAATATATATTAGCTCATTATTTAAAGACAAACAGAATAAAATTTATATCTACTAAAAGTAGTTTTTCATATTTTATTTTTATAAGTGTCACTACAAGAATACAACTAGTAAAATACCCGTGCGCAGCTCGGGTCACGATTATTAAAGTAAATCTATATGTCACATTAAAAAATAAAAAAAGTGAGACCAAACAGGAAAAAAAAAACATGAAATTAAACATAATAGTCAAGAAAAAAAAGTGAGAAACGAATAATTGATAAAGTCATACAAAATATAAGCGGAAACCTCAAATGAGATATGTTCAAACCAAGAATGCGAACACTTGTCATTCAAAAAAAAATTATAAATAAATAAAATAATAGAGAATGCGAACACTTATGAAAATCCAGATTTATGTGACAATTTATAAAGTATCTTCATACATTTTCATTTGCATTTTTCACGCCTTCCATATCAAACCCGTCCTTCATATTTTTATCTTTCACATCTTCATCCTTCACATATTATTATGTGAGATATGTATCATTTCCCAGACGAGGACGGATTTTGTTGAATGCCACGAACTCAAAGACGTATTGACAAAATATATGTGGACGTATAGGGGAGACTTGTGTATGGGTTGCAAATAAGAACTCAACAAAAATTACACGATATAAAGGCCTATACTTCGAGTCATACTTAACCACATTGAGCTTGTGTAATTCGTAGACTAAACCTTCCACGACATAATTCTTGTATATATGCACAAGATTAACATGGACCTTTGCATAAATCGAAGATCGCTAATTATGATGAGAACAACAAAGTAATTCAGCCAAATGTGTTGGACAAACATGCAATAAAAGTAATTAGTATACTTAGATTGTTGCATCTCATCTTTTGGCAGCAACTTTCCGTTGTGTTACACTTGAACATCATTTATGATGTAAAAGATTTTATCTGGCAATGAGGTCATATCAAAAAGAAAAAAATAAAAAAGATTGGTTTATAGTAACTGCTCAGATTAAAATTTAAGAAATATGTTATGAGTAAAAGTAAATTTAGCAAAATTGTTAAATTACTAATAAGAGTGTCGGGGTCATGATCAGGATCATCATGAAGTGTAATTCGTCATTAGTGTTTTAGACAGAGAGTGAGATTATATAGTGTGCCAGGATTAAAGGCGTAAATCTTGACCTATTCTATTTGGGTTGTGTATTATATGGAAGAGGTGAATCCCAACATAAATAAGGGGAAACCGGGTCAAATATTTAGATTACCAGTAAAGGTTTGTAGAACTAATTTTCGTACTTTATAAAGTTAATGACTTCATTCAATCAAATTATGCTTGTTACAAAATGAGTAAATCGACTATTGTCTATAAAATTGCAAGATAAAGAGATTGATGTGTTTAATAGAATTCATTTCAATCAAATTATACTTGATAAAAATTAGTACTACCTCTAAAATTACAAGCTAGCAGTGGATAAATCATATGATTTACTTACACGTTCGTCGACTAATATAATGTCTAAGAGAAACTATGCGACCGCTAATGGGATTTTATGTAGTCCATAATTGTGATACCCGAACATTATTCGTCGACTTGTCAGTCAAATTAGGACGCAAATCACTAATATATCGATAATGGATGCTCATTGTTGTTCAGACGTGGCTGCATAAAAAGAATGAAGTGTTAAATACACAACCTCTTTGTTAAGAACTTATAAATACACAACTTTTCGAAATGGTTGAATGACAGTAGTATTTGATTTGTTGTTTGACGCCATTTTTTTTCTTTCTTTATCTTCAAATGTATATTTTGATGAAGTTTATGAATAATGTGTAGAATTATGCAAACAAAAATGGTATTTATGTGTTTATATAGTAGAAGATTTATGGAAAAATTGGAGGGATATTGTGTATATGAAATTCAAAATTCGATAATTATCTGATGAGTTAGTTACTGAGATATAAAACGTATGTATGTTAACTAAATTCCAGGTTTTATTGTGTTACATATGCAAAATAATGACATTAGATATTTTGTTTTGCAAAGGATAAGAGTAAAGTTAATAAGCACATGTAGTTTTATGAACTAACTAACTTTAAGATAGAGTCCACTTTAAAATGATGTATTTATGTGGCTGTGATGAATTCATTTTTTAATCGGATGGACCAATTTTAATTTGGAACTCGACTTATTGGTGGCAATAGTTATATATAATATGATAACTTAAATATCACTGTATCATGCAATGAACTTGAAAGATTGTTGGTCGCCCAAGGCTGTTGTGGATAGGTATGGGTTGTAACTAGTCATTGGTAGGTATTGGTTGTAACTAGTCATTGGTGGATCTTTTACATCGTCCCATCCTAGGTCATCAAGCTAGAAACTTATTAACCTTAACAGACAACCTATTACCCTTAGCAATTCGTGCTTCTATTTCCTCGTAGAGTTCTTCTAACTTCTTAACGCTTGACTCTCTATACAAAGCACAATATCCTCGATTAAATGTAAATTCCATGCCTATACCTTCATTATGTACAAATCTATTAGATTTTCTAATCCCACATACTTGCCGGTTCGTTATCATGTTCATTTTCAATGTTAAGACATGTCTCCTCTAACGAGTTGTTACCATCCTTGGAGTCTAGAAGATACACATATACTCTTACTTGACCTGCTGCTAAGAAAAGTTCTCTTTTAAGAACATGGACGATAGCGTTCGCAATATGCAAAAATGGTTGGCCAAGTATTAAAAGTGTAACTACATCAATAACAAAATCAAGCACTACAAACTGAGTTACAAATTCTAATTCCTTAACCCTGACATGGACTTGTTCGACAATCTCCTTGGGATGTCTATAAGTCTGATCAGCTAACCGAATACTCATGTTAACGGGTTTTAGAAAACAAATGGTCAATTAAATAGAAGTAGGCATGACATTTATACTTGACTCTAAATTAGCTAATGCTCAAAAATAATATTCATTAGGAAAAGTGCAAGGAATAAGAAAACTCCCCGGATCGTCAGTCGATCGGGTTGGCCTTGTCACATCATCCGGTGCCTTGTGAAAGTCCGTTTCATCTTTTCTACTTGGATCGTCCCCATCTTTGTTGAATTTAAAATTAAAAGCGAGTTGGCTCCCGATTGCACCTTGAAAGATAGCTGAAAATGAACTTCCCTATTGTTAGTATATGATCACGTAAAATGAACGTATGTCCGGAAAGTATTTAAGCCTACGGGGTCACACGTCTCGACACAAATGTAATTATAATTAATTAATATAATTAATGTAATTTATTAATTAATTAGATCACGAAAACTAACGGTCATCCGTTAAATGTTAAATAGTTAACGGTACTTAACTGACGGACTTAACGAAGGAGATGTTTAGGAGACCCTCTAGAATATTCTCTAGAGGGGACGGCCACAAAGTGTTGAAGGGTTTTCCAAAACCCTAAACTTGGTCACCAAGTTTACATAACACTATAAAATGAGGCCTAAGTTAATTGTTTTCAATTAATTTCATAACTCCATTCTAAAGGTTACAAAACCCATACATCTCCTCTCTCTCCCTCCCTAATTTCGGTGGTATAACCGAAATCACAAACCCTTTGGGGTTCTTGGTGGTTTTGACCAAAGCAAGCAATAAGGAGAAGCCAATCGTTGCCGGTTCGTGATCAAGTGCTAGCACGCATACATTCGAGTGTTGTGTGTGCGATCGTAGAGAGGTTTTTCTTTAAACCTTATCATAAAGTTTCTTACTTTATCATCTTCAATTAAAGGTATATGCTTTCTCTCTTGGTTAATTAATTAACTACATAGTTTAATTTTCCGCTGCGTGCTTTGTGATTTGATTTGATAATTTGTTATATAACCCAACAGTGGTATCAGAGCCTACTATGTGATGATTAATTACCAAAAAGATCAAAATTTGAAGGGGGGTTAGGGTTCATGAGGATCGAAATTTATATATAAATTTTAGATTAATTTTTGTTATTTTATAATGGTTAATATTAGATTAAATGGAAACAAAATTAATTTTATTTATTTATATATGTTTCGAAATCAGATCTAAATAAAAAAAAAAGTTTTTTTTTAAAACCCTAATTCCAAGTTTTGATCTTTAAGCATTATTATGTGATAATTGCATGCGTTTATGGTGTACTTTTAATTATTTAATTGTTAAATAGAAGTAAAAATCATGAATTTTTCATGAAAATTATTCATGATTATTACTTAGATATATTGATATGAAATCTTGATCATTAGGGTTAATTATGCTAGATAATTGAATAAAAATTGTGTGACAATGTGATTATGTTTTGTGAAAGTCCCTGTTTGACACCAGTTCACTAAAACGACCATAACTAATCAACCGTAAGGAGTTAAAAGCCGAATTTTTTACAGTAGGTGCTTGACTCATAGGGCTACAACTTTTATGTTTTGTGCTAAGCCCAGTTCGGCCTTCTTTAGGGCCAGATTTGGTCGTGAAGCTGCTGGTTTTTCCAGATCAGCATCTTGTTTTTATGGTAGATAATTGTTATAAAAATTTTGGCTTACGCAATCAAGGCAACTTGATGAATGTGGTCTCTTTCCATATGAAAGAGGAGCCAATCTTATACCATAGTGACCAAAATTAGGTTGATTATCTTAATTGTTAAGTTGTAAATTTAGTAAGTTTAATTTTGTCTTTTTATGAAAATTGTGTGCAAAATTGTTTTTGGAAAAATAAACTTGACTAATAACTGTTGAAATAAGATTTTGTTTATAAAATTGGTGCCCTAAAATCAAAAGATACACCGGATCACCCATTTGAACAAACTCTAAGAGAGGTATAAGTCGGAGTGCGTTAGCCTCCTAAAAGAGCGGGTTTTTAATTGCGTTCATCGCAAACCTTTGCCCTTGCGCTTCTTTGTGCATTCAAATGGAGCTACCGAGCTCTTTTGTATTTAAAGGCAATAAAAATGAGTTTTATAAACATATTATGTTTAGAAGTTATGCATGAATCTTCAAACATAACTTTTTGATCACACATCAAATTGATTGACCCAATAAACTTAAGTCATTTGCCATCCAACTCGTAAAGGACACTTGTGGCTGTTGTTTTACTCACTGGTACACAGTGGTGGACAAATTTGCGCGTTCTTGGTTGGGCGACTTAAAGCGAGTTAAGCGGTGAGACCTTGACCCGTGGCAAAAGATAGGACAAAACATGACTACAAATCACTTGATGAATCAAGTGTCATTTGTAGGTCCCATTCTTACTAGGAATTGCACATGTAATGCAATTACTGCTCGTCACTTACCTTTTGAGTGCAATCATTTCTAGCAGATCAACTGATGAAATGATTGTATGTCAATTGGATCTTAGCCTTAATGAAATTAATTGTTTATTTTATAAACATTGGGTAATTAATTTCTTAAGGATTAATTATCAAAAATACCGATAATTGAACTTGAATCTGTTTTGTAAAAGGCAACAAATCCTTCACAAAACATACACCAATCGGCTTTTAGGTCGATGCTAGAAAGAGAAAACTTTCTAAAACCAATTTCAATGACTGTTTTGTCAATAGAGAATTGTTCTAAAAGTTGAAAAGAAAACAGGTGTCATTGAAACTCAGATATCGCTATTCCTGATGCGAGTGCCACTGCTTTGCAGTTGGAAGCATAAAATACTCAGTACAATATACATATTGAGGTTGCTTATTTGATGCTAGAAGCATGTCTCCCGAGCTTCAAAAAGCAATTCGGATTGCAAAATCCGTGTGATATGATCAAATAACTCAAGTCTATGTATGGAAAACAAGTTGGAGATGAATTGTCACTCCATAACTTGAACACGAGTATGGGAAATCCGGTGAGTGCTCATGTACTCAAGATGAAGAGTTACTTTGAGCATTATGGAAAGGTTAAAACTATGCGTATCTTCTGCCGATTGTTATTGGCATAAGAGACAATTGCAAATTTGCATAGCATAGTTGGACTTCATATCAAGTTGATTGAGTATGAAGAAAACCTTCCAAGAAATCTGAGAAACCCCAAGTTCTTATGATCAAGGGGGGAATGGTTTAGAAAGCAAAACAACCGTAAAGCTAAGGGCAAGAACTTTGGTAAGAGAAAACAAAGTGTTTTAGTCTCAAAACCTTAAAAGACCCTTTGGAAAAAGGAGTATACGACTAAAGTCCAGTCTTGTCATCACTATGCTAAAGTGAGACACTGGAAAAGGAATTGTCCTAAGTATCTAGCTGAGTTAAACAAGAAGAAGAAGCAAGCTGGTTTAACCAGTTCTTCAAGTATCTTCTAAAATTGAAAAGAAAACAGGTGTCATTGAAACTCAGATATCGCTATTCCTGATGCGAGTGCCACTGCTTTGCAGTTGGAAGCATAAAATACTCAGTACAATATACATATTGAGGTTGCTTATTTGATGCTAGAAGCATGTCTCCCGAGCTTCAAAAAGCAATTCGGATTGCAAAATCCGTGTGATATGATCAAATAACTCAAGTCTATGTATGGAAAACAAGTTGGAGATGAATTGTCACTCCATAACTTGAACACGAGTATGGGAAACCGGTGAGTGCTCATGTACTCAAGATGAAGAGTTACTTTGAGCATTATGGGAAGGTTAAAACTATGCGTATCTTCTGCCGATTGTTATTGGCATAAGAGACAATTGCAAATTTGCATAGCATAGTTGGACTTCATATCAAGTTGATTGAGTATGAAGAAAACCTTCCAAGAAATCTGAGAAACCCCAAGTTCTTATGATCAAGGGGGGAATGGTTTAGAAAGCAAAACAACCGTAAAGCTAAGGGCAAGAACTTTGGTAAGAGAAAACAAAGTGTTTTAGTCTCAAAACCTTAAAAGACCCTTTGGAAAAAGGAGTATACGACTAAAGTCCAGTCTTGTCATCACTATGCTAAAGTGAGACACTGGAAAAGGAATTGTCCTAAGTATCTAGCTGAGTTGAACAAGAAGAAGAAGCAAGCTGGTTTAACCAGTTCTTCAAGTATCTTCTAAAATTGAATTATAAGTGTTGATGTCATTCAAATGATAATTCAATAGCAAAAGGAGTCAAGTTTAACTTGGACTCTACCTATCTTTGACATTGTTATCTTGTTTAATTTTGTCGAGAAACGCATTTAAACAGTCTTCAAAGTGAAGAGATCTTACAATCAAATGATGAATCATTTGATAAATGCGTGTCTTCGGCATTATCATTGGCAAGAAACGCATTAACAGTCTTCAATGTGAAGAGATCTTACAATCGAATGATGAATCACTTGATAAATGCGTGTCTTTGGAATTGTCGTTAACAAGAAAAGCATTGAAAGACTTCAACGTAAAGGGATCTTACAATCAAATGATGAATCATTTGACAAATGCATGTCTTGTGTTTTTGGCAAGATAACAAGAATACCTTTTCCGCATAAAACCGAAGAGGGCTAAGGAATTACTTGGACTAATACATTCGGATGTATGTGGCCCATTTAGACATGTGTCAAGAAAAGGAGCTAGCTACTTCATAACTTTTACGGATGATTTCAGTCGTTATGGTTATGTTTACTTGCTTAAACATAAACATGAAGTGTTTGAAACATTCAAAGAATTTAAAAATGAAGTAGAAAATCAACTCGGCAAAACCATCAAGATTCTTCGTTTGGATCGAGGTGGTGAATACTTAAGCCAAGAGTTTAAGGATTATCTGAAAGCGTGTGGAATTGTCCAACAGCTTACTCCTCCATACACTCCTCAACATAATGGAGTGTCTGAAAGGAGAAATCGAACCTTGCTAGACATGGTGAGATCTATGATGAGCCTTACGACTCTCCCATTTTCGTTTTGGGATTATGCTCTTGAGACTGTTGTACGCATTCTCAATATGGTTCCAACCAAGAAGGTTGACAAGACACCATATGAATTATGGCATGGAAATGTTCCTAATCTGTCTTACTTAAGAGTCTGGGGATGTGAGGCACTTGTGAAGCGCGATACGCCTGACAAACTTGAACCCAGAACTACTAAGTGCATCTTTGTCGGATACCCTAAGGAAACGATGGGTTACGACTTCTATGATCCAGTCAAAAACACTGTTCGCGTTGCTCGATACGCTGAATTCTTTGAGAAGAAATTAGCTCAAGAGAACAGTGGGAGGGTTGTAGAACTTGATGAGACTCAAGAGGAAGATGTGTCACCTTCTGAAGCTCCTAGCAATCATCAACTTGGGGGGGGGGAATGTTCAAAGTGATGAACCTCAAGTCGATGATGATGAAGCGATTCCACTTCGTAGGTCCGAAAGGACAAAACGTCCTACTGACAGATTATGTCTGATGGTAGAAGAAAACGTTTTAGGAGATCTCGATGAGCCTCCGAATTTCAAAGCTGCATTATCAGATCCGGAATCTGACAAATGGCTTGAAGCTACGAAGGTGGAAATGAAATCCATGATAGACAATCAAGTCTGGAGCTTGGTTGATCTTCCACCAAATGCTCAAACTGTTGGGTGTAAGTGGATCTTCAAGAAGAAGACGGACATGGATGGAAATGTACACACCTATAAAGCTCGTCTCGTGGTGAAAGGTTATACTCAACGTTTCGGTGTTGACTATGATGAGACCTTTTCTCCAGTTGCGGACATTAGAGCTATTAGGATTCTCTTAGCCATAGCTGCGTACTATGACTTTGAGATATGGCAAATGGATGTTAAGACTGCCTTCTTAAATGGTTACTTGGATGAAGAAGTCTATATGGATCAACCTGAAGGTTTTATTGATCCAAAACATCCCAACATAGTATGCAAGCTTCAAAGGTCCATTTATGGACTAAAGCAGGCATCAAGAAGTTGGAACAAGAGGTTTGATGAAGAAATCAAAAAGTTTGGTTTCGTTCAAAATCCCGATGAGCCATGTGTATATCGCAAAGCTAGTGGGAGTAATGTTACTTTCCTTGTCTTTGTATGTTGATGACATATTGATCACAGGAAAACACATTCCAATGTTGCAAGATGTTAAATCCCATCTTGGAAAGTGTTTTGCCATGAAAGATTTAGGAGAAGCGACATTCATTCTTGGAATCAAGATCTACCGAGATAGATCAAAGCGGTTAATTGGACTAAGTCAAAGTGCTTATATTGATAAGGTCACTCATGCAAGGACTTAACTTATCTAGCAAGAACGGTGCTTTTACACCTAATGAGGTGGAGCGTATGCAAAGAGTTCCTTATGCTTCGGCGGTGGGATCTATTATGTATGCGGTAAGATGCACTAGACCTAATATTGCGTTCGCGCAAAATATAGTTAACCATTATCAGCAAAATCCTGGAGAGGATCATTGGATTGTTGTAAAGAATATTCTTAAGTACATGTGTGCTACTAAAGAATTATTCTTGGTGTATGGAAGAAATCCTGATCCAGAATTCAAAGTGAATAGATACTGTGATGTTGGATTTCAGACTGATAAAGATGATTCAAAATATCAGTCGGGATACGTCTTCATTATTTAAATGAAGGCACGGTGGAATGCTATGAGCTAAAAGCAAACCACAGTTGCCATGTCTGCAACAGAGTCTGAGTACATTGCCGCCTCAGAAGCCGCAATGGAAGCAGTCTGGATAAGGAAGTTCATTAGCGGGCTTGACGTGATCCCCTCGAGTGACTTACCCAATGATATGTACTGTGATAATACTGGTGCATTAATCATTGCCAACGAACCCGGAGTTCAGAAAGGCGCCAGACATTATGCTAGACGATATCACTATGTTCGTGAGCAAATCGAACTAGGGGAGATCAAATTACTCAAAGTTCACACAGATTTTAACTTAGTTGATCCTTTCACAAAAGCTTTGTCTAGGCCCAAGCTTGAAAGGCATGCCGAGGGCATGGGACTTAAATTAGCTAGTTATTTCATGTAAATCTGTTGTTTCGGTATTTGGATAAGGGATGTTAAACAATTTATATTTTTCATAATGAAATAAAGTACTTGATATGTTTGATTTCATTTAATATTAATTGTGTCCTATATTTGCATGTTTAATCCTTGAATATTTTATTAATATTCTAAATTGTCCATTGTCGATTAACTATATGGGAGTATAGTTAAACTAAGACAAATCTGAGCGATTGGTTGTATTCTTGGAATATATAATGGATGGTCCCACCAAACTCACATGATATCCATAGTTGATGCATATCGGACTACCCCACTAACGAATTTATCACTTTATGGATCGACGTCATTAAGTGAAATTCGTAAATGGTTACTTTGTTGATCCTTTGACTTGAGATACAAGCAGGTCAGCATGTATGGATTGCACTTACTTGATATAGTTCTAACTCTCCTGAATAAGGGAGTACATAAAGGGCTATTTTCAGAAAGTGTCGTGAAGTATGATGACTGACACGTGTAGTCAATATAGGATTTGTTCCTTCGACTTAAAAGTTGAAGTATGATACCATTGGCGCCCTCATTAGGACTAATTAAGATGTTTGCATGGCCGTGCCCAAATAAATCCAGATGGTTCTCGATTATATTTGGTAATCATTAATTAGTTATGGAATGAGAAACAGAATCGTTAAATCATGAAATGACAATGATCCATATTCATGTTTAACACGGTATCTGAACAAAGGGATAATAAATGTATCAACCATTTAAATATACTTTAAGAAACTATACTTAAATATTTCTGGGAGCATTGGCGTGTTGCTAGACGCTAACCAATGTTATTACCTTCATTTATTACGAGCTCAAGTGAGAGCTGTTAGTATATGATCACGTAAAATGAACGTATGTCCGGAAAGTATTTAAGCCTACGGGGTCACACGTCTCGACACAAATGTAATTATAATTAATTAATATAATTAATTAATGTAATTTATTAATTAATTAGATCACGAAAACTAACGGCCGTCCGTTAAATGTTAAATAGTTAACGGTACTTAACTGACGGACTTAACGAAGGAGATGTTTAGGAGACCCTCTAGAATATTCTCTAGAGGGGACGGCCACAAAGTGTTGAAGGGTTTTCCAAAACCCTAAACTTGGTCACCAAGTTTACATAACACTATAAAATGAGGCCTAAGTTAATTGTTTTCAATTAATTTCATAACTCCATTCTAAAGGTTACAAAACCCATACATCTCCTCTCTCTCCCTCCCTAATTTCGGTGGTATAACCGAAATCACAAACCCTTTGGGGTTCTTGGTGGTTTTGACCAAAGCAAGCAATAAGGAGAAGCCAATCGTTGCCGGTTCGTGATCAAGTGCTAGCACGCATACATTCGAGTGTTGTGTGTGCGATCGTAGAGAGGTTTTTCTTTAAACCTTATCATAAAGTTTCTTACTTTATCATCTTCAATTAAAGGTATATGCTTTCTCTCTTGGTTAATTAATTAACTACATAGTTTAATTTTCCGCTGCGTGCTTTGTGATTTGATTTGATAATTTGTTATATAACCCAACAAATATGGGTTGTCGCGCTAACGAGATACGCTCACCTGGACTGGTGAGCAGCGCTCATGTTTTTCCCGTGATGCGCGAGCGGCACTCGTGTCCTCCAAGAGCGATACTCCTTTTTTGGCATTTTATTAACTATACAAATAGTATGTATCGAATTTGTATGTTCATAACTTGAAAGGATCTCAACTTATTTCATTCAAAACTTAGGGTTTGAAGTGTAAATAATTAAAACTTGTATTATTTAAAGCGTTTAGTTAAAACCTTTTAATAAAACATGAACATCCTAATTAATTACGATTAATTAACTAAGCAAATAAATTAATCTAAATTTAATTTATTTATGCAATAATTAATTAACATAACTAATTATATATGGAATAAGTTAATAAAACAATAATTAACTAATTAATTCCCTAAAACGATCTATCATGTATGTAATATAATCAACTAATAATAAATAGAGAAACAAAGAAAGAAAGAAACACTAACCTCTTAGTAGAAAACCGGAAACTACCCGTCACGTACTAGAGCCCAAAATAGAACTCCTCTTTAGTTCCGTACACACGAACGGATTTTCGACACTTAGCTATGAAACGGAAATGATACAGGATAAAGATCATTTAAAGTTGAAAAACTTCACAGGTAAAGTTGAATGATCTTGATCTTTGGATTAAAATCAAAGATTCTAGATCTAAAGATGATTTTTAAATCTTGATCCTTAATTTTAATCTAAAGGTTAAAATTCCCCAACTTTACTTATAAGATTGTTTTTAACTTTAGAGAATTTAAATGTAATATAATGTCATCTTAAAAAATTAGCTTAATTATCCTTCTAAGTATATATAATTATTATGACATCATGGATAAAATTAAAAGAGAAAATAAGTAATATTTACATGTTTTTTTTAAGTTATTAAAAAGATTATGAGGCTATTTATTTAGAGGGTATATTATTTTTGGGTATGAAAATATGGAAAGATGGAGCCTAGGGAAGGGACATGGAGCTTGTAGGACAAGAAAACCCTTGGCGTTTTGAAAGTTCGAGGCTTTTTTGTTTCTTTCTTTTTTTCTATAGATCTTTTCATTGTCACTAGTACTCACAGCTCATCTCTCTATCAAATATACCATACGTACCTCGCAAAAAAGAAAAGCAAAAAACAAAAAGAAAAATGGCTTTTTTGTTAACAGATCTGGAAAACAATTGGTTCGATTATCATCATCATGGGCAACTCAATCACCACTAGTACGAGTACTAACAAGTGTTAACAATTGTTTCTCAACTGCTGCTTTCGGTTTTTGAAAATAAGAAACCGCTGGATTCGGTTCGGTTTCTTGGTTTTTCGGTTCGGTTTAGTTCAGTTTTCGGTTTGGCTTTGGTTTTTTTTTTACACAAAATTGATAATTAATTTTTCTAATTAATCATGATTAATAATTAATTCTCGGTTCTAGGATGCAGTTAAAACCTACGAAGAAATTAACACTTTTTAAATGAGTTATATCACATGCACCTCAGTTAGTGATATAAGGGGCAAGGGTGTAATGCCACAAATTCGCTCTTTGGTAAGTTTTCGGCGAATCAAAATGCGCCACGTGTTTTTGCCAAAAACTAGCCAAAACTTGCCAAATCACATGGTGTAGTGCTACAAAACTAGCCAAAACTTGCTAAATTGTCGATGCCGGAAAAGTTTTATAGGTTGCCGGAAAAGATAAAAAAGTGACCGTTTTTAATAAAAAAGGATACTTGGGCTCAGAATTTGGGGGTCGGGAATTTCGGAAGTCGGGGACGCCATGGCTGCTAACCCGAAGGTTTACCCCGCCAAGATACGCCCCGGATCATCCGAGTCCCATTTTTACGAACAACTTTGTATCATCATCGCTCATTTAACATAACACCGGCAACCTAAATGTTCAACGATATCATCGGCTAAAACTACTTTTTCCAGCTACCTATTGCTTTAATGGAACAAAATACGGCAACACTGCCAAGGAAAAATCCGGCAACGCTACCGCTAAGTTAACACTACCAAGCTAATCACAAACATGCAATTAACGACAATGTAAAGATATAAATATACATATATAAGCATAAGCAGCAGCAGCAGTTAACCGGAAAACCCAAAAAAGGGCTCGCCGGGAAACTGTATAAACCGAAAACCTCAAAAAGGAGTCACCAGAAAACCGAAGCAACACCAGAAACCCAAAAAGGAGGTCACAAAACCGATTAAACCAGAAACCCCAAAAAGGAGGTCACCGGAAAACCGATTAAACCGGAAACCCCAAAAAAGGAGTCGCCGGAAAACCGATTAAAAGTAGCCAAAGAGCCAATAATGTGTCAACTACACCCTTGCCAAAGCCAAACAACAATTTGGCCGTAAAAAAGTGAACGTTTCTGGCCGGCAACCACCGGAAACCCCAAAAAGGGGTTTCCGATCTCACCGGAATAAGGGTTTGTACGTTAGGAGCATCGGCAAGTTTTTCCGGCATGGATTCCGGCAATAGAAGCCAAGAAAACCATAGGATTAGCCTCAAAATCGAAAACCCCCAAATTAATTTTTAGGTTTCCGGTGTATAAAAAGAGTTTTGGCACAAGAACAAAAAAAACGGTCACAAGGATCGGCCAAAAGTGGCCGATATATATAGCCGATGTAACTTGCCAAAACTAGCCGATGCACATGCTATAAGCTTGTCACAGAGCCGAAGCTAGCCGATCCATTTTGCCGATAAAACTTGCCGACTACACCCTTGTCCCTAAATATAAAAAGTATGATAAATAACGTTATTGATTTATTATACTTGATTTATTACAAGTATTAACGGGTTGTAATGAGTCATTACAGGAATGATCATAAAAATCCTTAAGAGATCATATTTGTCATTCCTAATTAGTTAAACTAACAGGGACATAAATAGATATAAATAACTTACAACAATAGATAAATTGTAAAATGATATAAAAATAATTAAATTTAAAATATATATGGTTTCGGTTCGTTCGGTTTTGGTGGTCGGTTTTTGTATAAAACCGAAAACCCGAACCGATCCGTTCGGTTTTAGAAAACCAAAACCAAACCAATGGTTTGGTTCGGTTTTTGGTTTTTTCGGTTTCGGTTTTTTCGGTTTTTTTGTTTTCGTTTTCCGGTTGATTTTTGCTCACCCTCATTATTTTTGGGTATGAAAATAAGGAAAGATGGGGGAGCCTAGGGAAGGGACACGGAGCTTGTAGGACAAGAAAACCCTTGGCGTTTTGAAAGTTTGAGGCTTTTTTGTTTTTTTTTTTTTTTTTTTCTCTATAAAGCTTTTCATTGTCACTAGTGCTCACAGCTCAGCTCTCTATCAAAAATCCATACCTACCTCGCAAAAAAGAAAAGCAAAAAACAAAAAGCAAAACACAAAAAGAAAAATGGCTTTTCTGTTGAACAGATCTGGAAAACAATTGGTTCGATTATCATCATCATCATCATGGGCAACTCAATCACCACTAGTACGAGCTAACAAGTGTTAACAATTGTTTCTCAACTGCTGCTGTTTCTTCTTCTCTAGGCGGCATGATCCAAGAATCAAACCCTGTTTTAGCTGACCCTGCCTTAAAAGGTTCTTTATTCGTCTTCTTTTAAATTTAATCATCTGTATTTGTATGAAGAAAGTGAATTTATTTACATATATAACTTATAATAATAATTTCACTTTTCAGATCTGACTGTTAATTTTGGCGGATATATTTCTAAGATTATGGTGGACACAATTCAGAACAAACCACTTCCTTCTACTACTTAATTTCACACATTCTTGGATGGTTTGTTTTCTTTTTACTTTACTTTTCCTTTTAATTAATATATTCTTCTTTGAAAATTTCATTTATTAAGTTTACTGATTTATTATTGTTTATTTTCTTTTGTTAAAAAAATGGAGTAGTTATTATACCTACTCAATCATAATAATTTATCTACATATTTTCAGATCTGTTTAGCAAGTTACCCCATGACACGAAAGACTCGGCGTCGGAGACAGGTTAATTATCATTGTTAAAACTTTTTTCTTTATTTTAATATTATTATTACTCTAGGATTTGTTCTTATTAATATATTAATTGAGTAATATAATATATATTTATATATCAAATTGATAAGTAGGTCAGGCTGAGAAAAACCCTACTGATCCTGAGATGATCAAAGCCACCGCAGGTTTAGTCTTTTTATATAAATTAGTTCATACATACATTTTTTTCTATATATAATACGTAATAATATGTTGATTTATGTTGATATCCAGTTCTTGTTGATACTTTAACTGGCGGGTTGCTCAAATACTTGCCAAAACCAGGTATTTATGCTGTACTTTGTTTCATTTCATTTCACTTTTTTTCATTATTCATTTGACTTGATACCTTCAAATCAACAGTGTTATTATTAGCCATATTGTTACTACTAGTCAAAAATAAATAAATAAATTTAGGAGGATATCAAAATCATGTTGTGTGTGTGTGTGTGTAATTTGATGTGTATCAAAATCATCTCTACAACAATAATCATTTCCATCATCGGAAAACAGTATGATGGACCGTCGTATAGAAAAACACCTCATGGTTGCACTTGAGGCTATGATTGCTAGTATAAAAAATGGAGTAGTTATTATACCTACTCAATCATAATAATTTATCTACATATTTTCAGATCTGTTTAGCAAGTTACCCCATGACACGAAAGACTCGGCGTCGGAGACAGGTTAATTATCATTGTTAAAACTTTTGTTTTCTTTTTACTTTACTTTTCCTTTTAATTAATATATTCTTCTTTGAAAATTTCATTTATTAAGTTTACTGATTTATTATTGTTTATTTTCTTTTGTTAAAAAAATGGAGTGGTTGCCCTCTTTTTTCCTTTTTTTCCCCCTACTGTTAAGCGTCTAATTTATGGTTGTAGAGAGCACCAATTAAAGCAGTTTTTCACTTTGTTTTCAAGTTTTGATCACTATTGACATTAGGCGGTAGCACGTGTGGGGAGTAGTATTGGGCGTAATTGGTGTTCTCAACAATTGTAAAAACTGTTCCCATAACTTTTCTCTTGATTTAAATAGGTGCCGGGTGTAACTGTTTTGATCCATCGTGTATTGGCAATATCGTTATTATCTTCACTTGACAATACCCAGCTACACTAATATCTTGTTTATGTCTCAGATTTCAAGGTTAAAGGGGCCAACTTCAACTTTACTCGGGATACAAATGCGCTCTATCTCACAGTGAACGTCTTAGGTTTGGCAAAAGAACACCTTGTCGTGTGGGTCATTAAGGAGCGTGTAATAGTTACTAGCAAAATCGGAGTTGCGCCGGACCAAAAGGTATTTGAGGCGATATGGTTGCCGGACGATCATATTTATGATGTTGACGAGGTCACCGGTACCATCATGGAGGATGGCCAGCTCAAGATCTCTTTCCCTGTCTCCAAGGAAGGCCGCGACCAGCCAAAAGAAAAGTACTTCGAAGTTATTATGGTTTAGTTATGTACCTCTAGCTAGTTTATGGTTAATAAGTATTTTGAAGGTCTGGGACGTATGATACTTTTGGTTGTCTAGATCTGTATTGCTACTACTGTGGTTTAATTTGAACTTTATGGTTGATTAGGTGGTCTAATTATGTACCTTTAAAGTGTATTGAAGATCGATCTTGGACGATCATCACTATGATACTTTTATTATGTACCTTTAGCTACCTAGTTTATGGTTAAAAGTAGGGAAAACTTTCATTTTTTTGCCACTTTGGACACCCACCTTTTATTTCTGGGACGTGTGATACTTTTGGTTGTTTAGATCTGTATTGCTACTACTGTGGTTTAATTTGAACTTTATGGTTGATTAGGTGGTCTAATTATGTACCTTTCTAGCTAGTTTATGGTTAATAAGTATTTTGAAGGTCTGGGACGTATGATACTTTTGGTTGTCTAGATCTGTATTGCTACTACTGTGGTTTAATTTGAACTTTATGGTTGATTAGGTGGTCTAATTATGTACCTTTAAAGTGTATTGAAGATCGATCTTGGACGATCATCACTATGATACTTTTATTATGTACCTTTAGCTACCTAGTTTATGGTTAAAAGTAGGGAAAACTTTCATTTTTTTGCCACTTTGGACACCCACCTTTTATTTCTGGGACGTGTGATACTTTTGGTTGTTTAGATCTGTATTGCTACTACTGTGGTTTAATTTGAACTTTATGGTTGATTAGGTGGTCTAATTATGTACCTTTAAGCTAGTTTATGGTTAAAGTGTATTGAAGATCGATCTTGGACGATCATCACCACGATACTTTTATTATGTACCTTTAGCTACCTAGTTTATGGTTAAAAGTAGGGAAAAATCACCCGTATAGACTCAACCTTTCATTTTTTTTGCCACTTTGGTTACCCACCTTTTATTTTTGTTAGAATGAGATGCAACTTTTGGTTGTTTAGATCTGTATTGCTACTACTGTGGTTTAATTTGAACTTTATGGTTGATTAGGTGGTCTAATTATGTACCTTTAAAGCTAGTTTATGGTTAAAAGTAGGGAAAACTTTCATTTTTTTACCACTTTAGTCACTCAACTTTTATTTTGTTAAAATGAGATGTAACCTTTGGATAAGTTTTTACATTAATTACTCACATTGTAAAAAATTGTTGAAAAATGGTATTAAAGTATACTTGAACACCAACATGTAATTAGGTAACCTATAAAGAGTCCATCTTAGCTTTCACGTAGCTTGTCATGTCACTTAAAACAATTATTTTTGTCATCAAAACTTAAGATGACACATCAACACCTTATTAAATCCATCCATACCCATTTACCGTTTCTATTTTTAACCTAAAACTTCTTTGTAACTAAAGGAATCGAAAACCTTTTAAATATCTTTGTATATAAAGTCATTGGTTGTTGTTTATATAATATTTTTTTAACTTTAATTAATGAATAAATGATTTATGATGAGTGATATCATATATGTATCTTATGTTATGCATTATATATATTATTTTTATGAATCTAATGGTTAAAGCTAAAATTAAAATAGGTATTGATTTTATGTCAAAGAGAATAGACAATGGGTAAATATTAATTATCATTTTAATAAAAATAAAAGTTGGGTAACTAAAATGTTAAAAAAGTGAAAAGTTGCATCCTATTTTAACAAAAATAAAAAGTGAGTGCTTATAGTGGTAAAAAAATGAAAGGTTGCATCCTATTTTAATAAAAATAAAAGATGGGTGACTAAAATGACAAAAAGATGAAAGGTTGAGTCTATACGAGTTATTTTTTCCTTAAAAGTATTTTGATGATTGATCTTGAACGATTATAAATATTATAATTTTTGGTTTAATCTTATTGCTACTACTGTGGTTTAATTTGAACTTTATGGTTGATTAGGTGGTCTAATTATGTACCTTTAGCTACCTAGTTTATGGTTAAAAGTAGGGAAAACTTTCATTTTTTTTGCCACTTTGTTACCCACTTTTATTTTTGTTAAAATGAGATGTAACCTTTGGATAAGATTATACAAATCCTACATAATATAAATGTCTCTTAAATAAATGGTGGTTACTGCCTATGTGGCATTGCTTAGAAAGCAGAATAAGGCAAAATATGCTAATTTGGCAATTAAGTATGAACTCTACGGATCAGTTTTTTCAAAGAACGGTTATTCCTCTCTCAATTTCTGCAACTGTTTGGCTTTTTAAATTCCAATAAACCGTAAAAAGTTTCATAACTCAAATAAACATAAAACAAGTTTCCTTTCTCACATTCAACATCATCTTTCATGGAGAAAATCATGGTTTGATAGTCTGATCCCCATTTTTTCTTGAATCAAACTCGAAACAATAATGGTGTTATTAATCTTCATCATCCCCAATTTTCAGATGGAAGGTATATTAATCAATTTCAGGTATGCTTCAGTTTTTTGAGTTTTCAATTTTAGGGTTCTTTAATAAAAAGCATCTAAATATTTGGTTATAATAATAGAAATCTACTTTTCAGATGTTACAATATACACCGAGGGTCAATTGTAATTTTTAAAATAATTGATGCATTCTAACATCATTATCTTGACTTTTTGCTTGGATAATACGGGTGAATCTTTGGTACAGGCATGATTGCTCCCAAGAACTAAGGTCAGTTTAAGCGACATCTTTTTACCCTAATATGGTAATTTACTAAACTTAGATAATTTTTTTTTAAATGATGTGTGTGTTGACTATCTCTGTTCTTAATCCAGATTATGCATCTTAGAAGCTTGATAGCAAAAACATGAATTTATATTCTTTTCATTATTTTGAAATCTGAATTTTGGGTTTTTTCTGAGTCATTTATAGGCCATTGAAATAATTTGAAGTATGTGTATATTTATATTTATATCTTATATATATATATATAAAAGTTGTAAGAATGAAATTAATGCTGGAGGATTAAGAATTGATTAGGGTTTTTATTAATTTACTAGGAAGCATAAAGGGATGAAGAAGATCAAATGGGAATTAAAACTGACTGGTATGTTTAGATTGTTTTTTATACTTTTTGGTTTTTATTTTGAATGGTAAATGCGTGTCTAGATAAAATTCGGAATCTGCAACACCAAATGGTGTTTCTGGTTCAATAAGCCCAAACGGATATGGTTTGGTATCTCAATTTGGTTATGGATCATTGACTACAAATAGTTTGGGTTCAAGGTTAGGTGTTGGTACTTTAAACCTAAATGGTGTGGAAATTTACTTGACGGAAAAGCCAGATTTCAGAGGTGGCATCGTTTGCCAACTCAGCAACCATTTCCCCGAAGGGAAAACAGGTTTATACATATGTGTTGATGCTTTTAGGAGTTCATCAGTGATTGCCCAATCTAATTTTTTCAATTGTGTTAGTTTTGTTTTGTGAGTTTCAAGCATATATGTAGCTGTTGTATATTGTGTGCCCAATCTTTTTTTCGATGATGGGTTCTTGATTTCTGTTGTATATTGATTTCTGTCAATAGTTTGTTTTATTTTGCAACTTGGTTCCCTTTTACTATACCAGTTCTATGGCGATTGGAGTTTTAGCTGCTGATCTCATACTTCTTTAGCAAGTACATCTCCATATTCTACTATGTGATAGGTGCTTAGTAGACATAACACACAGAAACACAGCTAAGTATATGCACAGCTTGCTAGAAAATGATAAACAACAAATACACAGTGAAGCACGCTACTTCTCCCATCCATGTTTCGGAACAAAATAAGACATCTTTATATGATTATCTAATTAAGCATTCGGAAAAAAGCCAATAGGCAATTGAAAAGCAACTTATGATAGTGAACTTGCCATGTAGGTATTAAAAGTCATTGCTGTTTTACTTCCTCGGTTTAATGAAATATGTTGCTTCCAGATTGATCACGAATTATCATTAATGTGTAGCCACTTCAGAATGTGGGGGTGGCACCAGTAGTTTACTGAGCCTCTCTAATATGACAGGAAAGTGCAACATTTCTTTGCCTTGAAGACCACAGTAGATTGGGACACGTTTTGAGTCAGCTTCAGCCAAAATATGTAAGTTTCAGCCCGTAATGTGGTTGTTATATTCCAAAGTCTTGCATATTTACACTATTTTTTAATATGCGGGCATCTTTGTTATCTACGGAGCTCACAACAACAGAATGCCAGAAGAATTAATAATGGATCATAATTCTCTGGTTATATTACACGCAGACTGTCGTATCTTCGCTGTTGCCTAGCTCTTCATTGCCTCTGTTTGGGAACACTCATTCAATGTAAGGTGCTCCCGAGGTTAGTGAATTTTATCCCCACACTTTCATTTATTATTTTGTTTGATTTTATAATGTAATTTCTTTCCTTTACGAATCTGTACGGCATTCTGGTAGACTTCACGCTATGAAGGAGAAGTACATGGCAGCCCCACTGCAGGTTGTATCAAACATCCAGGTAACTTGGAGAACCCTTTGTTCTATTGCTTCTTTGATGAAAAAAAAAGTGATAGACTTCACTCTTGGCATTTAACTTCACGACTCACATCTCAAATACAGATAATTTGTGTTGAGCTTTGTTACCTTCAGCTTCAAAAGTAGTTTTGTGATCCAGTTAATATCGATGCACTTATTACTATCAAAACGGTCAATGTTATTCAAAGTACATAGACACGGCAGGGATGCTTTGGATCTGTTTGTGAATAAAGTGTATGAATTGGGTTATACATAATTCCAGTTGGGCAATAAAGGTTTTAGCTAAGATTGTAATAGGTCAGGTCAGGTAAATGGGTCCAACATGGTTCCAACATACTAAATAGTCATCCACGACATCCATCACAATTCTGTGAATACATCAGACAGATTGAACTGCATGTCTGAATGACCAACTGCAGCTTTTGTGTTAACATCCACACACTCCTTTTTGCAAATATCTCATGATGTTGCTTTCCCACTAAGCAGTTTTTTAACGTACTTTTATCTTGGGGCAGCCCTTTCACCATTCTCTTTTGTGACAAAGTTGTTAACTAATCAAAACCTTGAATCTATCTATCCTGATACACATTAAAATCTATCGATCTGTTATTATGATTATTTTAGATAAGTATTATTATTATTATTATTATTATTATTATTATTATTATTATTATTTTCTTTTATTAAATCCACTACTGCATTTATTATTAACAGGGCTCTGAGGTGGAACAAACGCTGTTGTTTTTATCGATTGAAGACTGATCGAGGGATCTAAAATTGATCACGGTTTCTAATTTTATAATCATGGTCATGAATATAATCAGGTTGTCTCACGGGAGTCATGGTAACGTTCCTTTATGCTCATACTTATAATATTTAGTATTAATTTTGTTACTTTTCCTCTTAGACAAGTAACACAAAATAAATCATATTTGCACCGTCTATTTTTATGTTTAGTAGCTTCACGAATTTTATTGAAAGATGTAAAATCTTTTAGATACATTTCGAAGTTGAGTAAATTGTTTTTTATACCTAAAAAGTGACAAAAGCAATGCTGAATTGGCACTAGACTATGGATGTTTAGAATCAACACCAGACATAAATACATACACGTTAACGCTGCAAATATCAAATTTATACCCTTATTTTAGTGATTATTTCTTGCTATCCGATTACAATTGAAGAGGATTGTAGACTTAATCTTTGGTTTCGTGGTCCAAGTTTTTGGGTTGACAAAATTTAAAATTATTGATGAATTAGTTCAACGCGTCAAATGGATAAAGTAATTATTTTTTTGCTAAAATGGGAGCAACTAAGATGGGTTGAATGTATCAACCAGTGAGAAAGTTGCTTGCAGCAATGAGTAATGGTTGGGTTGAACATTGACAACAATGTTTAGATGTTTGTTAAGTCAGTAGGAAGAATGTTCTCCTATGTTGATCTAGAGGTAACGAAAGATTTTTTATTTTAAAAACATAGTAATCTTTTCTCTTCTGATTTTGGATTGATGTTCCTTCAGGCTAATCCTCCTGTATAGAAGGATCAACCTCCAAATTTAGCTGCTTTAGTTCCATCTGACTCCTCGAGCATAACATATGTTTTGGAGAAAATAGCTTCTTTAAAGATTGACGGAGGTGTAATTAGCAAGCCAGTTGCTGCAAATAGCAAGCCAGCCACAGGTATGGCTGCTTTCTTAATATGTATTCATTTCTTTTTTTTTTATTGATTTTTGCCGTGTATACATGTCCCTTTTTTGCTTTGATCAGGCCTCATGTCATGTCCCAACACATATGTATTAGTTCGAGTATATACAATATATTTGCAAGGCGTTTTAGTTTTTATTATATATCATTAATGGACTTTGATAAGATCAGTCACCAACATTGTCATAAAAAAAAGTAGGAATGGCTCAAACAGAACAATAAACCCGATAGAGCCTTCACTAAGTATTGGTAATGATTTATGCACGTTATACAAGAGAAAGCAACTTTCCCATATCTGTATAAAATGGCATCTTCTTGCCAGTTACCAG
Organism: Erigeron breviscapus; assembly: GCA_034093135.1. Classification (NCBI taxonomy): domain Eukaryota; kingdom Viridiplantae; phylum Streptophyta; class Magnoliopsida; order Asterales; family Asteraceae; genus Erigeron; species Erigeron breviscapus. The sequence continues at coordinate 94,932,615 of CM067167.1, read as the reverse complement.
ATCATAGTTTAGTTATACCTGTCATGAAATGAAGGAAATAAGTTATATATCTAATATTGGGTGAGATGGCCAGATGGTATATCTGTGGTAATGGCAGGTCAAGGGTATATGACTATATTTGCTTGGCAATCTAGGGTGCTAGAAACCTATTGAGGTGATTTCACTTGATGATTTGCTATGAACATGTTCCTATAGGATAAGTATAATGTGTATGTTCTATGCTAAGTATTGTACAACTTATCATTCATTTTTATATGATCTAAACTATATATAATTTTAGGTTTTCTAATTTGCGGGGTAGATTATTAGAATGTTTTTGGAAATCTTAGATTGTATAGTCATTAAAAAATGTATGTACATAACTACCTGTTGCATGGATAAGATTTTTGTTAAGTCATAAAAGCATCACCAATCTAAAATAATTGGATTGTGGATGGGTTACGGATCGAAACAGGTAAACTTTGTACCTCGAGTTGACCTGGTACCCTTTTTCTCCCAATATGTTCAAAATTTATATAGATAACTCAATCTCAAATTAGACTACAAGTTTACAACACGTGAAATTACTCTAAAAATTTTATAAGTTTCTATATGCAGTTACATGCAACTTAGCCGTGAAAAGATTCATAGATTTTTGACATACCAAATGTTGCCCATTTCAAAAAGACTACACACTTTCCTACCAGAATTTTATTATTGCGATATACATTGTCAATTCCAGATTTTAGCAAAAATCGTTTTCCGTTGTGCTATGGCTGAACTTAGTGGTCGTCCTGAAAGCTTCTTTCCGTTGTGCCATGACTGAACTTCAACCCCCTAAATATAAATTTGGGGATATGCTTACTGTGATTTTGCCAGACACAATGGCTCATTTTATGGTACCAAGTTTTGACCCATATGATTGTATCTACTCTCTTTTAAGGTAGCAACATAGGTGGGTTGGGTAATAGGTTAAATTTATATGATTTTATATCATGTCGAATATAGGTACATAAATCATATTATTAGAATACTAATATAAATTGCACGTAGGAGAATCCATCTTGGTGAAGCAGGTAGCCACCACATCCCAATACCCATAATTACTGCAAATGGAGTTGCAGTTGCATACATTGCAGTCTACGATACATACTATTCCCGTCATCTGTCAATTGCTTTGTTTCGTTTCTCACTTTATAGCATCTTTTCATCTTGCTTATACCTTAATTTCAATTGAATGTAGGTTGTGACTTTTGAAGATTGGCCCACGATTTCTGGATACGGATGGATCGGTTTATACACACTCTTGCCACGAACCCATTGAAGATCTCAACAAGAAATGCAATCAGTTTTATTAACCAAGATCTCACTTTCTAGAAACTAATAAAAAGGTTGTCTATGGCACGTTTCCATATTAGTTAAGCTCACTATTTGACCCGTTTGAGCCGTTTAGGATAATACACTACTCAATTAGACCTATTGATAAGTAAATGAGTCGAACTGCCATCTTTTTAATTATATATATTTTTGTTGATTGAGCTCATTGCCTCCTATTATTGCTGTTTATTGTTTATTACCAATGCGAAGCTAGCTGTAGTTAGAATTATTGATTGGATCACCTGAAGTTCGGTATCCCTGAATATAGATTATGTTGCTACCTGCGCGCGCACACACACATACCGTGTATTGATTGAATACCGAAATACTATGTGAACTAGCTTAGGAACCCGCGTATTATGCGGGCAAATTAAGATAATACTTATTTGAATATACTGAAAAATGTCTGTATATGTCATGTGTCTCAGTGCAACAAGTCAACAAGATGCGAAAAAATATATGATAAGAACTCCATTGTGAATATTTTGTTTCAATTTATGTCGTATACAACCAGTTTTTTTGTTTATAGCATTCGAGTCTAACAAAACTTAATGTATTACAAGAATATATGGTTATTTGGGTACCAAAATGGCAAAACTTACAAGTTTGATATATAAAGTTGCCCATTTCAAAAAGACTACACACTTTCCTACCAGAATTTTATTATTGCGATATACATTGTCAATTCCAGATTTTAGCAAAAATCGTTTTCCGTTGTGCTATGGCTGAACTTAGTGGTCGTCCTGAAAGCTTCTTTCCGTTGTGCCATGACTGAACTTCAACCCCCTAAATATAAATTTGGGGATATGCTTACTGTGATTTTGCCAGACACAATGGCTCATTTTATGGTACCAAGTTTTGACCCATATGATTGTATCTACTCTCTTTTAAGGTAGCAACATAGGTGGGTTGGGTAATAGGTTAAATTTATATGATTTTATATCATGTCGAATATAGGTACATAAATCATATTATTAGAATACTAATATAAATTGCACGTAGGAGAATCCATCTTGGTGAAGCAGGTAGCCACCACATCCCAATACCCATAATTACTGCAAATGGAGTTGCAGTTGCATACATTGCAGTCTACGATACATACTATTCCCGTCATCTGTCAATTGCTTTGTTTCGTTTCTCACTTTATAGCATCTTTTCATCTTGCTTATACCTTAATTTCAATTGAATGTAGGTTGTGACTTTTGAAGATTGGCCCACGATTTCTGGATACGGATGGATCGGTTTATACACACTCTTGCCACGAACCCATTGAAGATCTCAACAAGAAATGCAATCAGTTTTATTAACCAAGATCTCACTTTCTAGAAACTAATAAAAAGGTTGTCTATGGCACGTTTCCATATTAGTTAAGCTCACTATTTGACCCGTTTGAGCCGTTTAGGATAATACACTACTCAATTAGACCTATTGATAAGTAAATGAGTCGAACTGCCATCTTTTTAATTATATATATTTTTGTTGATTGAGCTCATTGCCTCCTATTATTGCTGTTTATTGTTTATTACCAATGCGAAGCTAGCTGTAGTTAGAATTATTGATTGGATCACCTGAAGTTCGGTATCCCTGAATATAGATTATGTTGCTACCTGCGCGCGCACACACACATACCGTGTATTGATTGAATACCGAAATACTATGTGAACTAGCTTAGGAACCCGCGTATTATGCGGGCAAATTAAGATAATACTTATTTGAATATACTGAAAAATGTCTGTATATGTCATGTGTCTCAGTGCAACAAGTCAACAAGATGCGAAAAAATATATGATAAGAACTCCATTGTGAATATTTTGTTTCAATTTATGTCGTATACAACCAGTTTTTTTGTTTATAGCATTCGAGTCTAACAAAACTTAATGTATTACAAGAATATATGGTTATTTGGGTACCAAAATGGCAAAACTTACAAGTTTGATATATAAAGTTGCCCATTTTCACCTAAGCCTGTGCCACCTCCAGTATAGTACTTAGTATGTAAGTTGAAGTTGTTCTGTGTTTACAGTAATATTGATCAAATTATGACTATAAGAATCGGTTTATGTTTATAATTTTACCTTGAGGGGAACCCATTTGGCCGATTCTTCACTTGATGAAGGTTCTGCTCCTCTTTCTTCCATCTCTATTTGCATAGATCAAAGTAGTTAAGGGTAAAGTTTGTTAAATCTTGACAATATCAGTTTGGTTTCATCCTGCCACTTGCATTGTACCCTTTATTTGATTTAAACTGTGCTTTTTCTAGGGTTTAGATGTTTAATATGTAGGAAATGAGAGAACAAGGAATAGATAAGGATAGATGGCTGCTGTTTAAGAGTGTGAGTGGTGCTTTTGACCTGGTGTATTAACCGCACTAATGGGGTGAGTGGTGCGGCAACACTACTCTGATGCAAAGGTAGGAACACGAGCGGGTATATAGAGGGTGACCTCCAGATTTTAGGGTATCTAAAGAAACAGGAAACATTCGCTTGGATTCTTGGATATTGTGAACAAAATGACATCCATTTGCCTCATGTTACCGTTTATCAGTCCTGGTGTACTCGGCTTGACTAAGGTTGCCACTAGATGTTAATGAAAACACCAGAAAGGTTGGCTCATATATGGTATAGTGAAAGATAGACAAAACTTCGAGAAAATGTTGTTTCTCAACATACTTTAGTTGATGTGACTAGCAATGAGCATTCCTTGGAAATGGTTACCGATGAGCAGTTTTGCAATATCTTGGGCGTACAGAACCCCTCATTGAGAAAGTTGTTGACCCTTGCATCAGTAACAACTCTAAATATTATAGGAACATTGACGATTCAATATCAGATACCATGTCTGATGAGGACGTGGAAGAACATGTGGGTGCTCGCAGGATTCGGGCCAGGAAAAGGTTTGTCATTGAGGATCTGATTGATGATTAATGATTAATTACCATTATAGATCAGGGCTGTTTCAAAAGTTGTTGTCGTCGTTGTTGTTCTGGTTAAAGCCTTTGCTGGTTTGGTGACTTTTTTCATGCAGAATTGACACTACTGGTGTCATAGGTGATGTAATTAGCTATTAAAATCTCGGATTCCAATTTAAGTAAATCTATTGGGCCAAAACGCAAAGCATGAGTTGTTTGTTCGGATGTATCTTTTTCTAAAGATGAAAGCTAGCAGTAAAAACACCCCCCACCCCACTCCACACAGATGCACATGTTCTGGCCCTGACTTAATAGTTGTGAAAACGAGAGTGTACTACTTTATAAGATTATCTATGCAGCCCACTTGCTGACCATGTCGGGCTACTCTTTTGTTTCCTGTAATATACTGCAAGTGTATGACACATTTATTTGGTGTCATTTTAATGGTTCATAGTTATTTTTGGTGGTACCTACATCCTTCTCTTCCATGTTTAAGTTTAATGATGTTTGCCGATGACCCTCGGTCCAAATGGTTGATGTATACTATTCAAGAAAATATATTGTAAAAGAAAAAGATGGGTAAGATGTAAACGGAGTTTTAATTTTTATTATTTTCATACTTTATTAACAGCGAAACTGAGTTAAGATGATTGATGGTAATAGTATTAGTCTCACTTCCTCTCCCATTCATTACTAGGTAGGTATTTCATAGAAGTGAATTATTTTACAACTAGCCTATGTCTGATGAAATTCTTTCCAAGATGGACGTCATTAAAAAATGTGGGTTCTAATTAATCTTGAGGAACAGAGTTCTAATTATGGTTTCTTTTGTCTATGAATTTAAATGAGGGTAGAAACGGTTTTAAATATCAATGTATATTCTTCTTTTGCATGTCTTTCCTTATCAAGTTAAATATTCTAATTTTATATTAAGGATAGCACGTATACAAAGCAAAAAGTAGTGAAAATTGAAGTTGATGTTCTCAAAGCTCTTAAGTTTAAAATGAATAATCCCACAGTAAAGTCATTTCTTAGATATGAATAAAAGCTAATTTCTTTAAATACTCTGTGTTAATAAGCTAACTTCTGTTATGTTGTTAATTTTTGATTTGCAGACACTTTATTAGAGTATGATTGTCTCAAATTCTTGCCTTCTACGATGGCTACATCTGTTACCTTTCTTCCTAATTCATACTAAAACCAAATTTCTAGAACTTGCCTTTCGAAAAGCTTGACAACGCCCTGCAGTCCATTAAGAAAAGAAATGCCTCGCTTTGCGAAAATGTTGAAGACATTGAAGTTGACAGCGACATTGTTGATGTCGAAACTCTTTGGGAACTTGATAGGTTTGTTATCATTTACAAAAAGAGTTTCAGTAGCATAAAAGGAGAGCTGAACTTTCTCAACAGGCAAGAGAACTAGCTGTGAATACTAATTGGCCGGTGCTCGAGGTACAGTTTATTGTGGTTCATAATTTTCATTTAATATGCATGGTTGTGATTATATGATATTATTGGAGAACCCTGTAGTTCTCATCTCGGAGGTACCAATACAGAAGAGAGCAGGTAACTAAATCTAAACTTGACATAATCATTGTTACCCTCTTTAATATAGGATAAAGAAAAGGAAATGAAAATTGTAGTTGTTTGCTATTATATTCATTGTTTTCACATGTAATGGTTATAATGCCAGGAATTTTGAAATACCCATGTCGACGATTGAATTGCAGCATGTGAGAATACCTTACCAACATGAAAGAGGATCGATGATGCATTAGTCAAGCCCGCGAGTTGAGGAACCTAGATTACGTAATCCACCGAGATAGAACGATCACTTTGTTGTAGATGATAATAGTATGAATATGGATATCGGACAGAGTGCATACCCGCATGGGAGTCATGACTTGACATCAAATTATGTCTATCATGATCATCGCCCATGCTATATTCTCCATGGACCTGGCCTTGAGTTTGGGAATGAGATATTGAGATGTTTCATGATCATGATCCTAATGCTTATGGGGTTGAAAATATTACTATTTCATGGAAAAATGGTCAGAGTTCAATATCTATGGACATGATTATTTATTACAGTATTTGTGAAAAACTTTTAAAAAATGAATTGTCACGATGATCAATTTTATTGGTAATTGAAAAACAATATAAAATATAAGTATATCATGCGAAATATGTTTATATTTTTTGTTAAATATATTTTGTTTATAAACTTTTTTGGATCATCTTATTTTATTAAATGACCTTACAATAGGAATACGTACACTTATGTAATTTAAGTCAATAATATACATCGTTACGATCTTGAATAATAGTTGAAGAAATTACTTAAGGTTGTAAGCGCATCGTGCGGGTCTAAACACTAGTATATATATATATTGGATATTGTAAAATAAGAATTGATTCGTAGGGATATATGTGGATCCAGCAACTCCTAAAGATTCACGAGCACCAAGTAAATCAAAACCATGTTTTCGCAGATATCTATCATTATAAATAGTTAAACAATTAAAATGATTAGCAAAAGACATTACGGATGCAGATCGAGTATTATATTTTCTTAACAATAATAATACTCGCTCGCTAGGAAGTTAGATTTCTTACAAAATTGATTCGTAGGGAAATATGTTGAGTCAATCTGGTTATATATCCAGCAACTCTTAAAGATTCAAGAGCACAAGTAAAACAAAATCAGGTTTTCGTAGATATGTAACGTTATAAATATACAATAGTTTAATGGGGAAAAAACTAAATAAATACGAGTATATCAGTTTTGTATAATATTAATTAGGGATTATTACCTATGGATGTAACTAACTATAACAAAATGTCTATGTTATGTAAAGATATCGTAAAATGTTTATGTAATTTAATGAACTTTCAAATCTTGGTTAGTGGATGTACCAGGGTATATGTGACAACCATATAATCTACCAAGTGTGAGATTTTAATAGGTCAGTTACATCCTGTAACACCCCAAGCCAAGGCTCAGAATATCACGGAAATCATATAGCGCAAGGTGGGATTAATGTAGAACCTGAACTAAATGCAAATAAAGGATTCAGTGAATCCATACAATAAAAGAAACAAGTATCAAAATGTAACAGAAGCAAGTAATCGTCAAGGTTTACAAAACGACATCGAAAGAGTGCTATCAATCCTAAGTACAATGCAACATAAGGCAAATGGATCCTTGATCCATATAAGTCCAGTCCGGGTTCAATAGCAAGCAAACAATCAAACTCCACGTCCTGGATAACCTGGTTACCTGAAAAGTGTACTAAGCATAGTCAACACAAGGTTGGTGAGTTCGTAGTAATGGTCCACAAGGAAACCATCCACCAAATCATAATATACTAATAGAGGCGAAACATGACTTACAGTGAGCCTCTAAGTAACACAGTAACGTCCAACAACAAGATCACACAAAACGAGTAAGCGTGTAATAAATGAGCACAACTGATGTAAATATCAATACATGTGCCTAAAAGCATAAACGGTCATAATGCAATATCATATCGTAAATCGAACTCATAACAATCATGCCACAAATGCATCAAATAGGGTGTGCCTGCGTGTAAACCGCTTAAACAGAATATACATGCGTGTGAACCGCGTATATAAATAGGCCATACTTGCGTGTGAACCGCGTGCGTGTGAACCGCGTAAAATATATATATGCTTGCGTGTGAACCGCGTATATAAACACCAACCACAATTCAACGATCGTCAACCATCAATAATTAACGCAAAATAAACTACACGCACATACACTTAGGAGGATTCTGCTTTCATCAAGTTCTAGATGCTTATATATAGGGTCACCCGCAGCCTTCCCACCACATCTAGAACTCTTGAAGGCGTAACCGACTTCCATGTATGCACGTCCATCCTAAATAATAATAATCATAATAATATATATATCTCAATCCTTTACTAGAATCAACCATAATTACATTGCACATACATTTCATACGACTTTACTTTTAAGGAATCATAGATGCTTATATATAGGGTCACCCGCAGCCTTCCCACCACATCTATAATCCATTAAAGGTATCATCGTCTTCCCTGTATGCACACTATCCTAATCACAATATCAAATCACTACAAGATCATATGGGGTAAAGCAACATCGCATAATAAATGAGTGCGCGAATTATTAACGTCAGATCATGTGTCGTACGTATGTAAGACCATGATGTATATCAAATGCGTATCAATAATGTCATCAATGCAACAATAAAAGTATGTTTGAGTGTGCACCGCACAAGTCAAGTATAACAAAGCGTATATGAACATCCCAACACATTCCCAATATCCATCAATCACTCTAAACAACGCGTACATACACTTCGGAGGATTTTGCTTTCATCAAGTTCTAGATGCTTATATATAGGGTCACCCGCAGCCTTCCCACCACATCTAAAACCTTTTGAAAGTAAAACCGACCTCTATGTATACACTACTATCCTAATTTATTTAGCAATATCACAATCTCATACAAACCCATCAAGCACTAAAGCAAAACTATCCATCATTCATCCAATACCACCAACTAGACATTTTGTACGCGAGTAAAATCAAACAACACCAACAATCATTTACAAACACAAGTAACAAGTAATCACATAAGTTTACACTTTTCAGCCCGAATCTCAAGCGAGTAGGGAACTACGGAACTCACCTTGATTTCCAAGCAAAACGACAAGTTAATATCGAGCTATAAATGTCCAACGACCGTCACGAGCCCACAACCTATCAATATATGTCATGGTGTCATCAAAATCAACTCTATAACCCTATACAAGTTGGTTAATTAAGTATGAGTCGCGCCAAAGTCCCACAACGCCTTAATGACTCTCCCGCATGAACTATAACACTTTGACCCGACATTTTTGGAAATGGAGGAAGATTCATACAAAATGAAGGTTACTACAAGAAACTAGACTCTCTCACGATTCCAACGATAGGTCATACGTCTAAAACAGACTTACGGTTCAAAAGTTATTGACGTTTGAAAATGTTCGACAAAACTAGTCCCTAACGGGCGTCATAAAAGTGACGGCCGTTAACTCCATCACCAGCCAAGTTACTGTAACGGCCATGTAACTGCCGTCACAAAGTGTAACGGGCGTTACACAATGTAACGGCCGTTACAACCCATCAGTTCAGTATCTGCAGTTTTTCATGAACCAAAACCCTAAAACTCGACCCAAATCGATCCAAAACGACTTGCAGGGACTTGTAACTCATTTTGAAGCATAAATAGACATCATTAACCATAAATACACATAACCCAAACCCCAAATCCGTTCATAACATCACCGAATCTTCCAAATCGCCCAAACTCTACTTAAACCCTAATTTGACCTAAATTTGGTTTTAAGCCGATTTAGGACTTGTAAATACTCGAAATGACCAGAAATGCATTACTAAACATAAATAGAAGTAAATGGGGTAAATTAGACTTACCAAAACTCCTTTCACGAGCTAAAACCCGATTTGACCTAAAATGGGTAAAATGCTAGAACTTGGCTTTGATTCTTCAAAATGACGAAAATGAGATGAAAATGCTTATGATTATATTGTTATCACAGTTCTAACACCAAATCGATACAAGAATGGGAATGAAGATTGAAGTGGGTTTTACTTGCTTTTGCTTAGAGAGTGAAGAAGAGAGAAAGGAAGATTAGAAAGGTAAGAAATGAGAGGAGGGGAAGATAAGGGGGGAGAATGGGTCATGGGTGGCTGATGGGTTATGGACTACCCACGGGCCGACCCGATTCTCTTTACAAGCCAAGATACAACCGCTTACACAATTAAACGCCAATTTAACACATTAACGACCCGGCTAACATATCACATAGTCATATAAACACAAAATGAACCCAAATATTTCATTCAACAAATTTGTTAGTCAAATTACACGTAAAGTCAACGGGTCAAAATTCACGGATGTTACACATCCAATAATCGAGATTTGAAAGTTCATTACACGAAATAGACATTAATTTTACATAATCTTTGTATAATATAGACATTTGGTCATAGTTAGTTACATCCATAGGTAATAGTCCCTATTAATTAAGCTTTCCTGTTATAGTTCCCTTTGTTTTTAAATAAGAAAAATTTAGGTGAAACCATGTATTGGGGATTTGGGGGTTCAAATAATTTGATTCGACCCAAATGGGTTTGGGTCATATGAGTCACATTCTTCGGGGGGTTAACCCGAACCCAAATCGTCACGTTCTCACTGACGTTCTCGCGGTTCTCGTGCCACGTTCTCAAAACTCCATCGTCATCACCGGTTCTCGCGTCCCGACTTGAAGAAGCTGTGAGATTGTGAGAATGACTACTATTTGAGGGGGCCACTTGCATAAAAAGGTTATTTAATTTGATGTTATACTAAGGTGAGTTACAGCATATTAGAAAAAAATGGCAATATGATACAAATTTTACTTGAAATTTTATTTTTAAGGCCGGTTTCAACGGGCTCATCGACACCCCATCGATGAGGTCGATGAGGATGCTATTGGTAGCAGCCTCTTCCACGCCTCATCGTTGGGCTCTTTTTCCCCACACTTCGATGGATCGAAGTGCATAGACCAGCGAGAGAGAGAGAGAGAGAAGAACGGCTAGTTTTTTGAATTTTTTTTTCCCAAATCTACATTCTATATAACACCTTCAATACCATAACCTTTAACACCTTCAAACACATATCTTTCACACTTTCAAAAAACACCCCAAAACACAATTTCAAAAACACCTCAAATGGATCCCTTTTCCGGTAGTTCAAACACACAACCAGGTATGACGTTGATCGAGCTAAAAAACGCGCTACAGATACATATGCTTGACGACAACAACAACAAAACGGATGTGAGGGTCGTCATTAACGACGTAAACGATAAAAAGGCCTTTTTTATGGCCGAGATTGAAGCTCGTTCAGCAAATCCTAATAACCTCAACCCCCAGTACGTCACGTACCTACAACAGAAAGTCGACTGGTTGACAAAAGTCGTTCACCAGCTTACTCTTGTCGATAACACACTGACGACGACGCTCGAACATGCGTTGTTTTGGCAAGGCATTGACGATCCGTGTAACGATGGTGGACGACCAGAAGGTTACGTGACTGACCAGGGTGAGGAATACGTGACTCCCGGCGGCGAGAAGACGAACTCCCCTGAACACTATAAATACATCCACCGCAATGACGGTGACACTGACGTAGACTCTACCGACTCCCGTTTTTATTAAGTATTGTATTGTATGTTTTTTTAAGTATTGTATTTGTATGTTTTTTTTAAGTATTGTATTGTATGAAATAAAATGTGTGTTTTTAAGTATTATTTATTTTATGAAATAGTTTTATTTATTTTTTGGGTAAATATAAAATAAAATAAATAAAAGTTGAGGAAGATGTTTTTTTTATATGGAAATACTAAAATATTGTTACATGACTTTACAAAATAACAATATTTTTTAGTATTTCCATCCTCCATCTCTAATTATATGTAAAGGGGAAATGATTAATCTTTCTAAAAGAATAGGCTAAAAATACTCCTAGATGAATGATGTGGAAAAATCAGGGGGCAAAATTAGAAAGAGAATTAGTGGATACCATATGTCACTTTCTTATAGTTTTAGGAAGATTTTTAGGCTATACTTGAAAAGGATTTATCATTTTCCAATGTAAAGTCATGTATGTATGGGGTTGTTTTTGTTATATTGCAAGTTGCAACAGTGTACTAGGAGCAAGGCGTGGCTAGCAAGCCCATACTCAGACAGGAAATAATACCTCAACCAACAACACTATGCATTTTATCAGAGAAAATGACCACTTCAGAATTTCGTTTGTTCCCTAAATTGTACGATTAGTTCTGCTACTACTATTCTGTTTTGTTTGTCTCCAACCTTCTTTTTAAAAAACAAAACAAAAAGGAAATTAACAATCAGTTCGTTTAAATGTTTATCTTAAGTAATTGAAATGTTTTGAAAAAACTCATGTGTTTCTTTTAGGAGCAGCCTTATGTTTCTTTTAGGGGTCACTCGTCCCCATGGATGAGTTGTTTAAGCCCCTTTTCATTTTTTTTTAATTTAAATTTTGTGAGTGTATATTTAAATAAAAAGTGGGTCGTCCAAGACTAGTCCTTGGTATAAGGTTGGATTTAGGGGGATTAGTTCTTGGATGATTTTTTGCTGATTTAGCGCTGATTAGGACTAGTTCTCCTGAAGACGAATCGTAGCATAAGGCTGCTTCTTAAGGTTAAACCATGTTTAGTTGCTCCACGTGAGGAAAAATGCTATAATCACGAAATTAGTACATACACCAAGAGGAAACATTACATAAGACAACTGTAAATGACATTGATACGTGAAGGTGAAGTTTTTCCATATATATTACTTACGAAATTGGAACCCTTTTCGTTTTTTTCTCTCCATATACTCCTGTATGTAACCAGGATGACTGATTGAAGCATAAAATTTGCCATTTGTTGCATAGGCGGAACCACATGTAACTAAGGGATAGCATGGGCTACGAGTAGATCCAAACAATCTATTTGCTTTTTGAAAATTGGTGTAAACTTTTTGTTGTTACGGGTTAAACAAATGTGAATACTGGTCAATGTAATTAACTCTAAACTTTTGAAAGGTTATCCTATTAATAAAGTTCATAAAAACATACTTGTGCAAGAAAATGATAAATGTAAACTAACAAAAGTGTCAAAAATGTTTAAAAATCGTTAAAATAGACAAAAATCCTTAAAAATCATAAAATTTAGTCGTTATCATTTTGTTTATGTCAATACAAGGCTAGTCATAAGCCTTTTGTGTTACAAGTTACTTTTAATTTTGGTGTTGTAACCCAAATGACTAGGGGACTAGGGCTGTAAACGGTTCGGTTCGCTAGAATCTGCGAACCATTTTTTCGGGTTCGGTTCGATTAGCTAGAAATTTTAAACCGTTAATTTCGGTCACCCGCAAATCAGTTTAAAAAAGTCGGTTAATTTCGGTTTGGTTTTCGGTTAACCATTTATTAAAGTCATGCTAATATAAAGTTCAAGTTTTCAATTATAATAGTCAATTTACATTGTAATTAATTAATTTTTCTATGTATAATAGTCATTTAACTACATTAATATCTTGTTTTATAAATAAATATACATTACATCTAATTTTGAAATACTTTTTTCTAATGTTATATTTATGCAATGCAAGTTTCTATCTAAGAGTATCATGATTTACTACTTAAAATTATATATGATATTACTAATATTTTTGATAAATATTTAAACAAAGTTAACAACTTTCTTAAAAAGATGTTATATATATAAGAAATTACTTAGAATACTCCAAAGCTAATCATAATTAAAAAAAAATATTGTTAGAATTTTAAGTAATATATATATATAATATATATATATATATATATCTATATATATATATATATAATATATATATATATAATATATATATATATAATATATATAGATATATATATATCTATATATATATATATAATACTTTTGTTTTAAACAAATATATTATAAATATATATATATAAAGGGTAATTGGATGGAAACCCCTGATCCCATGTACCATTTGGTACCCACTAATCCCCCAGCCAGGCTAGTGTCCAGGTAATTCTCAACCACTTAATAATCCCCTGATTATCTCAAGTTTGCCTTTGGCAAGACTCGAACCCAAGACCTCCCCTGGAAAGTGGCGGCTGGTGGCCACTGGGCTATTACCCAATGGTTATTATTATATATATAATATATATTATATTATTATTATATATTAATAAAATATATATATATATATATATATTATATAATAATATATATAAAAAAAGGGTAATTGGATGGAAACCCCTGATCCCATGTACCATTTGGTACCCACTAATCCCCCAGCCAGGCTAGTGTCCAGGTAATTCTCAACCACTTAATAATCCCCTGATTATCTCAAGTTTGCCTTTGGCAAGACTCGAACCCAAGACCTCCCCTGGAAAGTGGTGGCTGGTGGCCACTGGGCTATTACCCAATGGTTAATTAATATATATATATATATAATATATATTATATATATATTATATATATATATATATATGATTATATGTAGACATATATCAAAATTCGGTTCGGTTCGGTTAACCGCGGTAATGAATTATAAACCGTAACCGAACCGTTATATATCGGTTTTTTGGTTTTCGGTTTTTTCGGGTTTTGGTTTTTTCGGTTTTTTTAGTTTCGGATCACGCAGTTCGGTCCGTTTTTTCGGTTTTACAATTCAATTTTTACACCCCGACAAATGACAAGCGTAGTTCCAGCAAGTCACGAATGGTAAAGGTATAAATCGGAGGGAGCCTACACCAATCCCCAATTTTCTACCAGATAGTGGACATAAAAGCTCACGAGATCAACAGACGATAAGAAGTTTCTTCCACCTCGTTACAAAACACGCATAAGTCATCTGCACCACTTGACGCTGCCTTCACCACCAACAGTCGTCCCCCACCAGCACACCATCACCGCTACAACCACTACCGCATTGCGCGGTGATGTGACCAATTTATATAGATCGCCCACATCATTATTGGCCTTGTTCGTATGTGTTTTGAGTCGATTTTGTATGCATTTGGCGCGTTTATGGTGTTTGTTAGTGCTTTCAGGTTCTTAGCAGGTTGCGTATCCATTTGGTGCATTTTCTGACGATTTTAGGCCAAGATGTTGATCCGAGTGCTCGAGAGCGGTTAATGAAGAAGAACCAAGAATTCCAGCAAGTTTGAGCTGCGCCGCAGTGGGAAGAGTGTTGCCCCACTGCGCCGCAGTCAAGGGTGCCAGAAGACATGATTTCCAGAGAGTTATCATTGCGCCGCAGTGGGAAGTGCACAGACCCACTGCGCCGCAGTCAAGGTCGAGAGAAAAAGACAAGAATTTCAGAGAATTATCACTGCGCCGCAGTGGGAACATTCACACCCCACTGCGCCGCAGTCAACAACGAATAAACAATTCCAGGGACTTCTCACTACGCCGCAGTGGGAAGTGCACAAGGCCACTGCGCCGCAGTGAGTGCACGGGAGAATCAGGGTTGCAGCCTTTTTGCTGCAGATTTTGGGAGAGATATAAAAAGAAAAATATACCCTATTTCCCATTTTATCAAGCTTTCTTTCTAGGAGCTGTTCTAGGCGAATTCCTCGAAGGATCATCTCAGATTTCATCAATTGATTCATTGAAGATTCAAGAACACCCATCTAGATCGTATCTACTTTTCCGTCTTTGCAATTTCTATTCAAACAATTTGGTACAATATGTTCTATTTCTATTTCGTTTGTTATTTTCAATTTAGCATGAGTGGCTAGATTTATAATCATCCACTTTGATGAAACTTGATGAATGATATGATTGCAATATTTTAATTCAAGAGTTGATTCAATTATCGTTGTGTCGTGATCTTTATCAATTAATTCCTTGTGATTTATTCTTTTGATGTTGATGGTTTATGTGTTCATCGTTAGTGGTACTAGGTGAATATGTTTATCGTTTCAATTCGATTGTCTATGGTCGTTTGTCACCGGTTCATGGTATGACGGTGAATGTCAAATCTATAATAGGAGTTAATTGGTAAACGTGTTTAGAAACGGTTGGTGGTACCACGTTTTCATTCACATAGGCATAATTGGTAATTGGATAATCAAGCAAACTAATTGTTGGGGAGATTTTCTAGGCATTGGTGGTACCGGCTTGGGTAATTTAACTAGCAACTTAGGTGTTTGGGTTATTTGTGAGCGGTTGGTGGTACCACGCGATCATTTTATCCTTTCACGATTATCTTGTCAACTCTAAATAATTTGAACTTTATCGTGTGCAATCATAACTGAAGTCAAGTGGATTCGAAGTGGGTGATCTTTATTCATATTGTTTGAACTTTCTTTACTTTTCAATTGTCTTGTTATTTCAATTTCTTTAATTTAGTATTGTCAAAGTGAGGTAGCAATTCGGCTACGGTTCCATCCTTTTCCCCAAATCACTTTAGCAAACAACTATTTCAAAACCATTCCCCGTGTTCGATCCTGGACTTACCTTCTAGCTATACTATATACGAACGGGTCCACTGCCCGCAAGTGTGTAGTAGTCAGTTTTAGGGTATTTCTTGTTTTAATTTTTAAACTCGATTTCACACATCAAGTTTTTGGCGCCGCTGCCGGGGAATGTGTGCCGATTTTAGTTGTTAATTTAGTGGTTTGATCCTTTCTCACGCGTGAGGAAGTTACTTGTTTATTAGTTTAGTTTTCTTTTCTTATCACAGGTGCATTTGATGTGTTTGTGTTAGTTGTGTGTTTGCAGGTATTGTTTTAGTTGATGAACTTGCGTTCTTCGGGTCTCCCTTTGAATAGTCCTTTGTCTACTCCGAGAAGACCAAGAGGGCGTAGGTTTAACTTCACTGAACCCACAACACCTATACCGACACCATTTTCACCTATAGCTAAACCCACTCCTGATTCGGACGATGTGAGTCCCTGAATACGATGGTTAACCCCGAAAGTGTAAAATACAATAAGTCTAATAATCACTAGAATGGACTAGTATTACTTAAATATAAATGCAAGTATATAAATAAAGTAATACACGACTTAAAGCAATAAACAAGTAAAGTGGAACATTATGTATTTTTCAAGGTGTATTTTATTTATGATGTTAAATAAAATACAAGGTTGTGCGGAATCAAGATAATACAAATAAGTATGTATCCCAACAACCTATGAATTACAAATGATCTATATTTGTCAAATAACTCTTTTGGATCGAGATACTTAAAGTTGTGAAGTATCCCTGTTTAAGATCGAGAGTATTTAGACAAATTCACTCTAATGCTAAATGTATGCTTTAAAGTATTTTTCTCAAAGTAATGACTTTGTATTTATAGGCAACAAAATTCACCAGTGAATTTTGTGCCGTACAAATATGGTTGCATGCATTTAATGAACTGACAAGAACATTAAATGCATTGGTTAATGGTACAAGGATAAAGTCACATCAATATGACTTTATTCTTTTAACCAACCACCTTTACACACGTATAAACTTTGGTAAAGAACAAGTGGATTGTCCTTTGGAAAGTGTGTAAAGGCAAAAGTCAATTCCCCGATATCAGTGTTCAGACTTGTAAGGTCTAGAACACTGACAATCCTCCAGTGTACAGATCTGGTAAGACTTCCAGTGGACTCCGCCATTTGTCAGTCTTCTTTATTCTGACTTCAGTCTTTGACTTCAGTGAGAATGTCTTCAGTAGAGTAGATCTGGACTGGGGTGAAGTCCAGTGAGCTAATCTGGAGAATACTCCAGATTTCCTATACAAGTATTTGCTCACTGGTCTTCCATTATTTCTGGACAAATCTTCAGAGGGACTCCAGATTCCAAGTCTGTAGTAGGTCCAGTAGAACACGTTTCTGGACAGATCTTCAGTAAGGCTCCAGTAGTCGAGTCTGGAGCGAGTCCAGTAAATCTGGACCTAACAATTCCCCCTATTTGTTTAGAAATAATGCAAGTGTTTTCAAGCTTAAATCTATACAATTTTGTATGCTTGAAAAACACAAGTTTTGATTTTAGTCTAAAAATCTAAGTTACTGGAAAACACTTTATAGATCATGAGTGTTTTCAGTTTCATCTTTTAAGTTCTAACTTAGACTAAATCTGATCATTTACTTTTATGAATCAAAAATTGCAACTAATATTACATACATCAACTGATAAATAGTTACAATTTTTATCAAACGATAAATTACAATAAGTAAATGATAAGAGTCAGGCCCTTCTCTTCGATGTCTGTCCTGGAGCATCTTCAGAAGCTTTCTCTTTGGTGATGGAGAAGATGGTACTGATTCTGGCGATTTCATGCCTATTGCAACTTCCATCTGTTGCTTTCTTCTCCATACCTTCTCAACCCTCTTCAGAAATGCTTTAACATCAGTCGACACATTTGTCTTCCCCCTGAACGTTAAGGCAATCTCCTTCAGTTCAGTCCATCCAAACGCCTGGACTGAAGTACTCTTTCTTTCATCAGTAAAGTTACCTTTCCTGATCAACTTTACTTCAAACTTTGACATACCTTCATGATTATCAGCAAGCTTAATCTCTGCACCAGTGATCCTTCTAGCATCAGCCCTGAAATTCAACATTTCATTATACTTGTCTTTCAATTTGGCTGTCTGGATCATTGCTTCAGTTTCCTTTGACACTCTCTATTTTGTTCTACAGCAGACTGGAGTTGTTGACGATTGATTTTCAGAGAAGTGTCCAGGGGAATGAATCTGCTTACATCAGCATCTTTAATTGCTTTGATCTGTTTGGCAGTCAGTTTTGGTAAGCCAGTCACTTTCTTTCTGTACTCTAACTCCAGAGCACCAGCATTTTTCCTTATCTTCTTCTGGAGGTTCACCAGTTCCTCCTTTCTCTATCTGATAAGTTCTGGTACACTAACGCCATAAATTATTGAATCATAAATCTGTTCTTCTTCAGCGTAAAAGGAGCGTACATGAACATCATTCAATGCATTCAGACATTGATGAACTCTGGGGTCTTCCTTCATCTTTTTGTACACATCAATGTTTATGCCTAACCTGCCAGCATTATAAGAGTCCAGAGTCCCCAGAGTTGCCATCTCCCTTTGATGGGCCAGCAGTTCATCTCTTTGATTTCTCTTAAAGATCTCTATCATTATGCATTCTTGTTCCAGCTTCTTAGAGGTTTCATCATCAGTAGTGGGAAACTCTGATGATTCTTCAGCAGTTTGTTCTTCTTCTCCAGATACCATTTGTTCTTTTCCTTTAACAGACTTCAGAGTAGTTGGAATATCTGGGAAAGATTCAAACTGGGGCTCACTGGCTTCAGTACCAGCAGCTTTTTCAGTCAGCATAGTGGCTTCAGTGCCAAATGCTCTTTGTGCTAATCGTGCACTGGCATCAGTACCAGTCACTTGTTTTTGTTGCACAATGCTTTCAGTAGCAAAGGCCTTTTCAACAGCACTGACAACAACTTCCTTTTTCTTTCTAATCAACCCTTCTTGGACACCAGATGACTTTTCCCCCTTGGAATGATCACCAGTTCTGGACTTGAGATCATTCCATAATTGTTCTAGCATATGTCTGTCTAGTGCACCAAAGGTTCTTCCAGCCACTGGAGTTGTATCAGTCACAATTTTCTTAAGTGCCTGCACTTCCTTTTTAACAGTTTCAACTTCTTTAGGCAAGTGCTTTGGCAATTTTTCTTCCATCAACTTCTCCACTTGGGGTAACAGCCCATCTTGAATAGTTCGAAGAACAGATTCAGAAATCTCTTCAGATAATTCTTTCAACATACTAATTCTGAACTTCTTTGTACATTCATCACTAATTGTGCTAACAACAGCAGCCTGATCAAGTGTGGGCCTACTCTCCAGAGAACTAACCCTAGTAACCAACTTCTGAACCTCTTCTTTCAGACCTGCCAGTGGTTGAACAAGTTCACCTTTCACTGCAGTCTGAATAGAGTTCACCAGCCTTGTCTCCAATCCCTGGACTGCCACTTTGATGTTTTCAGTGTTGTTATTAGTGGCCAGTACCAGTTCATCAAGCTTCTCAAAAACAAGCTTCTCATTTCCAGCAAACACATTCATCTCAGATGCAAGGTTATTTGATAATAAAGATTTAAAGTCTGAAATAACCTACGATGAAGTCTGGAGTGATCTCTCCAGGTCCGCCACCTTATTTAAAAGGCCTTGGACCTCGACAGAAGATGAAGTGGAGAGACCACTGGGAGGTTCAAGATTGGAAGTCAATCTGGTCATGAGAGGTACTTGTGCCCAGACCTCTTCAGTTGCAACTTCAGATGTTACAACTGTTGAGTCCAGCGCACGAGGTTCAGATATCTCGACTGGAGTTTCAATTGGTGGAGGTTGAGTTTGTGAAGTTTGGATTGTGAATGGATTAAAGTAAGGAGTGGATTGTGGAATTGAAGGTGGTGGTGGTGGTGGCATGTTTGATTCTGGTGGAGGTGGTGGCATTTCTGGTAGACTTTCAACTTGTACAACATCCTCACCCAGAAAGTTCATATTGACATCAAAATTTTGATCTTCTGACATGGGAGAATCAGCCTCATCCCAAAACATTTCACCAGCCTGAGCACCAACCAGTTCACCAGCCTGTTCACTTGCTTCAACATTCAAATCAATTTGAGCCTCTTGCTCACCAGATACTTGTTCATCAGTCTGAACATCTTGTTCGACCTGCTCAACAACCTGCTCAATAATCTGAGCCACATTTTCTATCTGTTCATCAGTCACCTGCCCAATAACTTGTACATTCTCTTGAGGTTCAAAAATCGGAGACCCATCCAAATTCATTACATCACCAGGATGTCTTTCTGGATTCACCTGAACTCCAGCTCTCATCAGACGCCTTGATCTTGGTCGTCTGGAAGGTTCAACATTTTCTGGTCCTTGACCTTTAGGAGCCACTTGTCTAATGGGTTGTACAGCTTCTATAATCTGTACATCTTGGTCACCAGAGGGTCCTTCACCAACTTGACTTCTACCTGGAGCCAATTCTACTTCTTCCCTTTGAAAAGAGAGCATGGACTGAGGAATATCTACCTCAGTGGACTGGAGTTGTTGGCGATTAATTCTCAGAGAAGTATCCAGGGGAATGAAAGTGCTCACATCAGCATCCTTTATTGCCTTGATTTGTTTGGCAGTAAGCTTCGGCAGACCAGTCAATCTTTTTCTGTACTCTAACTCCAGAGCACCAGCATTTTTCCTTATCTTCTTCTGGAGGCTCACCAGTTCCTCCCTTCTCTGCCTTATCAATTCTGGAATGGTAACACCATAAATTAATGAATCATATACCTGTTCTTCTTCAGCGTAGAACGAGCGTATATGAACATCATCCAATGCATCTAGACATTGATGAACTCTGGGATCATCCTTCATCTTCTTGAACACTTCAATGTTAATGCCTAACCTTCCAGCATTGTAAGAGTCCAGAGTTCCCATGGTTGCCATCTCCCTTTGGTGGGCCAGCAGTTCATCCTTTTGGTTTGTCTTGAAAATTTCAATCATGATGCATTGTTGTTGCAGTTTCTTCGAGGTGTCATCATCAACATCTTCAGTTTGCTTTTCTTCTTCACCAGATACCTGTTCTTTTCCTTTTCTCTTAACAGATTTCAAAGTTGTTGGTATATCTGGAAAAGATTCAAACCTGGGCTCACTGGCATCAGTACCAGCAGCCTCTTCAGTGCTAAGTGCTCTTTGTGCCAATCGTGCACTGGCATCAGTACCAGTCACTTGTTTTCTTTGCAGAACACTTTCAGTGGCAC
>CM067167.1:94852744-94909980 GCA_034093135.1 Erigeron breviscapus | reverse complement strand
CCCCCCCTTTGGTCCAGTGAATGTTCAAACTAGAGCTGGAAAGAAGTACACTCTAGTTGTGGTCGATGAATTCACCAGATACTGTTGGGTGGTATTCCTCAGATCCAAAAGTGATGCACCTGCTGAAATCATCTCTCTCATCAAAAGAATTGAACTCAAGTACACTCGAAAAGTCTGTCAGTTGCGAAGTGATAATGGTACAGAATTTCAAAATAAAGTACTTGAAACATTTTGCAATGACACTGGCATCTCTCAAAACTTCTCATCAGCACACTCTCCAGAGCAGAATGGAGTTGTGGAAAGAAAGAATCGCACACTGATAGAAGCGGCCAGAAGTATGCTATCTGAATCAGGTCTTCCCACCAGTTCTGGGCTGAAGCAGTTGCAACTGCTTGTCACACCAAAACCGGTCAGTCTACATCAAGAGACATAAGAAGACTGCCTATGAAGTACTCAGGAATCGTAAACCAAATATTGGATATTTTCATGTATTTGGTTGTCTAGTTTATATTTTAAACGATTCCAGTCAGCTTGGAAAGTTTGATGCAAAAGCTGATGAAGGTGTATTTTTAGGCTATTCAGATATTCGTAAGGCTTTTAGAGTTTATAATTATAGACTCCAAAAGGTACATGAGACAATTCATGTCACATTCGACGAATCAAATGATGCAATTAACAAAAGACCAAGCCTTGATATTTCTCCAGTCGTTCCAATAAATTTTGGTGAAACTGACCAAGTTCATCAGTCAGTTGTTTCACCAAAAGATGTTTCCAGTTACACTCAACTGGAACCAGTTAAGAAGAAGAGCACCACCAGTGACACTTCATTTTATCCCTCCATCAGTTTCAACTTACCACAGAAAATGGTGATTGGATCTGATGTACGTGCCACTCCAATATCAGCACCAGTTCAAACTCCAACTTCTCCAGTTCTTCAAGAAATGCCTTTTAATGAAGAATTTCATGATGCAAATCGTGACCTCATTGACTCTGATGAGGATATAGAAGTAGTTTGGGATGATCCTCCTCCAGAAGCTGCTGCAACTGAAGAAGATCGCTAGGTGACTTGCACTGATATTGTTTTACACCAGCCTAGTCAATACACTAAATGGACTCGAGCACATCCAATTGAACAGATTGTGGGAGATTCAAATAGTGGGGTTCAGACTAGAAGAGCCACCAGTGAGCAATGCTTAAACATCACCTTCTTATCACTAATTGAACCGAAGAAGATTGACGAGGCTATGGCAGACCCAAGCTGGGTGGAAGCTATGCAAGAAGAGCTCATCCAGTTTGAAAGGAATAATGTGTGGGAACTTGTTCCTTGTCTACCGGGGTTAAAGAAAGAACCCATTGGTACAAGATGGGTCTACCGAAACAAGATGGATGAAGATGGCAATGTTGTAAGAAACAATGCCAGATTAGTTGCCCAGGGTTATTGTCAAGCAGAGGGCGTTGACTTTGATGAAACTTTTGCTCCAGTTGCAAGACTTGAAGCCATAAGAATATTTTTGGCTTATGCAGCCCATCTGCAGTTCAAAGACTTCCAGATGGATGTCAAAAGTGCGTTCCTTAATGGAACATTGGAAGAAGAAGTGTATGTTAAGCAGACTCCAGGCTTCATCAATGAGAAGCATCCTCACTGGTATACAGACTGAACAAAGCTTTGTATGGTCTTAGACAAGCCCCAAGAGCCTGGTATGATACTTTAACTAAACATCTTCTCAAAAATGGTTTTCAAAGAGGTGCAATAGATAATACCTTATTTATCTTGAAAGAAAAAGGTAGTATCTTATTGGTACAAATTTATGTTGATGACATTATATTTGGTTCAACTAATGATGCAATGTGTAAAAGGTTTTCTAAAATCATGTCATCTGAGTATGAGATGAGTTTAATGGGTGAATTAACCTTTTTCTTGGGTCTTCAGATTAAGCAAACTGAAAATGGAATTTTTATAAACCAAGAAAAATATGTCAGAGATTTGTTAAGAAAATACAAATATGATTCAATCCATCGAAAAACACACCTATTGCAGCACCTTTAAATTTGGACTCTGACCCAACTGGCAAACCAGTGAACACCACTGAATATCGTGGTATGGTTGGTTCACTGATGTATTTAACTGCCAGTCGACCAGATATAATGTTTGCAACATGTCTATGTTCCAGATTTCAGGCTAACCCAAAAGAATCACATTTTCATGCTGTTAAGCGCATCTTCAGATACCTGAAAGGGTGTCCTAGCCTTGGTCTTTGGTATCCCAAAGGCTCAGGGTTAGATCTAATGGGTTATTCAGATTCAAATCATGCAGGTTGTAAGATAGATAGAAAATCAACAACTGGTGGTTGTCATTTCCTTGGAGGAAAACTGGTAAGTTGGACCAACAAGAAGCAGACGTCAGTCTCTATGTCCACTGCTGAGGCAGAGTACATTTCTGCGGCCAGTTGCTGTGCCCAGATTCTCTGGATCAAGAACCAGTTACTAGATTATGGTCAAAAGTATACCAAGACCCCAATCTTTTGTGACAACACCAGTGCAATTGCTATATCTCACAACCCAATGATGCACTCTAAGACAAAGCATATTGACATCAGGTATCATTTTATTCGTGATCATGTTATGAAAGGAGACATTGAAATTCATTTCATCCCCACTGACAAACAGCTCGCTGATGTTTTTACAAAACCTCTTGAAGAGAAAACTTTTAAAAATCTCATCAGCGAACTGGGAATGTTAAATCCTTAAAACTGGAGATTTTCGTTATGAACGCGTCAGTGACACTGATGAAGTTCTCCAGTTGAGGAGGTCCAGATAATCTTTGCTCACCAGGATATCGAACGCCTTTGTGATACTATCCTGGCACTAATCGATTTATGGATCATCATTTTAGGGGGAAAGACTCAAAATAATTTTCTTACTAAAATTCGTTTTGTTTGAAAATGGCAACTGGAGAACTCTCCAGTTGGAAACTGGCACTGGACTAATCCTCCAGTGTACATGTTCAGTCTTGTCTAAAAACTGGTGGTCAACCAGATTTCATAACGTTAGAAAATACTTGGTCAATATTTGTAACACGTGATGGTACTCGAGTGTTTTAACCCACTCAATATCGTCATATGACGTGTTTAAAGTCATTTTTGTAAAAGACAACTGTTTTTATTGGGAATATGAAAATTAGTGGGCGCGTGGAGAAGTTAAGCCGTCGTAGCATTTAATGCTGACACGGAGAATTAAATTTTTGGTTCAAAATTCAAATTAACGTTTGTAAAAATATCTACAAAATTGAGTTTTGATAATAAAATATAATTCTTGGTATTTCATTGGGATCATGATTTCATTATAAATACCCCTTATTTACTCCGAAACACATTTACTTTCTTTTCACATTCTCTCATTTACTTCCAATCATCATCAAATTCTCTGCTTCATAAATCAAAACCCTAATTCCCAAATTCTCAGTTTCATATTCATATCTTTAGAAAATGGCACCTAAATCAAGAAGTAGGGATGTAAATCTGCTTACAGTCCCTTATAATCCATCAAACAATGTCAAACGAGCCAGTGGTGCCCCTTCAAATTCCACTTCAATAAAATTGAATCCAAACAACCCCATGGCCAGTTTGAGAGGGACTCAAGCCGCCGATTCACTAATCGGGAGAATCCAATCCTTTCTTCGTGATTCTCCCCTCGGCGAGTCTTTTTCCCTCAACCCACGCAAGATGTATCATGAATACTTGTGTGAGTTTTGGTACACAGCAGAACTATCAGAAGACTGTTCATCTATCTCTTTCACCCTTAAAGATGGATCAGTCGAGTGTACCATGACAGCAGAAACGTTGAGGGATGCTTTACACCTCAACTACTGGAGACAGGGTGAGTCTCCAGTTGTGATATCCCAAAACATCAATTTTCGCCAAGTACTCCTTGATATGGGAAACAAGGAGTGTTTGGAAAATGGGGTATTGAAAACCAAAGGTGCTATGACGATGAAGGGCCTTACACCATCCTGGAGGTACTTCTTCATTCACCTAGTTGAAAGTATGGGTGGGAGTTCTGGTGGATTGGACCAGATCAACTCCACACAAGCAGAGATGGCTTACTGCTTGTGGAATGGACTCAGAGTGGACTTTGCCGATATTTTATTCAGAAGCCTGGTAATCAAACTGAAGGGCTCCAGGGGATTCTGCATCCCCTTCTCCAGGTATTTGTCACTCTGTTTCCTGCAACTTCTGGGCAGTGAGGAATATCATAATACTCAGTTACTGTACACTGTCCCAGAGTTGTTGAGGAATCTCGACTCCCTAACATCTGTCGATGGGGAGGTTGAGATCCCTCGTAAAATGTTGCTGGCATTCTCTAAAACCGATGCACCAGTCCAAGGTGAGTCAGAAAGACAACTGGGCGGGCCTCAAAACAATGAGGGACCCACCAGTTCGTCTGCTGGAATTGTGACCATTGCCGAACCTGGGCAACAGTCTAACCCCTCCAGCACCAGCGTGTCTGTCCCCCAAACCATCTACCCTGGAGACCTCCCAACAGGTCTTTCAAGTGTTCCAAAGGCAACAAGAACACGTCGTCCTAGGAACCAGTCAGCAATTGCCACTGACAGTAGAAACCCAGCCAACCCTCCAGTTTCCTCCCAACATGAAACTGGAGAAAGTCAAATGGGACAACCGCATGCAGCCACCCTCGAATTTTCTGTAGGAGAGGGTGGTGAAGATGATACTGGGCTACCCCAACCCAGATTAGAGTTTGAGTCTGCACAAAGTGTCCACGACCTATCTTCTGACACTTCTCTTACACGAACTGACGACGTCTCTGGCCAGTCACAGCTGGAGACTGAGGTTCCAAACTCTACGACTGATGATGTTATAATTGTGGATAGAGCAATTGTAACTGAGGCAACCCCAGTGACCTCTATCCCTGGTGAAGTTACCTCGGTAACTGATCCTCCAACAGATGCAACCTTCCAGGAAACTGGAGAAGGTCATCTGAAGACTGACCAATCTGGTCAGCCCTCAGTTACATTCATGGATCTGGACATGAGTATTAATGACGAGGAAATCCTTATTGAATCTTCGGATTCTGAAGGTACTGCTTCAGACATTGAGATTTTTGAGTCTTCTGTACAAGATCAAAACCCTTCATCTCATGTCTCGCCTCCAGAAGCTTCAATTTCACTTTCACCATCTCAAGAAAATGAGCCCACTGAAATTCCATTTCCCACATATAACTATATGTCTGGAAACAGACGTATGGCACCATCACCATCTGGGCAATTCTCACTCCTTCGAGAAATGCCACCACCACCGCCGCCGTTGGACACACCTGAGCATTCTCAGCATGTCCAACAATTTGAATTTCCAGTCCTTCCTTCTTCCACCACTCCTATTATTCTTCCCACAACTGCTGCGATGTCAACTGGGGAGGTTTCTCTAAATTTGCCTCTTCCAGTTGCTCCAGCAGTAGCTGCTGCTGGTCCAGTGACACGTTCTCCTCCATCACTGGACACTCAATTTGCCTCCTTCCAAGCCGACATCCAAAACCTTATTCATAGGGTGGAGGATGTTCAGAAGGCAATTGATAAAAATGCCAAGTCTCTCTCCAGATACAACAAAGACACAACTACAAATTCTAAGGTTGTTGATCTGGGGATTAATAAGTTTGCTGATAATGAGTTCTTGGTATTTAAGAAGCTCAATGAGCTGGTCGAAGGCTGCAACAATCTGGCCACTTCTCTAAAGGAAGCCTTTGACCTCACTCAGACCAAAGTCACCACTTCAATCTCCAACCTGCTGGGTAATACTGTTAGACAATCAGAGGTTGATCTGAAGGAGATTGAAAAGCAGGTTAAGAATTGGTTGACAAACCTGGCTTGAATGTGACTGAGCTTGGGCAGCAGTTGATGACTTCAGTTGGTCAGAGAATTGATGATACGCTGGGTGCAAGAGAAACTCAATTGATTGAAAAGGTGATAGCTGAGATCACCAAGCTGGCCACTCCTCAGGTTGATCTGGCCCTACTCACTAATGAGATCAACCAGTTGAGGGCAACATTGACATTAAACACCCAGGTATCAACTCACACTCAGTCTATTGACAAGATGACATCTGAAGTAGAAAATTTGAAGAAAAAGGATGAAGAGGTTAAGGAAAAGGTGGTTTCTGGTCTGGATGAAGATTCTAAGACTTTGAATGAACTGAAGACTGGTCAGCAACAAGTTGCAGCAAATGTTCTGACCCAGTCTAAAGAGACCAACCACCTGTGGAGATCTTTCAGGATGATGTGCACAATATTTAAAGAATGCAAGGACATGCAATCATGGCAGCCTCTTGACCGGTTGCCATCTAGCCATTCAGACTGGGAAGTCATAAGGGCAGGTCTAGATGCTGCCTAGGGGGAAAGAAGTGCAGTCCTTGCACCAATTGCAACTGGAAGTACTTCATCTGGTAGAGAAATGGTAGTGGCTGCCAGTACTGAAACTGGTGAGCAAAGGATTGATGAATCTGGTGATGTGATTGATAGGGGGAATGTTGATAAGGGCAAAGGGTTAGCAACTGATGTATCTGCCCAGCCGGCCACTGATGTACCAATGTTGGAAACTGGCAATCTTGATAGGCTTCCTCCAGTTTCAGAAAGTGATAGCAAAAGACTGGCAAGACTTGGCAATGAAATCAAAGAAAGAAAGAAGATGAAACAAAGAAACCAAGCTGAAGCCAGAGAACATCTTGCACAGATAAAAATGCTTGATATAAGTGATGCTCTTCTTTTGGGTATCACTAAGGAGGAATATGCCAAGGTCAAGAATGATGACAGGATAGTGGGCATGTTGAAAGAAATGCTTGATATTGAATTAGACAGACACTATCCTGATGATGAAGCTGAATTTGATGCCAGAAGTTTGAATATATCAGTGGAGAAGGCAAAGGAGAATAGGGCCAGTGGGATTCTAAAAAGAATTGAACATGTTAAGAAAGTTGTGAAAAGGGTATTGAATCCACCAAGGAGGATCCCTCAACCAAGAAGACCACTGACAAGAGATGCTGACCTTAGAACCTTCATTGAACCAGCTGGTGAAGTATCAAATGATGACATCAAGTCTGCTGTACTGGCTGCTGGAGCTGGGAGTATTAAAATCTCAAATGAATCTGAAGCTAGAAACTATTATTCCCAGATCATGGCAACCAGAAAGCACAGTGGGGCAATCAATGGTGTCTTTGTAACAATCAAGCCAGGCACCAAGTACTTTCATGTTGAAGTCAGTTATGCTAGAGGGCCACTAGTTAAAACTGACAATCCTTGTGTGATGCAATTTGGGTTCTCGGAATGGGTTGAAATGGTGAACTTTTTGGAAGCTAAGGCACAAAAGAATAGGTTTGAGAAAGCATGGGTCAACTTCTTGAAGGGCAAGATTCAACACAAAGAGAATCTGGAGCTGAAGTTGAACATTGATCCTGAAGACTCACAACCTATCTCTTCAGTGTCAAAGAGAAGGAGAACGAATGAAGGGCCATCTAATTAAGTTTTCCTTTTCATTATATCTACTTGTATTTTATTTACATTCTGTAACTTGTAAATTTCATTTCCTTGTATAAATGAAGTTACCAGTTTGTAACCACAAGGTAGATAACTGATTAAATCTAACAAACTCAAAAGAAAAACCCAAGGCATTTATGATCTATAAAAATGCCTTGGAAAACTTAGATAGATTTAATCGAACAAGTCTTTCCAGTTCATACTTGTATATATACAAGAACTGAAAAAGACTTGGCAATATTTCAGGACAAATAGGGGGAATTTGTTAGGACCAGTTTCGCTGAACTGGCCAGTCTCCAATTGCACCTGGAGACTAAGAAGATTTGTCCGAAATATATTGAAGTCCAGTTGCAACGTACAGTTAACGCAACTGAAGACTTCCTCCAGTTGAGATCTGACCAGATGAAGAATATTCCAGTTGAAGTCAAAGACAACAAGTGGAAGATAGAGAATGACAATGGCAGCGAAGCCCAGTTGTCATTCTAATCAGATACAAACTGGAGACCATCAGTGTAAAGTACTTACAAAGCTTTACACTGATTCACGAGGAAAAGACCTTTATGCTTTATGTGCTATTACACGGATAAAAGGATTTATCTATGTATAAAGTACAAAAGGTACATAAAGCAGGTTGAGAAAAGTTACTTTATACTGTAACTTTACACAGCATTTTAAGGAATTAAATGTTATTCCTTAAATGTTCTCAACCATATTTGTACGACCAAAGTTGACATCCCAATGTCAACTTTGCCTATAAATAGAGGCCTTTGCACAACAAGAAAACAACTTTGCAAACCTGCAATATTCTTGGTGAACTTGTGCAATATTCTCTCAATCGCAAAAAGGAACATTTCACAACTTTAAGTGTTTCGATTGTTTAGAGAAATTCCGAGTATAGATCAATTGTATTTCATAGGTTGTTAGGATATTTACATACTTTGTATTATCTTGGTTCCGCAACAACCTTGTAATTTATTTAAGTTAATAAATAAATTACACTTGAAAAATACATATTGTCTCACCACTTTACTTTACAAGTATTTACTTATTGCATTGTCATTTACTTATTGTCACCTTAATAAGTAATCTTTATCAAGAACTTGGTATACACTCACTGCAACTGGTCATCTCCAGTTCAGTGTTTATATTGCAAAGTAACCCCACCATCGACATAGAGGTGTTGAGTCAAGGATTTGCTGACCAGACTTGGTCGCTGACGTGGTCGTCAGCAAGTCATCAGTGAGTCATTGACTCTCGTCAGCGGGTGGTTTGCTTTCCGAATTGTTGTCAAGGCGGGAAGATTTCAAACCAAAGAAGACAAGAGTCACATGGTGGTTCATCCAACTGAAGATTACCTTATATGGCAAAGGTACAGTTGGGACCAAAACAATGGTTTTCTCTTTCATACCCGTTTTGGTAATGAAGACAAAGGCTCCTGGATGCAAGTACTTAGAGCCAATGGAACGTCGACAACCACCATTCAATCACTATCATTGTAAGCTGTGTTACCCTAATTCCTCCCCTATATAAAGCAACACAGCCGCACCATTCATACTTTGTGTTTGTCACCACAAAGTGTGTATCACTTTATTTGTAATTGTTCAAGTTTTTCTTTCTTTCTAGACTTAGCAATTACATAGTTCATTTGTTGTTGTAACACCCGTCGTTTAAAAATATGGGTTTTTCAAAACTTTAACCAACGAATTTGGCTTCAAACGAATTTAACCAACGAATTTGGCTTCAAACGAATTTAACCAACGAATTTGGCTTCAAACGAATTTAACCAACGAATTTGGCTTCAAACGAATTTAACCAACGAATTTGGCTTCAAACGAATTTAACCAACGAATTTGGCTTCAAACGAATTTAACCAACGAATTTGGCTTCAAACGAATTTAACCAACGAATTTGGCTTCAAACGAATTTAACCAACGAATTTGGCTTCAAACGAATTTAACCAACGAATTTGGCTTCAAACGAATTTAACCAACGAATTTGGCTTCAAACGAATTTAACCAACGAATTTGGCTTCAAACGAATTTAACCAACGAATTTGGCTTCAAACGAATTTAACCAACGAATTTGGCTTCAAACGAATTTAACCAACGAATTTGGCTTCAAACGAATTTAACCAACGAATTTGGCTTCAAACGAATTTAACCAACGAATTTGGCTTCAAACGAATTTAACCAACGAATTTGGCTTCAAACGAATTTAACCAACGAATTTGGCTTCAAACGAATTTAACCAACGAATTTGGCTTCAAACGAATTTAACCAACGAATTTGGCTTCAAACGAATTTAACCAACGAATTTGGCTTCAAACGAATTTAACCAACGAATTTGGCTTCAAACGAATTTAACCAACGAATTTGGCTTCAAACGAATTTAACCAACGAATTTGGCTTCAAACGAATTTAACCAACGAATTTGGCTTCAAACGAATTTAACCAACGAATTTGGCTTCAAACGAATTTAACCAACGAATTTGGCTTCAAACGAATTTAACCAACGAATTTGGCTTCAAACGAATTTAACCAACGAATTTGGCTTCAAACGAATTTAACCAACGAATTTGGCTTCAAACGAATTTAACCAACGAATTTGGCTTCAAACGAATTTAACCAACGAATTTGGCTTCAAACGAATTTAACCAACGAATTTGGCTTCAAACGAATTTAACCAACGAATTTGGCTTCAAACGAATTTAACCAACGAATTTGGCTTCAAACGAATTTAACCAACGAATTTGGCTTCAAACGAATTTAACCAACGAATTTGGCTTCAAACGAATTTAACCAACGAATTTGGCTTCAAACGAATTTAACCAACGAATTTGGCTTCAAACGAATTTAACCAACGAATTTGGCTTCAAACGAATTTAACCAACGAATTTGGCTTCAAACGAATTTAACCAACGAATTTGGCTTCAAACGAATTTAACCAACGAATTTGGCTTCAAACGAATTTAACCAACGAATTTGGCTTCAAACGAATTTAACCAACGAATTTGGCTTCAAACGAATTTAACCAACGAATTTGGCTTCAAACGAATTTAACCAACGAATTTGGCTTCAAACGAATTTAACCAACGAATTTGGCTTCAAACGAATTTAACCAACGAATTTGGCTTCAAACGAATTTAACCAACGAATTTGGCTTCAAACGAATTTAACCAACGAATTTGGCTTCAAACGAATTTAACCAACGAATTTGGCTTCAAACGAATTTAACCAACGAATTTGGCTTCAAACGAATTTAACCAACGAATTTGGCTTCAAACGAATTTAACCAACGAATTTGGCTTCAAACGAATTTAACCAACGAATTTGGCTTCAAACGAATTTAACCAACGAATTTGGCTTCAAACGAATTTAACCAACGAATTTGGCTTCAAACGAATTTAACCAACGAATTTGGCTTCAAACGAATTTAACCAACGAATTTGGCTTCAAACGAATTTAACCAACGAATTTGGCTTCAAACGAATTTAAACTTCGTTGGGGCAAACGAATTTAGATTTGCATGAACGAATTTGGCATCAGCAAACGGATTTAAGCTTATTTTCGACCAGAATTCATAAAACGACTTCGTTCTTCATTTTTCCAGAAATCAATCAACTTTGGCTTCACCAAAACATGTTTTTGACATACATAAACCTCTTTTGATCATCAAGATCGATTACAAACTCGTTTGACATCGTTTAGAACATTAATTGGCTTAAACATAATATAAACCCTAACTTAATCAAAACTCCTTTTTAATCAGATCTGATTCCTTATTAAACAACTTCTAAATCTGAAAATACCATCTATAATTCAGTGATTACCTGCTTGGCTAGATGATCGATCAATTCCAACACCAAAACACCCAATTGCTTGACCAAAAACTTGATTAATTGCTTTAGAATTCAAGAAAGGTTTGGAATATACTTTGTGTTTGTCTTTTAATTATGTTTAGGCTGGAAACTAACCCTAGATTAGGCTAATCCCACCCTAAACCCGTTTTTAACTTTACCCATATGTCAAGACTAGTCCCTAGACTTCCAAATCCTTCATTATTGGTCACAAACTACATTATTGACCATATACAACATTATCCCTTCATTAAATGTCACTTCATAGACATAAACCTTCGTATTTCACACATTTATACTACATTAACATTTAGGTTTTCAAACCTCACACATAACACACATTAACTACGTATATGCATATATTCACACTAGACTTAACGACACACATGAGGTTGACTTAACAGCGTTAGTCAAATCTTAAAGAAAAGTTTGGGATGTTACAATTACCTCCCCCTTAAGAGGATTCCGTCCCCGGAATCTCATCATTAAGGAACAACTCGGGATAATTCTCCTTCATTACTGCTTCAGTTTCCCAAGTCAAGCTTTCTTCATGATTATGCTTCCACTTTATCAAGACAAGATCTATCACTTTCCTGCGTAACTTCTTTTGCTTCCTTCCAAGTATTGCCACTGGTTCTTCAACCATTTTCTTCATTGGGTCAATGCTCACATCTTGAATTGGAATCACACTTGACTCCTCGGCTAAACACTTCCTTAGGTAGGATACATGAAAGGTGTTGTGAATTCCATCCAATTCTGGAGGTAATTCCAACTGATACGCTACATCCTTAATGCGTTTCAAGATTTTAAAAGGTCCAATAAATCTTGGACTCAACTTGCCCTTCTTTCCAAATCGGATTACTCCTTTCCATGGTGACACTTTCAGCATCACTAAGTCACCTACATTAAACTCCATTGGTCTCCTTTTCTTATCTGCATAAGTTTTCTGCCTTTCTCTGGCCACACGTAAAGCTTCTTTAGCTACATTAACTTTCTCAGCGGAGATTTCAATAATTTCGGGACTGGTTAACTGCTTTTCACCGGGCTCCATCCAACAACTTGGAGTCCTACATCTCCTTCCATATAACATTTCAAATGGTGGCATTCCAATACTTGCATGGTGACTATTATTATAAGCAAATTCATCAACTTCAAGTGTTCATCCCATGCTCCACCATAGTCTAGTACACACGTTCTCAACATATCCTCTAAGGTTTGGATGGTTCTCTCACTTTGCCCATCAGTTTGAGGATGATAGGCGGTACTCAAGTTCACTCTAGTACCCAATTCTCGTTGAAGACCCTTCCAAAATTTAGACACAAATCTAGTGTCCCTATCCGAGACAATAGACAATGGAACTCCATGTTTCGAGACAACTTCATCTATATACATCTTTGCCATCTTCTTTAAAGGCACATCTTGTCGGGTAGCTAGAAAATGAGCACTCTTCGTCAATCTATCTACAATCACCCAAATCATATCATTCCCTTTCGGCGTTTTCGGTAGCTTCGTTACAAAGTCCATCGTGATATGATCCCATTTCCACTCGGGAACGTCTAATTGATGCAACAAACCATACGGCTTTTTATGGTCCGTTTTCACACGTGCACATGTCAAACACTTTGCTACAAAATGAGCTACTTCACCTTTAATATCGGCCACCAATAAATCGGCTTCAAATCTGCATACATTTTGGTGACACCGGGATGCATCGAATACCTACTTCTATGAACCTCTTCAAGGATCAACTCTCGGTTACCACCAAGCAGTGGCACCCAAATACGACCCTTGTATGTTTTAAACCCACGGCTATTAGTCTCCATCACAAGTCGTTTCTTCTTCCCAATACTCTCTTTATCAATATTATCCTTCATTAATGCCATCTCTTGTGCTTCTTTAATTCGATCTAATAGACCCGACTTGGCTTGTACTTGCATGCTCATCAACTTACAAGAAGAGCTTTGCACTTTCCTACTTAGTGCATCCGCCACTACATTGGCTTTACCCGGATGGTATTTGATTTCACAATCATAGTCTTTAAGTAATTCCATCCACCTTCTTTGTCTCACATTCATCTCCTTTTGAGTAAACATATATTGTAAACTCTTATGGTCGGTGAAAAGTGTGCATTTAGTACCATATAAGTAATGTCTCCATAATTTCAATGCAAACACAACCGCCGCTAGCTCAAGATCATGGGTAGGGTAATTCTTCTCATGAGGCTTCAACTGACGTGAAGCATAGGCAATCACTTTGTCTCTCTGCATTAAGACACAACCCAAACCCGTAATAGAAGCATCGCTATATACCACTAAATCATCAGTACCTTCAGGCAAGGCAAGGATAGGAGCTTCACACAACTTCTTTTTCAACGTTTGGAATGCATTTTCCTGCTTTTCAGTCCACTCGTACTTCACACCCTTCTTTGTTAATTCCGTCATAGGCTTGGCTATTCGGGAAAAATCCTGAATAAACCTTCTATAATACCCAGCCAAACCAAGAAAACTCTTAATCTCGGTAGGAGTCTTTGGCTGCTCCCACTTTGAAACAGCTTCAATCTTTGAAGGATCTACTTTAATACCTTCTGATGTAATAACATGACCAAGAAACTGCACTTCTCGGAGCCAAAACTCACATTTAGAAAACTTTGCGTACAACTTCTTCTCCCTCAACACCTCCAAAACTGCTTTCAAATGCTCACGGTGTTCATCCTCTGACTTAGAATAGATCAAAATATCGTCAATAAACACAATAACAAAATGATCTAGAAAGGGGCGGCATACCCGATTCATTAAGTCCATAAACGCGGCCGGAGCATTGGTCAACCCAAATGGCATGACCAAGAACTCATAATGACCATATCTAGTCCGGAAAGCTTTCTTTGCTACATCTTCCTTCTTTACCTTCAACTGATGATAACCGGACCGCAAATCAATCTTTGAAAAATACGAAGCACCATGTAGTTGATCAAAAAGATCATCAATTCTCGGGAGAGGATACTTGTTCTTGACCGTTCGTTTGTTCAACTCATGATAGTCAATACACATGCGCATCGATCCATCCTTCTTCTTAACAAAGAGAACCGGAGCTCCCCAAGGCGAGGAACTAGGTTGTATGAACCCCTTGTCAAGTAACTCCTGAAGTTGCGTCATTAATTCCTTCATTTCTGTAGGAGCTAATCGGTAAGGTGCTTTAGCAACGGGTGTAGCACCGGGAATAAGATCTATCTGAAAAGTAACTTCACGATCGGGAGGAATACCGGGTAGATCATCGGGAAACACATCGGGGAAATTGGATACTACATCAACACTAGCGATTGAAGACTTCTCTTTTCTTGCATCAATGACATAAGCCAAGAAATGGCTCTTGTTTTTCCTTATACATTTAATAGCTTTCATCATACTAATAATCTTTATTCCTCCTCTCTTCTTGTCTCCATACACCGTTATCACTTTACCCTCGGACATAGGCAATCGAATTATCTTTTGGAACATAAAATACTAGCTTCATTTCTAGCCAACCAATCCATACCAATCACTACATCAAAACCACCTAAGGTAGTAGGCAATAGTTGGACTGGAAAAGAACGACCTTCAATCTCAATGTCACAATCGTCATAACCCACACGTATATTATTAACCGTACCATTAGCAATTTCTACCTCTAATGAACAATCTAAGGGAGTAGTGACTCTTTCTAGCTTAGGAGCAAATAATGTGGACACAAACGACCTATTGCACCTGAATCAAATAAAACAGAGGCAGGCTTTGAGTTAACAAGGAAAGTACCACATACCACTTCATCGTTGTTCCTTGCGTCATCAACCGTCATTTGAAGAGCTCTCACTTTTGTTGCTGTCGTGGCGGTCTTCTTTCCAACATTCTTCATCTGTGGACAATCGGCAATGAGATGACCCGTTCTTGGCACTTGTAGCAACGAGTCTTGTCCCTACATTCAGTGGCAAGATGTCCCGACTTCCCACACTTATGGCACCTTCTTGTCTTGTCGGTACAATGCCCTTCATGAATTGTCTTGCAAAATGTACACCATGAACCATTCTTCTTTTTATCCTTGTCACCACTCGAACTACCACTTCCACGGAACTTCTTATTATTATTGTTATTGGAAGACCAATTTGACCTTCTTTTAAACCCCGACTTCTTATCATCACTCTTCTCACCTTCTTGTCCGAAGCGAAATCATCGTCAAGCTTCTTAGACTCCTTGATAGCTTCAGTCAGAGTCTTGTGCTGCCTGCAGATACCTCGATAACTCGGAGGCAAACCATCAACATAGCAAGCAACCTGATCCGCATCAGTACGGAATAAATGACCCACGAACTTCATCTTCTCCATGAAGGAACGAGCATACTCGTTGACCTTCCCGACTTCAGCCGTCAAGGCACGAAACTCCTTTTCCATCTTACGCTGCTCATGGACCCCAATATATTCCTCAATGAATTTCTGCTTAAAGTTAGCCCACGAGATAGCAGATACCATAGCTGGAGTCATTGAAATAGTAATGCTCTTCCACCAATCCCGAGCACCTTCTTTCAACATTCGACTAGCGCACAACACCTTCTTATCCTCGGGACAGTCACAGGCTTCAAAGACCATCTCCGTATCATCGAGCCATTCCATGCAACCCACTGCATTAAGGGTTCCATCAAACTTCTGACCTCCACACTTCTGGAAACTTTCAAACTTAAACCGAGGGGCTTGGACGACATTAGGAGTAACCACAACGGCATTTGCAGGGGGAATAACAACATCATCGACCGGTGGCTCAGAGTGGTGAGAAGGCACTGAATAGTTGCCATTAGTTCCTTCAGCATTTTCAGCAAGAGCGTTGTTCAATTGTTCCTGTGTCTGGGCCAATTGGGTCTGGAGAGTCCGTACGAGATTGTACAACTCAGCCGTGTTAGGGATTTGTTCCATCACTTCCTCATTAACCCTAGGCGGATTGCCGGGAGGTGGAGGCATAGGACCCAATGAGCCTTGCTGATTGACCTGGCGGGGATTTCCTCGATTTCTATTTGCATTGGCTGCAACAGCAGCAGCAGCATTTGCAGCGCCTGCACCTGGATGGACAGGTGGGTAATGCTAGCAGTAGCTCCATCACGTCGGAAGTTGCGGTTGCGAGTGTTAACCATTTTCCTTTAATAAAAAGGTAGAGTCGATAAGCGCAAATTAAAGCAAAATGCTTGTTAAGATAAGGCTAAAACCTATCATCGCAACGTAAACATCTCATAAGCCCTATCACACTCGCACTCGTCCCAACCCATCCTACATCATCTTTCATTAAAACTAAGGCATCCTACAAATACCTAGCATGCATATCTTAAGTTTAAGTCCAAATCCTATGGTTAATAGGCCTTGGTTCACTTAAACCACTTCTCTGATACCAACTTGTAACACCCGTCGTTTAAAAATATGGGTTTTCAAAACTTTTCACCTAACGGTGTTAAATTGCGGAAGTAAAGACTGTAAAAGTCAAAACCGATAAAAACATTTCGGTTGCTGCATTTATTTGGTGTTACATGCCATATCAAACAATAGTTCAAATGAAAACCCAACGGTTGCCCAACATAAACAACCGTTCACAAGTCACAACATAAATTCGACATTAAGTACGAAATGTAAATAAATGTCTAAGCAAAGAATCGTCTATGGATAACTAAGGCTCCTTCAACGAATCTACCCAAGCTCATACATCCTTCGTCTAATTCCATCAAGCTAAACCTGAGGGAACAACCACATTAAAGAAGCAAGTGTTAGCTATAAGAATAGCTAAGTAAGATAACACTTAATTAAAAGCATTTGTCCAATTAAAACAATCTTCATTATTAGACAAGTTTTATTAGGCACAACACACATCACACGTTCACACATATACTACATTTCGACTTCATATTAATTAGGATAATCATCCTAAATGTGCCTATCCTGCATTAGTTCACACATTGTCACACGTATCTTTGTTAACTGCATATAAGTGTGCCCTGCATCACACCCGACTGGATGATCAGTCAAAAGACTACTCATCTTACGTCGTTAAGGAGTGGCAAGCTAATCCAAGAGTAATCCGTATGTGGAGGTTGGTCAAACCTCTCGTATTACTCGCCCTGCGTTATAAAGACCATGTTGCGAGGAGCCACCCAAGCAACAACTGCATCAACGCACTCATCCGGCTAAGACAAGTACGGGTTAAGCTTAACACTTTCCCTGCATTAGTTTTATGAGCTCAATTTCACACATATAGATTGGGTCCCTGCATTCCCAAACATTCACACACATATAGTCTAGGTAACACACATTCCTAGGCATTCACCCACTTTAACTTCATTACGTTTGGATCCTTAAACGTGCAAGTGACATAGTAACCTAGCAAGTCTAGTGAACTAGGCGTACAAGTCAAGCATGCATATCACACATCAACTTCATTTCTATATATCATGCATATCAAGATACTTCATTAAACTACATCAACTGCATAGCTACATACTACATTAAGCAATACTACAATACACTACAATAGGGACTGCATCTCTGGTCTCATGGTCAACTGCATAACCCATAATACCTCCCAAGTAACCCATATGCCCACATGCAATATAAAGATACCGAATGGAAGTGTTTACAATTTGAAACCAGCTTTTAGTTGATCCCCCAGCGTGTCAAAGTAGTGTATCTTACCTGGTAGTAGTGTACGCGCGCAAACAAAAGCTAACAGTGCTTAACAATAATCCCCGACACCTAAGATACATTAATATACAAAATATAAGTCATTTGGGACCTTATCGAACTTAGTTTTGTTCTTAAACCTCACTTTAGCTTCAAAACGAATTTAACCAACGAATTTGGCTTCAAACGAATTTAACCAACGAATTTGGCTTCAAACGAATTTAACCAACGAATTTGGCTTCAAACGAATTTAACCAACGAATTTAAACTTCGTTGGGGCAAACGAATTTAGATTTGCATGAACGAATTTGGCATCAGC
This sequence comes from Erigeron breviscapus, assembly GCA_034093135.1. NCBI lineage: Eukaryota > Viridiplantae > Streptophyta > Magnoliopsida > Asterales > Asteraceae > Erigeron > Erigeron breviscapus. The sequence continues at coordinate 94,891,584 of CM067167.1, read as the reverse complement.
AAACGGATTTAAGCTTATTTTCGACCAGAATTCATAAAACGACTTCGTTCTTCATTTTTCCAGAAATCAATCAACTTTGGCTTCACCCAAAACATGTTTTTGACATACATAAACCTCTTTTGATCATCAAGATCGATTACAAACTCGTTTGACATCGTTTAGAACATTAATTGGCTTAAACATAATATAAACCCTAACTTAATCAAAACTCCTTTTTAATCAGATCTGATTCCTTATTAAACAACTTCTAAATCTGAAAATACCATCTATAATTCAGTGATTACCTGCTTGGCTAGATGATCGATCAATTCCAACACCAAAACACCCAATTGCTTGACCAAAAACTTGATTAATTGCTTTAGAATTCAAGAAAGGTTTGGAATATACTTTGTGTTTGTCTTTTAATTATGTTTAGGCTGGAAACTAACCCTAGATTAGGCTAATCCCACCCTAAACCCGTTTTTAACTTTACCCATATGTCAAGACTAGTCCCTAGACTTCCAAATCCTTCATTATTGGTCACAAACTACATTATTGACCATATACAACATTATCCCTTCATTAAATGTCACCTCATAGACATAAACCTTCGTATTTCACACATTTATACTACATTAACATTTAGGTTTTCAAACCTCACACATAACACACATTAACTACGTATATGCATATATTCACACTAGACTTAACGACACACATGAGGTTGACTTAACAGCGTTAGTCAAATCTTAAAGAAAAGTTTGGGATGTTACAGTTGTCTTGTAAGAAAAGTTGTAATATCGACCATGTATCCATCGTTTAATCAATGATACATATGATTAGACTTGCCTAGATATTTGCATTTGAACTTATTCTTGTTCATGTTCTTTACTTTCTGTTCTTATATTCTTGTTTAGATTAACTGTATTATAAGTGTGCAAATCTGGACTGTCAAGTGGTATCAGAGCCATCGTTTCTAAATCATTGAAACAAGATCCGTTTGCATACTTTTTCTTTCTAAACTCTTATCTTTCTTAATCTTTTCTTAAAACTAGAACATGACTGCTGTTCCCACCCTCGTTAACACACGTGACTTTGGTTACGTGTCTGTCCCTCCAAGATTCGAGCCCGATGACTTTGGGTCTTGGAAGGAGAGGATGTTACTTCACATAGTGGGTGTGGAACCCTATCTTATGACCATAATGACCAAAGGTCCATATGTACCCACTCTGGTACAAAGAACACCAGGAGCAACTGCTGATGCTCCTGAGGTAGTGATTGACATTGTCAAACCAGAGGTACAGTGGACCGACGATGAGCGTAGACTGGTGAATCTTGACTCCAGGCTCAAGAACATGATTATCAGCACTCTTCCTTCTGATCTCATGAAAGTGGTCATTAGATACCCCTCTTCTAAAGAAGTTTGGGATAGACTGGTTAGCATGCACGAAGGCTCTGCTGCTACCATTGCTACAAAAAAGATTGACCTAAAAAGAGCCTATGAAAACTTCTTTTCCCTCCCTAACGAAGGTCTTAACGGCACCTATACCCGTTTCAAAGGGTTGCTGAACGATATGACCACTGTTGGTATCACCCATGACAATTTTGAGGTGTGCCATAAATTTCTTGATGTTTTACCCGTTAAGTGGCAAGGATTGAGACAAATCCTAAGGACCACTGAGCGACTCAATGGCCTTGACCTTGAGTCTCTCTTTGGCATGCTCCAGTTCGAAGAAAGAGCTCTTGCTCAAAATCTAAGAGCTGTCGCTGATGCACAGCATCGTGCGGGTCCTTCCTCTTCTTCCTCTACTTCTTCTTCAGCACATTCTGCTCTTGACCCCCTCGCCCTTGTCTCTGCTGAGCCCAGTAATCTTAATACTGATGCCAGCTCTTCTAATCTACCACAACCTATTCAATCTCTTGTTGATGATCTTAATGTTGAAGAGAAACAAGAGATGTTTAGCGACTTTATGGACTTTGCCCTGGTCGCTGGCAAAAGGTACTCTCGTAAATGGAACAACCGTAAGTCGGTTGCTCCATATAAGCCTCCTGTTGACAAAACTCAAGAGGAGTGCTGGAGATGTGGTAGAAAGGGACACTACCAGAAGGAATGCAGAGTTGCTCTTCCAACTCCTGCTGTTCCTAAACCTAATATCTCTAAACCTGCTGATGAGTACAGGAACAAATACTATCAGCTAAAAGCTAAGGTTGCTGAGATGGAAGAGGCCAAAACACCAGCGAAAGGGCTGGTTGCTGAAGAGCACGACTGGGCTGACTCGGATGAGTCAGATGAAGAATATGTTGACGCCATGTGCCTCATGGCACTCGCTGATGGAGATGCTTTGACAAAAGATCAAGTCTCCTCAAGTCAGTGGGTAAACGTCACTATTAAAAAGGTATGTGCTCACTCCTCTGCCTCTGAAGAAGATAAACAAAAAATCTTCGAATCTCTTCTTTGTGACTTTCAGTTCGTTGAATCTATACGAGCTGATGTCCAATCTAAGCTTGACTCTACTTCCTTGGAGTTAAGTGACAAATCTGAAAGACTCAATGAGCTGAGGAATGTTCACGTTGAACTCCAATCTCACGAGTTGCTGGCTAAAAAGATCCAGCTTGAGAACGAAAAACTCAAGCTTGAGATTGCCAATCTCAAGAAGATTATTCTCTCCTGGTCAAAAGCTTCCAGGTTTCACCACCAATGCTTAAGTGAACAAGTACCTGCCCAAGTTCAGGCAGTGATAGGTGGTGATTTTGAAGCTGCTGCCTCCCTTTCTGACCTATTCAATGATGAGGTCAAACCAGAAGTTTCTATTCCTCCCTCGGCTGTCATTTCTCCTGAAGAAATGAGAAAATGGTATTTCGTTAGGGGCCGTAACGATTACCACATTGAAATGGAAGCTGGTACTACCCCTCCTACCATCAGCGACCCATCTACTCCTACTGAGGAAAATGGTGCTAGCACCTCAGCTAGTACTAGCAATCCTTATCCTCATCTTCCCATCATTGGCATGATGCCTAATGAAGGAAGAGTTCAATACTCTTCTGGGGAATCCTTTGAGGGAGATATTGGCAGCGATGGTTTTCAACCAGTCGCTCCTCAGCAACTTACTCTACAAGCTGCTGAACCTTTCAGGAGAAGCACAGTTGCTGTACCCTATGACTACAGCACGCCTCAGCGTGCTAGCTCTGGCAGTCAGCAACCTCAACAAGTTGCTTCTCAAACCCCTTCCTCTTCATCTTCTCAGCAAGTTCCTGCCCATGCTGACAGTAAAACTATGCAGGATGACCGTGTCTTAAGGAGACGCGTCAGGTTCGGTGACGCTAGATATCAGCAAGCTGGACCTTCTAAGGTCCGACCTGCTGATAGACAGGTCCACCAGCAGGCATCTCAATCAATGCCTACTCCTATTTTGAGGCATAAAACTCCTCAAAAAGAGAGAATGCCTAATACACAAAATAGGTCTGTTACTCCTCAAAGAGGATACTTGCCCCATCAGCAAGTAAGACCTATCACTCCTCAAAGAGGACACTTGCCTCATCAGCAAGTTAGAGCCTCTACTCCTAATAGGCAGTACCTACCTCATAGGCAAATGAGGTCAGCTACTCCTAATCAGCGACCTAGATCGGTCACTCCCAAAAGAGTGCACCCATCTCAGCAGGGTCCTCCTTCTTCTCACCCTGCTGTCCATCAAGCGTGGAGTGTAGTCAAGGGATCAAAAAATCCCTCTACCTCTCAATCTGAGGATCCAAAAGGAAAGTCCATTTTGGGTCCTGCTCCTAAGATGCCTCAGCTTACACATAAGCATAAGCAAAAGCCTAAGCCAAAGAAAAAGGCATCTTCCTCTTCTGACCCCAAAATTAGCGAGCTAACCCAGCAAGTTAATGATCTTTCCTCACAATTGAAGGAATTCTTCCTTCAAAGCCAAAAGGGCAGCACCTCTGTCAAAAAATGCTACATTTGTGGAAGCAGAGGTCATATTGCTGCTGATTATGATGAAGATAACTCCAGGGATGCTCCTGAAGTTGTCATTCAACCCAATCCTTCTTCCTCAGCGGCTGCTCCTTCTTCAACTATGGTCAGTGAAAGTTCTGCTGATCATATGAATAGTGTAGGAGAGTCAACCGATCTCACTGAGGAAAACATTGCTGACTTCATTGCTGCTCAGCGTATCTCCTTTCCCCTCTCTCAAGAGATCATCACTAATGCTCAAGGCAGCATTCTGGTCGAGTATGGGAACAACAATCAAGTCAGTGGCTTGACTGTTCTTGATACTGGAAACACTGTTACTTATACCTCTGCTGATCAATTCTTCACAAATGAGGTCACTAGTGACATTCTTCTTGCTCATCAGCTTGTTAATAATCATCCAAGTGATAAGATTGCTGACCCAAGTGCTCTTTCACTTCCTCTTACTTTAAATGGCACTGAAGAGGAAAATTCTGAATCCACTCCTGTCATCCCTGAAGCTCCTTACTTTAATCCCGCTGACATGGCTGTCAGTGAGTTTAACAGTGAACCTTTCTAAATCCTTCTGTCATATCCATGCAGGGCTCGCTGGGAAAGGGTGTGTGGTACTTGGACAGTGGCTGTTCAAAGCACATGACTGGCTCTAAGACCCTGCTGGATAACTACGTAGAGGCTACTGGCCTACTGTAGTGTTTGGTGATAACTCCACTGGGCAAACAGAAGGATATGGACTTCTCTCAAATGGTCTCATTAAGTTCTCCAAGGTCGCTTATGTTAATGGATTAAAACATAATCTCATCAGCATAAGTCAACTTTGTGATGCTGACTACAAAGTGATTCTTGATAAACATCAAGGCACTGTTGTAAATGTAAACAAGGAAGTCATCTTGGTCGCTCCAAGAAAAAGAGATGTATATCTGGTGGACTTCACTCCTATCAAAACAGATAGCGAGACTTGTTTCTTTGCTAAGTCAGCTGCTGAACTAAATTGGTTATGGCACAAGCGTATGTCGCATGTGAATTTCAAAACCATCAATTCACTGGCCAAAAAGAACCTTGTTCGTGGCCTTCCTCATCTCTCTTTGAAAAGGATAGACTCTGTGGTGCTTATGAAAAAGGTAAAAGCCACAGAGCAACCTTTAAAACAAAGCAGGCCAATTCCATCTCTGGCTGCTTTCATCTTCTTCACATGGACCTCTTTGGTCCTGTGAATGTCCAAAGTCTAAAGGGTAGCAGATACACTTTAGTAATTGTGGATGAATATTTACGATATACTTGGACCATCTTCCTTCATTTCAAGAGTGATGCTGCTGAAGAGATCATCAATTTCATTAAGAAAATGGAAAATCTCAACAGCATAAGGGTTAAAGAACTCAGGAGTGACCATGGCACTGAGTTCAGAAACCACACTCTTGAAGCATTTTGTGCTGATCAAGGGATCTCACAAAATTTCTCTTCCACCAAAACTCCTGAGCAAAATGGTGTCGCTGAAAGGAGAAATAGAACTCTCATTGAAGCTGCACGCACCATGCTCAGTGAGTCCTCTTTGCCCAGCAAGTTTTGGGCAGAAGCTGTCAATACAGCGTGTCATACTCAAAATCGCTGTCTTATTGTTAAAAGACATGACAAGACAGCATATGAAGTATTGAAAGGTAAGAAACCTCAAATCAAATACTTTCATGTTTTTGGATGTCCTGTCTTCATCCTAAACAACAAGGATCATCTAGGAAAATTTGATCCCAAAGCTGATGATGGATACTTTCTTGGCTATTCTTCAATCAGCAAGGCTTTCAGAGTATTCAATACTCGCCTTCAGAAGGTTGATGAATCTATTCATGTCACGTTTGATGAAAGTTCATCTGTCCTAAAGGACATTCAATCTTCTTCGTCTGAGGTCATTTTCAATGAGCTTGCTGACCCTCTTACTGAGGAAGCTGACTCATTTGTTGATGCTTCTTGCTCGCTGCCTGATACTATTCAGCATATCACAAAGGATAGTTCAGCTGATGTTGAACTAGAGCAAGTTGCTGCTCATATCTACTCGATTAAGCCAGTTGAGCCTATCTTAAGATCAATCCATGCAGCATCAGTCAAACCTAGATCACTGACTGATGACGTGCATGCTGATGACTCTACTGAGGAGGAGTTTCATGATGCTTCAGCAAATGCTGAAGAAATGGAGTCTGCTGACGACTCCTCCATCAATGATAACTCAAATCAGTCGAATGGCTCTGCTGATCATTTTCCTGAACCCATTCTTACCATTGACCTCTCTTCCTATGATGCTCCTGCTGATCCCATCGCTCCAATTTCCGCTGCCACTCAACTTGGTGCCTCAAGTGCTCCTGCACTTAAATGGACATCTAGTCATCCAGCTCACCAAGTCATTGGTGATCCTCAGCAAGGGATTATTACTCGATCAGCGACTAGAAATACATGTCTATATGTAAACTTCTTGTCTATGATCACTCCCAAAAATATAGGAAAAGCACCAGTGGTGGATGTCAACTGTTGGGGGGGAAGCTGATTAGTTGGTCTAGTAAGAAACAGCATACAATTTCCATCTCCACTGCTGAAGCAGAATATGTATCAGCAGCGAGTTGTTGTGCACAAGTCCTCTGGATGAAAAACCAACTCGCTGACTATGACTTAGAATTCTCTAAGATCCCCATTATGTGTGACAATACAAGTGCGATTGCTATCACACACAATCCTGTTCAGCATTCTAAGACCATACACATTGACATAAGGTACCACTTCATTCGTGACCATGTCATGAAAGGGGATGTTGAACTCTACTTCATTCCCACCAATGACCAACTTGCTGATATTTTCACTAAACCGTTAGATGAAACCAGGTTTAAATATCTGGTCAGCAAGTTGGGAATGCTGAATGGTGAATCAGCGACATGACTTGTCATGTCTGCTGATGTTTCAACTTACATCTCTCTTATAAGTTGAAAAGTGACCTTATGGTCGAAGATTTCTTTCAGCATGTTCAGGAGTATCTTACTTGCTGAACATAAAAAGCAATGGAAAGCTAAAAAGTTTCCATCTAGTCCAGCAGCAAACGGATGCTGGTAAAGACCAACCAAATCCGTTGATCCCTGTTGCTTTGGGAAAAAGCAAATAAAAGCAATAGAGGGCTAAAAGTCTCTATCTAGTCCAGCAGCAAACGGCTGCTGGTAAAGACATTCAAATCCGTTACCCCTGTTGCTTTGGGAAAAAGCAAAATAAGAGCAATAGAGAGCTAAAAGTCTCTATCTAGTCCAGCAGCAAACGGCTGCTGGTAAAGACATATCAAATCCGTTACCCCTGTTGCTTTGGGAAAAAGCAAAATAAGAGCAATAGAGAGCTAAGTCTCTATCTAGTCCAGCAGCAAACGGCTGCTGGTAAAGACATATCAAATCTGTTACCCCTGTTGCTTTGGGAAAAAGCAAAACAAAAGCAATAGAGAGCTAAAAGTCTCTATCTAGTCCAGCAGCAAACGGCTGCTGGTAAAGACATCTTAAATCCGTTGATGGCTGATAATTTGCCAAAAATTGTATAAAGTTGGTCAGCAGCAAAGATCTATGAGAGTCGCTGACTAACACATGTTTTCTAAATGGGGTAATCAAATTTTCTAACTTGGTCAGTGGATATATTTAGATCTCAACTATTCAATCATGTGAGCATATCCACTAAGTATACTTATTAATATTTTAATAAAAATTTCAATCGGTTACCTCGATTTTCTCCCTAATGGGCAACTTGTACACTGTACGCGCCGTAACCACTTGAGTACATTTGAAATTGTGGTACAAGTTGTCACATCAAACTTTTTATACGTTACTCACATACGTATAATTAAACGTATTTTCATTATAAACAATTATTTTTCTTGTACTATCATTGGTACAAAATAATTTTCTTTTCGTCTTTGTATATATTACGTATGAGAGAGAATTCGTGACGGTTCACGTTTGCAGTTATGGGGCCCATATCCATACCATATATATGTAAATCTTCTCCACTATACCATCTTTCACGCTCATTTTCTTTCTCATACATTCCTAAAATCTCTCTCAATACTTCAATATCTTTTCCATTTTCTTTCAATCTTTTCATCTTCTCTTCATATCTCTATACTTCCAAAATTGAAAATGGCTTCTCAATCTCAACAAGTTCCTGAACAACAACAACAACAACCACAACAAATAGAAAACCCTGAAAATATTCCCTCTTATCACACTTCTAAAGTCTTCGATAATGAAGGCATTCGTCCTTCTGACCAAGTTTCTTTTCAAGCCCAGAAATTAGTTGTCAAAGCAAATAACTATTTGGGATCCGAAGGAATCCCTTCCAAAGTTAAAGGATATTATTCTATGTTGGACTTCATCAAAGGATGTCCAGTTAGAAGAGCAATCTATAAAGATCCCCATGAGATGTGTCTTCATCTCTTGAGGGAATACTGGTGGACTTGTGATTATGATTTGTCCACTAGCACCATTACTGGCACTATCATGAAAGGGAAGCACACCATCTCCATCTCTGCAGATTTATTAAGAGATGTTCTTCGGCTCCCTAAGCAATCCGAAGATAAGCCCTTTGTTAACTTGGTCCCTACCTCAATATGGAAAGAATGGTTGGTGACCATTGGGTATGGGACAAACATGGTATCAGTACAACCTGTGCACATCAATCCTCAAAAGAAGTTTATTCCTGGTGTATGGAGGTTGTTGTTCACACATGTTATTCAGTGCCTCGGTGGGAACAGTGGATCCTTTGATCAAGCCACTGCTGCCCAAATGCAAATGATATATGCACTGGCAAATGGTCGTAATATTGATTTTGCCAGTGTGATATTTGAAGATTTGAAGTCAAAGGTGACTGTGAGAAATCGCTCAAGCTCAGTGCCCTTTACACGTTTTCTGACAATGATCTTCAGACATGAGCTGGAAGAAAAGTATAAGCCGAAAGGTGCTCAATTCATTCTCTCTCCAAGGGTTGCAAGCACTGTATATAAAATTCCTGCTTGCGACCCTGAGCAATTCGACTCAAAGTATGCTGCGCTCACTCCAGCAATGAAGTAGGTACTATTCACTATGTATCCTGATATCTACAAGCAAAACCCTGCTGGAGCTGGTATGCTGATAACCCCCCCAGCATCCTCCAAAGATCCCCAAATGGCCAAGAAAACACAAGCTGTTCCTAAAAGAAAGAAGAAAACATCAAAGAAATTGGAACCCTATCAACTCTCACTCATTGATGAGGAAGAAGCTCCTGCTGCTGCTAAAAATGTAGGGCAGCAACAACCTGAAACTGAAACTCATTTATCTCCCAACCCAATCAGCGTCTCTATTGCTGAAAGGGACACAACTGCTGCTGATATTCCTGAAGTGCAAGTTGTTGGGGGAGAAAATTTAACTGAATTGACTGGGCATGATGTTGGTGATGTTGAAATTAAATGTGTTGAAGGAAATGTGGAACGTGATGTTAGTGATTTTGGTGTTGGTGATACAACTGTTGAAGTTGAACAAATTGTGGTTGCTGAAGAAGAAGTTGATGAGGAAAGTGATTTTGAGCTGGGTGGTATTATGGCAGATGATTTTCAACTTGATTTTGATAGTCATGCTGACGAAGTAGATGCCAGTGACATGGAGGTTGATGAAAATGATGATGGTGCTGCTGGTGAAAATGCAGCAGTCACTAATGAGAATATTTCTAGTGAAAATGTTGCAGAAACTTCTGAGGCAGTTACTCTAATTGCAAGACCAGCAACTCCACCAGTACAACTAGTAAACACCATGCTTTCTATGGGCATGCCTTCCTCCTTCCAAGCTGTTCCTGGTTGTTCTTCTCACTTGCCAGAAGTCCAAGTCTCTTGCTGCCAAGGATTTGGGTATTCTTACTCCACCTACTCTGCTGAAGGTTTAAAAGAGTATAAGATCAGTTAAATGATCTGACCAAGGCTGCCACTCTTGCAATCAAGTTGAAAGATACAGAGTCTGAAAGGTTGGTCTCCACCTTAACCAGCTGGTATAACAAACAAAATGAAAACAGCAAGGAGTTAGACACGCTGAAAGGAGAACTTGTCTCACTGACTGACGATCAACACAAAATCAGTGAAGACACCAAAGCAATCAAGTGTGATCAGCAGATCCTTCGATCTAGTGCCTTGTCGCTGCTGAAATGTGCCAACTCCACCAGTTATTCAGCCAAAAAGGCAGCCTCCACCAGCAAGTCTGCAAATGTCAATGTCAAAAAGCTGAGTGGTCTCATTCCCTCACTGACCACTCAAGTCGAAAGCAACACCAAGGCTATTCAAGCCTTGGAAAAACAAGTGGCTGATCTTCCAATTCCTTCAGCATCCTTCACTGAGGAAGATCGCCAGAGGCATATTAAATTGGAAAAAGAGGTGGATGAAATCAAGACCTTGCTGTCACAGCTTATTAAGCAGCAATCAAAAAAGCCGGCCACTGTGGAAGTTGTTATTAACACAACTTCCAAGGGGGAGAAGGTTGATGCTGCTATCTTAGATATGGTAAGTGAAGCAGTGAACAAGGCAGTTGCCCAAATCTATGAAGACTCTGCTGAAGATGTCTTGGATAAAAATGATGATGCCACTAACACCACAAAGGAAAATGAAATGGCAATTGTAGCTGTCACTGAAGAAAAAGAAAATGAAGCTTCCCCTGCTGGTGTTGAAGGGGAGACCGAAAAAGATACATGTATGGAAGTTCCCCCTGCTGGTGCTGAGCGGGAGACTGGGAAAGAAGTTGATACTGAAGCCTCCCCAGCTAGTGGTGAGGGGGAGCAACAAATTGTTAGATTCAATGCACCCCCTGCTGGTGATTTTGAAGAACGTTTTGAGCCAGCAATTGTCAGAGCTTCATGGGAAGCTGAATTTGCTGAGGAAATGGACAGGGACAGGTCAAGAGAAATGCTGCCAATCTTTCATAGCAGATATGTTGGAAATACTGAAATTGCTCCTCTCTTGAGGCTCGCCGAAAACAGCTCACAGAGTCTGGTTTCTTCAAACCTCCCACTGCTGCTCAACTCTCCGTACAATCCTCAGCAGGCCATCAGCATCAATTGATTGATGTATTGGCACTAACTGCTGATGGAAAAACTCAAGAAGATGCTATCAAAGAGCTGGATAGGATCAAGCAAAATGAAGAAAATGAAAAGAAAAATCTTGAGTTTATCAGGCAAGCTACCTCTACTTGAAAAGGATCAACTTGATGGTGAGCAAAGGATGCTGCTGAAATCAGGTGGTGCTGAAGCCCTGTACAGGCAGAAACACAAGGAAGTTGAGAAGCAGCTTAAAGAGAAAAGAGCCAAGTTTGAGGAGAAAAAGGCTAAATGGCTGAAGCTTATGGATGATAGAAAGAGGCCTCAAATGATTGTCGCTGCTGAGGCCTTCAAAGCTGAAATGGGCCTCAAGGCAAACTTAAAAATCCTAAGACAAGGTGCTGACAAGCCAACTAAATTGGAAGGGGTCAAACCAACCAACTTGGGTGCTTCGGAGTGGGCTGAAGTTTATATGCTGATCAAAGATAAGACCGCTCCAAGTTATGCTCAGCTCCAGAAGATGCTGAAAGAATATTTTGAGAAGGCACTGGAGTATGAGACCAAATTTAAGGCAGATCTGCCCATGCTGAGGAAAGTCTTTGGCACTCCAGCAGCTATCTCCTCAGCAGGAAAAAGGGTTCAAAGAAAAAGAAAGCTGGAGCATAGAACAGTGACAGTTGATCTTCCACCCATCTCTGGTGATGCTGCTTTAAACACCAGACTTCCTCCAAGAAGCTTCTTTGAGGAAGGAAGAGTGATAGAAACTCCTGCTGGCATTTTCTTCACTAACTTTCAGAACAATCAGCTGTTCTTCCGCCTGGAAGAAATTGAAAAGGCTTCAACTGGGTTTCTCTTGAACATAAGAAGAAGATGTGCTGAAACATCCAACAATAGATGGTTTATCAGCAAGGTGGATGAGGAGCTGGTTAAGCCTCACAGATATAATGACCCAGCTGTTCAGATTGCCAAACAAGAGCATGCTTGGGAGTTTGAAACTGAAAATCTTTAGATGTCTTATATTGTAAAAAGATTGTAATGTTTCCTTATGATATAAAAGACATCATTCTATCATTTATTTATTCTTTTCTAAAGTCTAGTTCACTCAGCAAGTCTTCTCAGCGAATAGGGGGAGATTGTTGAGTCAAGGATTCGCTGACCAGACTTGGTCGCTGACGTGGTCGTCAGCAAGTCATCAGCGAGTCAATGACTCTCGTCAGCGGGTGGTTTGCTTTCCAAGTTGTGTGTCAAGGCGGGAAGTTTTCAAACCACAAGAAGACAAGAAGTCACATGGTGGTTCATCCAACTGAAGATTACCTTATATGGCAAAGGTACAGTTGGGACCAAAACAATGGTTTTCTCTTTCATACCCGTTTTGGTAATGAAGACAAAGGCTCCTGGATCCAAGTACTTAGAGCCAATGGAACGTCGACAACCACCATTCAATCACTATCATTGTAAGGCTGTGTTGCCCTAATTCCTCCCCTATATAAAGCAACACAGCCGCACCAGTTATACTTTGTGTTTGTCACCACAAAGTGTGTGTCACTTTATTTGTAATTGTTCAAGTTTTTCTTTCTTTCTAGACTTAGCAATTACATAGTTCATTTGTTTCTTGTAAGACAAGTTGTAATATCGACCATGTATTCATCGTTTAATCAATGATACATATGATTAGACTTGCCTAGATATTTGCATTTGAACTTATTCTTGTTCATGTTCTTTACTTTCTGTTCTTATATTCTTGTTTAGATTAACTGTATTATAAGTGTGCAAATCTGGACTGTCAAGGTGTCTTCATGTAGTACCATCTATTGAGTTGGGACTTACAGATGTGATAAACAATCACAAGACACTTCAAAAATGTTATATATTCTCTTATAAAATCATTTTATGCCAAATTTAATCTATTAATTCTTTCTCTTGTAAAAGACATTTTAGTACATACAAGTGTGAATAAATTAAAATAACTTTGTTAACATTTTAGGCGTTAAACATGAAAACTATATCTAAATATATATCTGGTATATAAAATGTTTGACATGTGAATTATGATTTTAATTTGAAGTGTAAACATATGGGAGTTCAAGATTAGGCAAGTTGGGAACCTTCACTAATTAATATCAGTCGTTACTTACTTAAAGTTTTGCACCAACGAATTGTCTTTATGGAATTGTTTTGAACTAAGGGGGCTATCACCTTAACTGCAATGTGCTATTTTCATTTTATATGAGCTTGATGGAGCCAAAATTTAGCTGTACACATGATGACATACAAATCAGGCATATACAAGTGGGAGAAATATATTTCTTTTTTCTGAACAACTCAAGTTTAGGAAAGATTCGAGCTAGAAAGAGTTTTTAATAAATTTATTATTATAACGATTTAAAAACAAACCAAATCGACCTAACTTTATCGATTACCATTGTCAAGATCAAACATGTTATAATTGTTTATATATGACTTACAATGGTATGATGACCTGAACGGTTTATTACCCGACCAACAATTTTAGCCATATATCATCAGAGATGTATTTTAAGATTAATGTGAAACACTGTGATAGATACAGTTACACGAAATTTATCTTAGAGCTCCCACGGCGTCCTACACTCATCATCTAAAGACTAGTCTCAGTCAACACTACATCAGTTCACATCAGATAAAGGACTAACCATGAACTAATACCCCAAAACATCCTTAATACCAACACTAGTCTAGGACTCACCATTTATTTAAGGGAAGTCTATTTGCACACCGGCAACTGTTCAAAAAAACACCGGTGATATACCGCGTTTTGTATAGCATTCTCTGTTTCAATGATGAAAATTCGCCATATGCGGCAATGCAACGTTAAAAAACGGTGTATAAATACGGCCATAACACATATTAAAGGAGGAGATATTTAATATTTTATATAAAAAATGAGTAAATTACAAAAAATGTCCATGTGTTGTACATAATTTATTACTTACCATCTCTCTCTTTTAATATTTTGCACTATCTATTACTTACCATCTTCATCCATATCCTATAAAACGAATAATATTAACTAGACTAATATAATACGGAGCATATTACATAAAACGGCATAAAAGATTACCAGATGAACTTTAATATTACTATAATAGGTGTCTTAGGCTCTTAGCCATCAAGTTGGGCCTCTCTGCTAGCCGACCTCACGTGGACAAGGCCATGCGCCTCTTTTCTTTTCTTTCAAAATTCACGTTCACAAAACACTAATAATATGATATAAGTAGTTTGCTACTTTGCCATGCAGGCTTGGATTATTGTGATTTAATGCCCAAGTTAACGACAAGTGGGCTGCCCATTTCTAGCGGAGCCCAATGATCATTTATTGATCAAGTCTTCTATCCAATGTCACATTCTTGAACTTTTTTGCTTCAATTTTCATTTACTTCAAAAATAATCTCGATCTAGCAAACTCGTATGATGTTTCATCTAAAAAACCTATAGTTCAAAATAAAAAAAATATTAAGTATGAAGGTCTATAAAAATAAGCATATAAACTTATAAAAAAAATATCACGCAAAATAAATATGTATAAAATAGACGATATCAGATATATACCATTTTATAACAAATGACTATTGTTTTTATAAGGATTTCAAGTCTCGTGAGGACCTAGTAGGTTGAGCCACTAAAAAAGGACTAGAGCACGGGTTCATTCTCATCACAGGGCGTTCTTCGAGCCGTTCAGAAAGAGTAGTCAGGGTGGAGATTTGATGCACCCTATATGGGAAATTGGGAAGTACCGGTAGCCAAAAAACATATTGCCTTCTTCAACTGGTAGGCACATATAGTACAAAACAAGATGCTTGGAAATTGGATACCAGAGATGGAAGACATAACCACGACCTTGCTAAAAAAATATAAGGGAATATGACATTCTACGTTTATTTTCATTAGGTGGGTGAAGTTATGGACATTACCTTCAAACAAGAAAAGCAAGGAAGGACTTTGTGATGACCGACCTTGCGGACAAACTCGATGAGCCATATGGGAATATAGTTTTTTTTTTCCTTTCATTTTGACTATGCTTCTAGCTTAGAATACAAAAAGATTAAACAAATTTGTACGTATATTATATCAAGGTTGCGGAAGTCGCTACGAGCTCCTAGGTCGGTCGACTAGGGAGTTGGGAGTACCCGGGTATATGCGGGAAGTACTCGGGAGGTCAAAGTGACCAAGGCGAGGAGTACTCAGAGTAATCGGTCAAATCGGGTCGATATTTTCCACAAGTTGGGGATTACCTCATGTTTAATTTGTTTTTACCCAACGTATATGCATATAGAAACAAAAAGTGGTGTTTTCTATGAAAATTTTTCTTATGTATATTAAATTTGAATGGTTGACAAAAAGTCAAACTAATCTATGAAAATTTTTTCCTTTCTTTCAAAACACAGGCTCATCAAATTCTTCAACTTTCAATTATTTTTCTCAAAGAAAAAAAAGAAAGCATTCTTCTTCTTCATAATTTAAATCAAGCAACTGCTCATAAATATTAGAAGAACTAAATTATAAAAAAAACCCACCATCAAACTTAATACAATCGTACACATAAACACACGACTCTAACTCTCTCTGATACATCACATCATGGTGGTAATGGCCGGATCTACTGAATAGATTAGATGCGTTGCAGCGAGATACTCCCCAAGCTAAGTCCAGAGAAGAAGGTACAAGATTTTGATGGAGTGGTTGGGGAGTTTGAATCATGATGGAGTTGGAGGGAGGTTCGTTCGTGGATAATCAGGGAGAAAGGTTAGAGTTTGGTGAGATGATGGGTTGAGATCAGGGATGTCGTTGCAAAGGGATTGAAAAGGTATGGGGGAAAGGTTTTCCCTGAATGATAAGGGCGGGTTTTTAATGAGCAGGGGATTCGTTTTTCATATCTTTGATGGAGTTCTATTAAGGAAGGTGAAAGGATTTTTTGAGAGATTTATGTTTGAATTATTGCATGGGGATAGTTGCATGGGATGGGATTCTGGAAGTGGCGTTTTCTAGAGAGAGGTGTGGTGAGAAGATAGTGGTGACGCGTGGGAGGTGAGGAAGGCGGGGGAGGTGGAGGGATGGGTTGAGTGGGCCCAACGAAGTTAGGAAAAGAATTTTCCCCAATCTTTTTAGAATTGGAGAATAAATTAATTTTAGAATTCAAAAATTGATTGATTGGTTGGTTTAGTGGGAACCATCATGACATTCAAGGGGAACATTTAATGATTGATTGGGAATGAGGGTTACACATTATCTCTTATCAGACTTTGATTTTTCAGTTTTTATATAAAGGCAATTTTGGAAATTTTGGAAATTTTGAAAATTTGAATTACCTTTTGGAGGATATATGTCGTTTCAGTATCATCCAATTCAACCAAATCAATAAGAAAAGGTGGGACCCAATCCGGGGAATCTTCAACAACACGAGTGATGAAATTTTATTTTTTCCATTTGACATTAACCAAGTGATAAACTTTTTCATGGGATTTGACTAGGAAAATGACACTAACCATTGAGAAATTTCCATCGCCACAAGGGGCAGATGAGGGAACCATAATTTTTCCGATGGTCGCTACAATTCTTGTGTAGACCGATTTATCTCTTAAAGCCAAAGGACCCCAAAAATGTTTACAAGAACAATCTTGCTATATGTATTCTCCTGTTCATTCCAAATCTCGTAGTAGCTAAACCATTCTTTTAGAAAATCGGCTTTGTCAGAAAGGAAAGAGTCGGCGAACACTGATGCTTGGAAATTAAGAAGGATGGTGAGTCCCCCAACGTAAAAGATATTAATCTTGGAGTTGGGATCAACGGATTTAACGATATCTTGAAGGTTTATAAGGGTGGTGAAGTCTTTGGTGGTGGCGACAATGGATTGTTTTTCCAAAAAGAAAGGGCGGAAGTTCTTGATCGGAAATGGAGATGTATATTTGGTTTAGTGTAGGGGAGAGAATTTCACGATATGTTCTTTCATTGATGAACTGGGTAGACGGTGTGGGGGGGGGGGGGGGGTGGAGGTTAAAGAATGGCTTATAATGAGGGTTCTGGTTTGGTTTGAGGTGAGGGTAATGTAGAGGGTTTCCTCGTTTATCCCTTTTGGAAAGGTAGACAACAATGACCAATCCTTTGCAATTTTTGTGTTGAAGGGATGGGAGGAAGGCTGTCGGATTTGTGATATTATTGAAACGGATAAAGCCATATGGATTGTTGTAATTGTCGGTTTTCCAGGCAATATTGGAATCCACCTGATGATATACCCTATACGGAGCTCTACCTCCGTATTCAAAGAAGATACCTTCGAACAGGTATAAAACACTTATACGGAGCACCGCCTCCGTAGACACAGAGCACCTGAGTTAAATTACTCAGCTCCGGAGGAATATACATTAAAGTCCGAATATCTCGGACACGGCGCATTAAGAGATCATCGCAAATCTTCCTTAAAGATAAAAGATATTCTCAAAAGAGGAAGAGATTTACCCTAATTCTCTTACCCTCCTCTCCAAGTTTTCACCCTCTATATAAATAGAGGATGTGCCATACGACAAAGGATCATCACATCTGACATATTAAACCCTAATCACATTCAACACATTCAACCTCCGAATCCCTAACTCTCACAGATAAACCCCAAGCCTCACGAATCGGCGAAGGGTTAACAATCATAGGCGTAAAGCGGCCTACGGCCCTCTGACCGGAAGGGAATCGCCAATAAAACACCCAAAACCCCTCTCACACCTTCGGTTGAGCCATAGTGCGATTATTTGATCAATCAAATTGGCGCCATCCATGGGACCCAACAACCAAAAAAAAAACAACAAAGCAACACTGCACACACTTTTTTTTGAACCCACCCACGATTAGAATAATCAGCTACCATGGCCGATAGAGATACCAGTCATCCGTCGAATCCGCAGAATGCGGAGGGACTTCAGATGCCACCAGGAGGACGGGACCTCCAAGAACGGTATCCCTTCCACACGTTTATGTCAAGTTTTGACCTATCAACCATTATGCTCGACAACAGAAACACGACAACAAGGGATAAACAGGATTCACAAGGGCAAAGTTTGGATCGACTTATGCTTGTGTCGACAGGTCAGGGTCCGTGTAGACCTGCCCTTACAGTATCGCATGAACAACATCAGAAATCAGGATCCGCCCTTATAAACCAAGAAGGATCATGCGCCGTTAGAGATACCTCCCAGACAGACGGACTACAAGCAAGAGCCCCAATAATATCAGATCACCCGGGAAACCCTAGCCAGGCATTAACGCTAGCGGACCAGGAGATATATGGAGCATCCATACGGGCTGATCGTGGTACGTTAAGACCGATGCACCGAGGCCAAGACCGAGATAGGTCCGCGCCAGGGTTACAAGGTCAAGACCGAGATGGACCCGTGCCGATGCACCGAGGCCAAGACCGAGACAGGTCCGCACCAGGGTTACAAGGTCAAGACCGAGATGGACCCGTGTCGATGCACCGAGGCCAAGACCGAAACAGGTCCGCGCCAGGGTTACAAGGTCAAGACCGAGACGAACCCGTACCGATGCACCAAGGCCAACACCAAGATAGGTCCATGCCAGGTTCACACGGTCAACACCAAGACGCTACGGACCCGGACAAGCAGGGGTCAGGCCGCACCCCTCCGGATCCGAAGAAAGCACAGTCACATAAGGATACCCTCCAGCCAGGCAAGCCACAAATAAAGATATCAAGGATATCGAAGCAACCCAGAAACACAAACCAGGTGCCAACATTAGTAGATAGGGAAATTACCGACGCATACGTGCAAGTAAACTATGACGTGTTGTGCGCAATAATTAGGCGTCTAAGGGAGACAGGCCAGGTGTATGAACCGGAAACAATAGCCCATTACACCTACAACGAATACCATACAGGGGAGATACAAGAAGGATCCGAACAGAACATACTCACTAGGCCATCAACCACGGAACACAGTTTCCCAAACACACGAGGGGACCCCTACAATGGAGAAGTACAGAATCTCCAAACGGGATCCGCGGAAGGCAGACCTGACCAAGGAAATCAGACTCAAAGCCAGCCCAGACGAAAAACAGGAACATGAGAAACAGGTGGAGATAATGATCATGTATCCCCCTCACCCGAGTAGGAACCTATGGACATGTCACATCTAAAGAATATAAACACCCCATTTACCAGCAACATACGAAACCACCTGATACCAGTAAATATGAAGTATCCCCAGCACCTAGGGTACTACGACGGAAAGGGAGATCCAGATGACTTCCTGAAGAAGTTTATCGGAGCTGCAATAATCCGAAGATGGGACATGCCAACCACTTGTCAGGCTTTCTCCTACTCCTTAACGAACGATGCAAGAGAATGGATCGATGGCTTACCAGCTAACTCAGTAGACAACTTCGAGACCCTAAAGAGCAAGTTTCGATCACAATTCAATATGCAGAAGAAACATCAAAAGACACATGTGTCGGCACACAACATAAAGCGACATAGCGAAGAAACACTTAGGGATTTTATCGCAAGATACACACATGAAACCCAGGAGATAAGTGGACTGCCGGAAAGCCAGAGGATATCAGGACTCATTCATGGGCTACGAGCAGTCGAGTTAGTCGAACACCTCACGACGAACCTGCCAGAAACATACGATGAACTAACAATTAAGGCTCACGTTTGGATAGACGTCAAAGGGACAACCGGAACGGAGTACACCCTAGCAAAAAGGAAAAGAGATCCGACGGACAGCGGAACCGAAGGCCCTGTCGAAAATCCCAGGTGTGGAGGCAAAGCTAAAGAAGGAGAATAATACTGTTGAAATTAACAAAATCACCGAAGGATATTCTTGCAACGGAGCGGATAGCACAAACCTTCCCAGTCCCGCCAAGATTAACGACCCGAAAAAAGGATCGAGGAAAATATTGCGCATTTCATAAAGATTATGGACATGACACGGATCTGTGTCGAAATCTCCAACAGGCCATAGAAGAAGCAATAACCGCAGGAAAATTGCAGCACCTCGAAAGGAAGATAGACGAAGCAACAATAAAAGCGGAAACAAAAAACATATCAAGAGACTTTCCGCAAGAACAAATCCCCACGATGAGAAAAGGACCGCCAATTGAAGAATAGAGCAACCATGATGGAAACTAACAAATGAGGTCAGGAAGAGGCCAGAATCAAGAGAAGTACTGGCTTGGCCCCCAAAAGGGGAGCTATGGATGACAGTAGAGGATGAATTACAATCGTCCGACCCTTTGAAAAGGATTCCAACATGGCAAGGAAACGCGGCTGCACTGGCAGACGGGAAAACCGATACAGTTATACCCAGGTTACAACCCACTCTGCACGAAAGTACATTTCCCGAGGAGGCAAACGAATTTTTTGCACACAATAGAAAAGACTCCGAATGAACACGGAGCAACAAATGAAAGCTAGCAGTTAGGAACTTTACTATGTAATGTCCTCCTGCCAATTAAATTCACGAAAATAAAAGCTTTCAAAGATCGATCAAAAACAACACGCGTAATAAAAAATATATGACAAAAGACTTTATGAGAAATTAAGGGGACGCCCGACAACGCTTCCATAAAGCAACGTCATAAGACGACTGCCATAAGACATCCACGTCATAAGGCGACTGTCATAAGACAACGCTTCCATAAAGCAACGTCATAAGACGACTGCCATAAGACATCCACGTCATAAGGCGACTGTCATAAGACAACCACGTCATAAGGCGACTGCCATAAGACAACAACGTCATAAGGCGACTGCCATAAGACAACTATGAGAAATTTTACCAAAACAAAATAAGAGGTTGTTAGAAAAATAAAGATAAGAATTTACAGAACCAAGTGATAGCAGCAATATCCAGCAAAGAAACAACCAAAAACATCAAAAGAAACAGTAAAGATTATATCCAACAAACGAAAGATAGATGAACAAGTCCAAGAAGCAATCTATGAAGTAGGAATTTGCATCAGCTGAGTAGGGGACACATCAGGATCTGAAGAAAGAGTGCGGAGATAGAAAGAATGCATATCCTCAAGCTCACTCGTAGCTTTGTTCAGAGGACCCGCAGTATCCTTAACAAGCTCTCCACCGCTAAGAGTAATACGACCTTCTGCAGCAAGGGTACGGATCAACTCCGACTCCGCATCAACCCGGTTAGCATTACATAAGTTTGAAATCCTTTTCCCAACCTCAGCACCGTTTAAAAAAGACTTGCAAACATGAGGAATCACATCAACAACAAGTCGCCTATACCTCTCCTTCAGATCCACAAAAGCAGAATGATCATGCCCCAACAAAGCATTCTTGGCAGCCAACTCTTCCTTCAGCACATTGATCTCTCCCCCCTTGGCCCGAATCCCATCACGAACAGACTTCAGCTCCGCAGTCAAACTACCCAACTTCACTTCCAACTCAGACACCTTAAACTCCAACGACGACTTCTCCGCCTTAAGCTTGTCGACCTGCTCACTTGAAGGGCCACCATCTTCCAAAAGCTCGCGAAATCTCGAATCCAGAACATTCCCAATTAAAGAAGTACAAAAAGAAGACTGATTAAATAAATCGGAGAGCCGCGACAAATCCATACCCATTAAATTTGAAACCCATTCAGAGGGAGCAAGAGATTCAACGTTATGGTGACAAGAACGACCATCAGGAGCCTGCAAGAAAGGGTTAAACCCTGCAAAAATAGATATAAATAAGAGAACCAAAAAACTGAAGATCAGGCACACAAAGTAAATGCATACCAGAAGTTTCTTCTAAAATTTCGGACCGTTTTGCCCTCTTCCTAGACAGAGGCACACCAGGACCCCTCGCGGAAGTTTTCTTCCTGCTTTTAAGGCGGCCAGCAACGGTCCTCTGCTCACCAAGAGAAGGATCACAGTTATCCCCGCAAGTAGGACAATCAGACACTTTAACAGGCCGGGTAACAGGGTCACTTCCACGAAGAATGGATTCAATCGCTTGGAAAATTGCCTGCAAACCAACATCATCAGCGGTTTCCGCGTTAGAACTTCCGATAGGAAGCCCCAAATCTGAGGCCACAGCAGCAAGGGCAGCTTTCACAACAAGATTGGCGAGGAACGATTGCCTATTGATCATATGTTTGAAAGCCATTTCTACAACAAAAAAAAGGGAAGATAATCATGACAGATGACAAAAGAAGATGGAGGAGTCAACACCAACGACAAGATATGAGCTGCTCAGATACAAATACAGAAATACCAATCAAAGTCACCGCCACCCCCATTTCAAAGAAAAAAAAAAGAAGGGGGGAGGGAGGGGCAGACGACAAATGGAATCACTGGAAAACTAAAATAGGGCTGAGTAAATAACAGAGAAACCCGGATCTAAAGACCTTCATCGGTCAAAGAAAATACTAGGGTTTCAAGTTGTAAGACTCAAACACATCCCACGATGAAGAAAAAAGATTAAAGGAGGAAATAAATAAAGGAAAAACATACCTCTTCAAAAGGATAACGGAAAGAAGCAATGAGAGGGCCGCCGGAGGAGACACCGCCTATAGGGAAGGTAACAATTTAATATTTTGAAAAATATACAGTGTTAAACAGATATGGAGTACTTATAGCTAAGGTTGGTAAACAAATCCTAACCGTCCAAGTAAAATCTGGAGATAAGGACTAAAAAGTCTCACAAAGTCAGCTTTGACTTAACATATGTTGTTTCTAGCGGACCTGCGAAAGAATGATCTGGGAACCGACCATTATTTTTTGAAGTCTAATAAGACAGCCTACAGATAGCCTCTCCAATTAGACTGGGGGCTTGATGATATACCCTATACGGAGCTCTACCTCCGTATTCGAAGAAGATACCTTCGAACAGGTATAAAACACTTATACGGAGCACCGCTTCCGTAGACAGAAATAATCCCGGAGCACCTGAGTTAAATTACTTAGCTCCGGAGGAATATACATTAAAGTCTGAATATCTCTAACTAGTTGTGAGTCCCTCGATAGCCACTGATCGCTCTCGAGATCGTCTATTGTTATGTCGTGAGTGCGGAATCCTCACGAGATAACTAGTTTGATTAGTTATCGTATATATTGCTAATTTTCTCAATATAATCAGCCTTATGTGATCTATCTTCGTTTTCTATAGCTTAGAAACGAACTTAGTCGCTATTGGTGTGTGTAATATCAACTGGAATCCTCAATTTAGGGTTTCCAATCGTTTATATATGTTCACGATCGATATTGGGCTTGCTGGGCTTTGTTCTTACGAACTTAGCAGCCCAGCCTCATAAAACGAAGATTATCTTCGTTAGTACTAAATACCATAAACATCTATGCTTAGTTATTTTCCAAGTACTTTATGTACAAGAAACCTAACATATATTATTTGTACTTGTATGATATACATAACAAACATCATATATAAACATATAAATAACACCAAAACATGTAATCAATCATTACTAAAACACGAAGTCCATAATCTATCAATTACATATAAATGAATAAGACATAATCAAATCTAAGTTGCTGTTGTCACATCAACATGTATCAACAACGCGCATTAAGAGATTATCGCAAATCTTTCTAGAAGATAGAAGATATTCTCAAAAGAGGAAGAGATTTACCCTAATTCTCTTACCCTCCTCTCCAAGTTTCCACCCTCTATATAAATAGAGAATGTGCCATACCGCAAAGGATCATCACATCTGACATATTAAACCCTAATCACATTCAACACATTCAACCTCCGAATCCCTAACTCTCACAGATAAACCCCAAGCCTCACGAATCGGCGAAGGGTTAACAATCATAGCTGTAAAGTGGCCTACGGCCCTCTGACCGGAAGAGGAATCGCCAACAAAACACCCAAAACCCCTCTCACACCTTCGGTTGAGCCATAATGCGATTATTTGATCAATCACCACCAAATGCCCATGTTCTTGGTAAAGGGTTTTGAGATCGCTTCTATGTAGATGAAAAAGGTGGCGATCGGGGGAGGGGAGGGGGGAGTTCTTTGACGGTGCTTAACATGCCAGTCATCTTCTTTCTTCGATGTAGAGGGCGGGCGGCTGGTGTGGGGAAAGGGGAGGGTTACCTCATGTTTAATTGGCTTTTACCCAACGTATACATATAGAAACAAACAATATAATTATATTAATTTTTCTTATGTATATGAAATTCAAATGGTTGACAAAAAGTAATCTATAAAAATTTTCCCTTTCTTTCAAAACACTGGCTATCACTTCAAATTCTTCAACTTTTAATCATTTTTCTCCAATGAAAAAGAAACATTCTTCTTCTCCATAATTTAATTCAAATAGTTGCTTATAAAAATTAGAAGAAATAAATTATAAAAAAAACCCACCATCAAACCTAATACAATCGCCAGATACATACACGACTCTCTCTCTCTCTCTCTCTCTCTCTCTCTCTCTCTCTCTGATACATCACATGGTGGTGGTGGTGGTGGCCGGATCTACCGAATAGATCAGGTGTGTTGTTGCTAGACACTCCGCAAGCTAAGGCCGTCGACGGGATCTACTGCATAGAGGATGTGCAATGGAGATTGGTGTATTTTTTTTAAAGGATAACGAGAGTTGATTTTATGTCTTAGTCGTTTAGAGGAAATTTAGAAGTTAACATCTGAATACACAAGGAAAAAACAATAGGGACTCAATCTTGAAAGTTCTGACCGAAAAAAAGGTATTTAAGAGCTTTAATGTGAAAACAAACAGGGCCTAACATTTTTTTCCATCACCGTCAATTTCCATTCTTATCTTACAACTCTTATTATTTGATCCAAGAATCGTTCAATGGCTCTGACCTGGGGGTTTGTGAGTGATTTGAGTGTTTTGGTAGGCGATTCCCTTCCGGTCAAAGGGCGAGGAGGCCGCTTTACGCCTTAGTGTATAGGGTTTTTCTTCCAGAGGTGAATGAATCCTCTTGGATGTAGAGTCGTCCCTATATATAGGGGTCAGAAAGCTTGGAGAGGGGAAAAGGAGTTAGGGTAAATCTTTTCCTCCTTTCAGGATATCTCCTATCTTTTAAGGAGATTTGTGGTGATCTCATGTCCGAGATATTCGAGTGTTTGATATATTTTCCTTTTACGGGAGATTTAGATAAATACAAGAAATCCTGAGCGGTTCTAGAGCTTCGGAATAACCCTGACTACGGAGGTCCTTTCCTGTGAATGCTACTGCTCCGCTACTATTAAGCGAGTATTATTACGAAATACGGAGGTCCTCTGATATCGGAGGTAAAGCTCCGTACACGGTATATCATTAAGCCCCCAGTTTAATAAGATAGGCATCCGAGGATTGTCTTGTTAGACTTAAAATTCTCAAGGGTTAAAAAAGGTAAATAAATCTTTAAAAAGAAAAAATACCTTATATTACCTTCCAGGTCGATCCGATCATTTCCCCAATCTGTGCATCTGTTCTGCCCTAATTTTTTATTCTTCAGGTCAGTCATCTTCTTTTAATTTATTCCTTTGTTTTTTTATAGAAATGGCTAAGGTGGGTCGTAATGAACTTTCCTTTGTGGTCATGCCCGAGGGGTTGGGATGGTTTTACTCCACCTACCTTTTGTCTTTAGACAAGGCGGTTCAATTACCGTCCCCTGAGGAAACCGTTGCCAATCCTCCTCAAGGTTTTGTGGGTCTGTATATTTCCCATGTTACCCGAGGCAATTTGAGATTTCCTTTATCCCTCTTTTTCCTCGATGTGCTTAGCCATTATAACTGTCCATTCTCCTTTATGCATCCAAACGTGGTCGCCCGTATCATCGGATTTGAAATCCTCTGTTGCGCGTATGGTGGTGAGGCGACTGTTGATTTATTTTCTGCCTTCTTCGATTTGTGTGATGCTGGTGAGTGGGTAACCATCCAGAAAAAACCCAAGGTCGATTGCTTTTTGCCGGGTAGTACTGACGTTAGGGGATGGAAAAATGAGTTTGTTTTTATTGAGAGTTCTGTGATTCCTGAGGCTTATTCATCGTTATTGACTGGTGAGAAGCCAACTAAGTTCAAAGAGTCGGCACCTGTCCATGTCCTTGAGTTACCCCTGTATCACCGGATTATTGAAGGATCCTGTCAAATTGGATCGTTATCCCGATGTTGTGTTGTATCAAGCTGGTGTTTTGAAGCAGGGCCTGAAGGAGTTGATTCCAGGATCCTTGTTGGGGGAAAGGGTAAGTATAGTCGTCTTTAGTAGGTGTTTCCGCTATTTTGTCAGCTTTTACGTTTTCTGATATGTTTCTTACTCTCCAGAGGTTACATTGTCTGAGTTTGTGAAGGGCCCGTTATTGGAGTGTCAGCCCAAGTTGTCTGTTATTTCTGCAAAGCTGCTTGCTGGGAAAACTGTGGAGCCTGAGGTTGAGAAGGAGGTTGCTGCTGATGCTACCCCTTCAAAAAAGAGGAAGGCTCCATCTAAGGCTTCATCTAAGGCTCCAAAAGAAAAGGCGAAGCCCCAATCCATTTTTGATATGCTGCTGCTAGGTGATCTGCAGCCTTCAGAAATGAATATGAGTGAGTATTTTTTGGTGACATTCTTATCTTCATGGCACATGTCTTCATTGTTTTTTCCGTTATTGCAGATGTCCCTGATCCTGAAGTGGTAGAGGATATTCTTCTTCGTTTTGTTCCCGATGATTGGGTTCGGGAATTGGTGGCGTTGGATGCTAGAAATCTTCAGGCCTCTTATGATCAACTGATTTATATGAGCACTATTGTTGGAACAATTGTGAATGCCCGATACCGGCTTTTGGTTCAGCAGTCTGCAGATATGGAAGGACAGTTGGCTGGTTTGAGGAATCGTCGTCGTGGGGAGGGGTCTTCTGTCTGCGAGTTGTGTAATGGCGAGGAATTTTTTATTTCTCGCCTACAGAATGAACTTCTTCGTCTTAAGAGGCAGATGGCTGAGCAGAGAGAGCAGTGTGCTGAGTTTCCTAGGCGGCTGCAGAGTTCCCAGGCAAATATTAATCAATTGGCATCTTTTTGTGAAACCAGTAAAAAGGCCGTTGATGATAAAGATGCCCGGATAGCTGAGCTTGAGGTTCAATTGGAGGAGGCGCGTCAGAAGGCTGATGCTGCTGAGGTAAAGTCCAGGAGGGTTGTTTCAGAAGTCATCCCTTATGCTTGCACTGAGTTGATTAGAAGTGAGGAGGCTGGCATGCTATTGGCGGAGGTTGTGAATGCAAACCGTGCCCAGGAGAGGGCGTCTGTTCTGAGCCAATTAGCAAGAGATGGGCTGATTACCCTTGCACCGGACTTTGTTGACCAAACCTCAGAAAGAGTGTCGGAAGCTGAAGATGCCCTTGCTTGTGCGGAGTTCCCATATGTCAGGGATATCTCTGCTGATGACTCTGCCTCCGTTGAAGATCTGCAGAAGAAACCCCGTACCTCCTTGTGATTTCCAGGAAATACATTTTATTTGTCGGACTTTTATTGTATTTAAACAATTTTATCCTTGTTTGTTATACTCTCTGCATTTTGATTATATTCTATCGGCGTGACGCCAAGACTTGTATCTTAAATGCTTGAGTTTGAACCGGGCTTACATCTTTGCTAAGATTTTGCCATGGTTTCGTTGGATTTAATGAGCGTCCCCTTACTCCAACTTTTAGTGTATATTTTGTTTTACTTGTACGTACTCATAATTATTTTGCGAAAGGTTGCGACCCTGTTCGCTTAATTCTGATTTTATTAAAGGCAGCTCAAGAATGATTACATAAAATACATATGTAAGATCTCTTTTTGCTTGCCTGTTAGTG
The DNA here is from genome assembly GCA_034093135.1 of Erigeron breviscapus. Lineage (NCBI taxonomy): Eukaryota > Viridiplantae > Streptophyta > Magnoliopsida > Asterales > Asteraceae > Erigeron > Erigeron breviscapus. The sequence continues at coordinate 94,863,806 of CM067167.1, read as the reverse complement.
ATAGAATCGGCGGAGGTTGGTTGCATTCCATGGTCTTCCGACTGATTTGTCTTCCATGTCAACCAAATCGTACGCTCCGTTGCCATAAGCTTGGGCCACTTTGTATGGTCCTTACCATGTTTGGCTGAGCTTACCTCTATTCTCGTTTTGTTTTTTTTTTTCTTTTTTTGGTTTCCCATGTTTGGCTGAGCTTACCTCTGTTTCTCTTCCTTGCTCTGACTATTGAGCCTTAGCACATAGTCTCCTGGTTTGAAGGTTGATTTCCGCACCCTTTTGTTATAGTAATTTTCTACTTTCTGTCTGTAGGATGCTGCTCTTATTGCTGCTATTTCCCTTCGTTCATCCAGGATATCTAAGTTTAGTCAAAGGTTTTCTTCGTTTTCTTCTGTCTCTAGGTTGGATACTCTGCATGTTGATACTTGGAGCTCCGTTGGCAGGACTGCTTCTGATCCATACACCAGGCTAAAGGGAGTCTCTTTTGTTCCCCTCTTCGGTGTGGTCCTGAGCCCCCAAAGTACCAATGGTATTTCGTCTACCCATCCTTTCCGGGTGGGGCCCAACCTTTTTTCTATTCCTTTCACGAGGTCTCTATTTGTGACTTCGACCATTCCGTTACCCTGTGGATGGTATACGGATGTGAAGTTCTGCTGAATTTTTAGCCAGCTGCAGAATTCGGGGAAGTTGCCCTCCGAGAATTGTTTCCCATTGTCAGAGATGATTATATGTGGTACTCCGAATCTACACACAATGTGTTCGAAGACGAACTTTTTGATGTTCTTCCCCGTTATCTCTGTCAATGGTTTTGCCTCTACCCATTTGGTGAAATAATCTATTGCAACGACCAAAAATTTATGTCCTGATGCTGCTAATGGGAGTGGTCCAACTATGTCGATCCCCCACTGCGCGAATGGCCACGCTGAGATGACGGAGGTCATATCCTTTTTTGGCATTCTGATAACGTTTGCATGGAGCTGGCAATTTACGCATACTTGTAGTGTTGCTGGAGCATCCTGGTGCATTGTTGGCCAGTAATATCCAAGTCTTAGTATTTTTGCTACTACTGACTTTGGGCCAGCATGGTGTCCACAGATTCCTTCGTGCATCTCGGTGATAATTGTATTGGCTTTATTTGGCCCCACACATCTTAACCATGGCGTTAGGAAGGCCTTTTTGTATAATATCCATCCATGATTTTGAATTGTGGTGCCTTAATTCGTATTTTCCTGGCCTCATTTTTATCTTCCGGCAGGAGTCCACTTATTAAGTACTCTCTGATGGGTCTCATCCAATTGTTGGAATCTTCTTTTATTATGTCCAACACTTCTTTTTCGCTTATTGACCTGTCTTTGAGTACTTCAATCAAGACGTCCTTTGCTAGGTGGGAGAAGGTGAGGGATGCCAATTTGCTTAGTGCATCCGCTTTTTGGTTTTGGTTTCTCCTTATGTGTTCTATTTCAAATGATCCGAAGCAGTTTATAAGTTCATGGAATTTCTCCAGGTATTTTAATTGTTGGTTGCTTTGCTTTGAATTCCCCTTGAACTTGTTTTGCCACTAGCTGGGAATCTACATATACGTGAATGTGAACCTTCATTTCTTTTGCTATTCGGAGCCCTGCTAGCAGTGCTTCGTAATCTGCTTCATTATTTGTTGTTTCGAATTCGAACCTTAGGGCATATGTATATTCTTTCTTGTCAGGCCCTATCAGCATCAGTCCAGCTCCGGAGCCGCTTTTGCTTGAGACCCCGTCCGTATATAGATGCCATTCATCATGGTCTTGATCCTCAGTGATGGTCAGTGTGCTTAAGTGACTTGTAGCTCCGGTTTCTTTGTTATGTTGTGTTTCTGCAATGAAGTCTGCTAGCACCTGTCCTTTCACTGAACTTCGCGCTCTGAATTCGATGTCGTGTTCTCCGAGCTCGATGGCCCATTTGGCCATTCTTCCTGATTTCTCCGGTTTTAGTAACACCTGTTTAATTGGTTTGTCTGTTAGGACAACTATGTTGTGAGCTTGAAAATACCTTCGCAGTCTTCTGGTGGTGTGAAACTAATGCCAGGACTAGTTTTTCAAGCTCCGGGTACCGCTTTTCTGCTCCCTGCAGTATTTTGCTAACGAAGTAGATCGGTATTTGCTTCTTATCTCTTTCCACTAATAATACGGAGCTCACGTATTCCGCGGATGACGCTATATATATGTATAACGTCTCTCCTGCTATGGGGGATGTCAAGGTTGGTAGCTCCGCAATATATTTCTTCATTTGTTCGAAAGCTTCGTTGGCTTCGACAGTCCACTTAAAGGTCTTTTTGTCGATGCACCCTTTAAGCGTTTTGAAAAACGGGAGCTGCTTTTCTGGCTCCTCTAGATAAAAATATGCTCAGCGCTGCCAACTTTCCATTCAGACTCTGTACTTCTTTTATGGAGGTTGGTGGGAGCATTTGCGAGAGTTTGTTTACTTTGGACGGGTTTGCTTGTATCCCCTTCTTTGTAATATAGTATCCGAAGGAACTTTCCTTCTTCTACTCCGAATGAGCACTTCTTCGGGTTCAACTTCATGTTAATGCTTCTTAGCGTGTTAAAGGTTTCCTGTATGTCCAATAACAGTTCATCCTCGCTCCTACTCTTGGTGTTGGAAAGCCTTATCGACCAATCGCTGATACGTGGCTCCTGCATTCTTCAAACCGAATGGCATCTTTGTGTAGCAATATATTCCCTTACTGGTATAGAACGATGTCTTTTCTTCATCGCCTTTGGCCATCTGTATCTGATGGTATCCTTTGTATGCGTCCAAGAAGCACTTTAATCTGAAGTTCGCTACGGAATTCGACCTTCCAGTCGATTTCTGGCAGGGGGTAGCAGTCTTTTGGCGTAGCTTTGTTTATGTTTGTGAAGTCTACGCACATTCGCCACTCCCCGTCACTTTTCTTTACCATGACCGGGTTGGCTACCCATATTGAGTACACTGACTCCTTTACTATCCTTGCCTTTAAGAAGTTCGTCTACTTCTTTAAGTGCAGCCTGATCTCTTTCGCCGCCAAGGATCTCTTCTTCTGGTGGATCGGGGTCAAGTGTTTGTGTTCGTTCAGCCTGTGCTCCGTTGTAAATTCTTCGCCCTGTATTGATATCTTTCGCGGGACTCCTGTCATATCGGAGTATTCCCATGCGAAGACATCCATATTTTCTTCTAGTAATCTTCGGAGCTTCAGTTTGAATTCTTGTAATTGTTTCCCTATTGCGACCAACTGCTCCAGGAATGCTGGGTTTATCGTGATTCCTTCTTCTTTATCTTATTCCGCTGTTGCTGGGATTGTAACTTTCGTTTCTTCCCTGGCTCTTTTCACACCATGGACATGTCTCCCAGCGTCGCGTCTGGATTCTATCGTCCCTACCCCTTCCGGGGTCAGGAACTTGACCATTGAATGGATTGTTGACGCGACGATTCCCAGCTTCCTCATGGCGGGTCTGCCTAATAGCATGTTATAGGGGGAGGGTGACCTTACTATAACGAAATCGAGCCCCTCTGTTCTGACAGTGGGCGTTGTCCGATTTCGACAGCCAGGTTTATCTCTCCTATCGGCCAGATCCGCTCTCCTGCGAATCCTATTAATGGTGTCTTAGCAGAGGTCATCAGGCTCCTTATCTGATCGGGGAGTTGCAGAAAACAATGTTCATAAAGAACGTCGCATTCGCTACCTCCGTCGATATACACCCTGTGGACCAGGATGTTGCAGACGGTGACTTGTATTACCAGCGGGTCCTCTGAGAACACACTGGTTTCCTTGGAATCGAAGATTATATCTTCTGGTGCAATACTATCTTCTACGCTTTTCCTTTTAGTCCATTTCTCGGAAAGACTCCGGGGTGATCTATAGCCACCGCCCCTTGTCTCTCCCACTCCGGGATTGAGGTCGGCCATTTTACTTTTTTGATCAAGGGTGGGTTCGGTTGTTGCTTGGTCCCACGGATGGCGCCAATTTGTTTGATCCAAGAATCGTTCAATGGCTCCGACCTGGGGGTTTGTGAGTGATTTGGGTGTTTTGGTAGGCGATTCCCTTCCAAAGGGCGAGGAGGCCGCTTTACGCCTTAGTGTATAGGGTTTTTCTTCAAGAGGTGAGTGAATCCTCTTGGATGTAGAGACGTCCCTATATATAGGGGATTAGAGACTTGGAGAGGAGGAAAAGGAGTTAGGGTAAATTTTTCCTCCTTTCAGGATATCTCCTATCTTTTAAGGAGATTTGTGGTGATCTCGTGTCCGAGATATTCGAGTGTTTGATATATCTTCCTTTTACGGGAGATTTAGATAAATACAAGAAATCCTGAGCGTATCAGAAACTTCGGAATAACCCTGACTACGGAGGTCCTTTCCTGTAAATGCTACTGCTTCGCTACTGTTAAACAAATATTATTACGGATACGGAGGTCCTCTGATATCGGAGGTAAAGCTCCGTACACGGTATATCATCACTTATCTCACAAATATGGTTTTTGAGAACTGATCTGCACAAGCACCAATAAGTCCCGGCCAGATCCACTGTTAGATCTACCGTTCATCTCCAGTCAGAGCTACCGTCAGCAACAAGTTCCAGTTTGATACAACAGTTAAGTTTAAGCATTATTGCTATATGTAACGACCCGCCTAAGCTATGTCTACTTTGCTACTGTACACTGAAGATTCTAGAATTTTCAAGAACACTTATGAAGGTTCAAGAATATTCAAGAAACTCTTATAACCATATAGAATTCTCTAGAAGACTCAACAGCATTCCATTGGTGGAAGAATGTGGAAGACTCCTTGTAAATATTGAGATAGGTTCAAGATATAGTGTAATCCATAAACTATAATAAATAGATGGTTGCCTCATTTGGCACAACAACCTCAAACAGACACTCTCATTTGTAATCTCTCATTGTAAAGCACCGTTAAGTAATCTCATAAGTTTTCTAGTTCACTTGACCAATCTTGTGATCTCATTTGTAAGCTTGAATCGTTGGTTGTTCGTGAGTAAGGCTGACTTAGTCGAGACTAAGGCCGCACGGTTTACTTATCGAGATAAGTCCGTGACATATAAATTCTTTAGACTACTTTTTGTTACTTATCTCAAAGTTCATTTTTTTTCATTTTACTTTTACTTTTTTCATGTTATTTCCAAAACAACTCATGTTTTTGAATGTCAAGTGCATATTTAGTCAAAGAAAACATTTTTTCCTAATAAGTCAAATTTTTCTTTGGAGTTGTACCAACTCAGTGAATTAGTGAATGCTCTGAAGTTTGGTATGAGTTTATACATGTAGTGCGGCTTTATATAAAAAAAAAATCATATTTTTGTAACAAAAGGAGCTTTTATGGTTTCGCTTAAATTTCAACCCATTGTCAATTGTTTGTAAGTTCTAGAATGTCAGTTTGAGTGCATAGCTCTCCTTTTCATATTATGCAACACTTAAACTAAATAATTAAGGGACCATAGAAAGCAAAGGACAAAGACAAATAACTTTTCGAAAAATGGGATCCATGTTGAATCTATTAAAACAATTTTTTAACAAGTTCTCGAAAGAAATCCATTAATATTTTTTCTGGTTTTTTACTTTCATTAGGTGGGTGAAGTTATGGACATAACCTTCAAACAGGAAAACAAAGGAAGGACTTTATGATGACTGACCTTTCGGACAAATTCGATGAGCCATATGGTAATATAGTTTTTTTTCCCTTTCTTTTTGACTATGCTTCAAGCTTGGAATACGAGAAGATTGAAAAATTTTGTACGTAAATTATATCAAGGTTGCGGAAGTCGCTACGCGCTTCTAGGTCGGTCGACTAGGGAGTTGGGACTACCCGGGTTTATGCGGGAAGTACTCGGGGGGGTCAAAGCGGCCAAGGCGGGGAGTACTCGGAGTAGTCGGTCAAATCGGGTCGATATTTTTCACTAGTTGGGGTTTACCTCATGTTTAATTCGCTTTTACCCAATGTATATGCATATAGAAACAAACAATATAATTATATTAATTTTTCTTATGTATATTAAATTTGAATGGTTGACAAAAAGTCAAAGTAATCTATGAAAATTTTTCCTTTCTTTCAAAACACAGGCTCTCACTCCAATTTTTTCAACTTTCAATCATTTTTCTCAAAGAAAAAAAGAAAAACATCTTCTTCTTCATAATTTATTCAAGCAACTGCTCATAAAAATTAGAAGAAATAAATTATAAAAAAAACTCACCATCAAACTTAATACAGTCGTACACATACACACACGACTCTCTCTCTCTCTCTGATACATCGCATTTTCTACTAGTTGGAGGTTACCTCATGTTTAATTGGCTTTTACCCAAAGTATATGCATATAGAAACAAACAATATAATTATATTAATATTTCTTATGTATATTAAATTTGAATGGTTGACAAAAAATCAAAGTAATCTTTGAAAATTTTTCCTTTTTTTTGAAAACACAAGCTCTCACTCCAAATTCTTCAACTTTCAATCATTTTTCTCAAAGAAAAAAAGAAAACATTCTTCTTCTTCTTAATATAATTCAAGCAGTTGTTCATAAAAATTAGAAGAAATAAATTATTAAAAAAACCACCATCAAACCTAATACAATCGTACACATACACACACGACTCTTTATCTCTGATACATTGCATCATGAGGGTGGTGGTGGACGGATCTACCGAATAGATCAGATGCGTTACAGTGAGACACTCCCCAAGCTAAGGCCAGAGGAGGAGGTACAAGATTTTGATGGAGTGGTTGGGGCGTTTGAATAATGGTGGAGTTGGAGGGAGGTTCGTTCTTGGCTAATCGAGGAGAAAGGTTAGAGTTTAAGTGAGGTGATGGGTCGAGGTCAGGGATGTCATTGCAAAGGGATTAGAAAAGTACGGGGGAAGGGTTTTACCTGAATGATAAGGGTGGCTTTTTAATGAGCAGGGGATTCGTTTTGCATATCTTTGATGGAGTTCTATTAAGGAAGGTGGAAGGACTTTTTGAGAGGTTTATGTTTGAATTATTGCATGGGGATAGTTTCATGGGAGGGTGGACAGTGGCGTTTTCTAGAGAGAGGTGTAGTGAGAAGATGGTGGTGGCGCGTGGGAGGTAGGGAAGGTATGGGAGGTGGATGGATGGGTTGAATGGGCCCAACGAAGTTAGGAAAAGAATTTCCCCCAATCTTTTTAGAATTGAAGAAGGAATTAATTTTAGAATTGGAAAGTTGATTGATTGGTTGGTTTGGGTGGGACCCATCATGACATTCAAGGGGAACATTTAATGATTGATTGGGAATTGAGATTACACATTATTTCTCATCAGACTTTGAATTATCACTTTTCATTGAAGGGAAATTTTGGAAATTTTGAAAATTTGAATTACCTATTGGAGGATCTTCTGTCGTTTCAGTATCATCCGATTCAACCAAATCACTAAAAGGTGGGACCCATTCCGAGGAATCTTCAACAACACGAGTGATGAAATTTTATTTTTTCCATTTGACATTAACCAAGTGATCAACTTTTTTATGGGATTTGACTAGGAAGATGGCACTATCCATTGAGAGATTTCCATCGCCAGAGGGGGCGGATGAGGGAACCATAGTTGTCCTATGGTCGTTAAGTTCTTGTGTAGACCGATTTATCTCTCAAAGCCAAAGGGACCTCAAAATTGTTTACAGGAACAATCTTGCTATATGTATTCTCCTGTTCATTCCAAATCTCGTAGTGGCTAACCCATTCTTTAAGAAACTCGGCTTTATCGGAAAGGAAAGAGTTGGCGAATACTGATGCTTGGAAATTAAGAAGGATGGTGAGTCCCCCAACGTACAAGATATTAATCTTGGAGTTGGGATCAGCGGATTTAACAATATTTTGAAGGTTTATAAGGGTGGTGAAGTCTTTGGTGGTGGCGACAATGGATGTGTTTTCCTAAAAGAAGGGGGTGAATAATCTTGATCGGAAATGGAGATGGATATTTGGTTTGGTGTGGGGGAGAGAACTTCACGATATGTTCTTCCATTGATGAACTGGGTAGACTGTTGTGGGGTGGGGTGGGGGGGGGGGACGAGGAGTTTGATGGTTAAAGAATGGCTTATAATGAGGGTTCTGGTTTGGTTTGAGGCGAGGGTAATGTAGAGGGTTTCCTCGTTTATCCCTTTTGGAAAGGTAGACAACAATGACCAATCCTTTGCAATTTTTGTGTTGAAGGGATGGGAGGAAGGCTGTCGGATTTGTGATATTTTGAAACGGATAAAGCCATATGGATTGTTGTATTTGTCGGTTTTCCAGGCAGTATAGGAATCCACCAGATGCGCATGTTATTGGAAAAGGGTTTGAGATCGCTTCTATGTAGATGAAAAAGGTGGCGATCGGGGGAGGGGAGGGGGGAGTTCTTTGACGGTGCTTAACATGCCAGTCATCTTCTTTCTTCGATGTAGAGGGCGGGCGGCTGGTGTGGGGAAAGGGGAGGGTTACCTCATGTTTAATTGGCTTTTACCCAACGTATTACATATAGAAACAAACAATATAATTATATTAATTACTCTTATGTATATGAAATTCAAATGGTTGACAAAAAGTAATCTATAAAAAATTTTCCTTTTTTCCAAAACACTGGCTATTACTCCAAATTCTTCAACTTTCAATCATTTTTCTCCAAGGAAAAAAAAACATTCTTCTTCTCCATAATTTAATTCAAGCAGTTGCTTATAAAAACTAGAAGAAATAAATTTTAAACCCACCATCAAACCTAATACAATCATACACATACAAACACGACTCTCTCTCTCTCTGATACATTGCATGGTGGTGGTGGACAGATCTACCGAATAGATCAAATGCGTTACAGCGAGACACTCCCCAAGCTAAGGTCGCCGACGGGATCCACTGGGATGTGCAACGGAGATTGGTGTATTTTATTTTTGTTTAGAGGATAACCAGAGTTGATTTTATGTCTTAGTCGTTTAGAGGAAATTCATAAGTTAACATCTGAATACACAAGAAAAAAACAAACGGGACTCAATCTTGAAAGTTCTGACCGAAAAAGAGATATTTAAGAGCTTTTATGTGAAAACAAACAGGGCCTAACACTTTTTTTCCATCACCGTCAATTTCCATTCTTATCTTACAAATCTTATCTCACAAATTTGGTTTTTGAGAACTGATCTACACAGGCACCAATAAGTCCCGGCCAAATCCACCGTTAAATCTACCGTTCATCTCCGGTCAGATCTACCGTCAGAAACAAGTTCCGGTTTGATACAACAGTTAAATTTAAGCATTGATGCTATATGTAACGACCCGCCTAAATTATGTCCACTTTGCTACAGTACACTAAAGATTCTAGAATTTTCAAGAACATTCATGAAGGTTTAAGAATGTTCAAGAAACTCCTAGAACCATATAGAATTCTCTAGAAGACTCTAACAGCATTTCATTGGTGAAAGAATGTGGAAGACTCCTTGTAAATATCTAGATAGGTTCTAGATAGTTCTAGTGTAATCCATAAACTGGTATAAATAGATGGTTGCCTCATTTGGCACAACCTCAAACATACACTCTCATTTGTAATCTCTCATTATAAAGCACTCTCAAGTAATCATAAGTTTTCTAGTTCACTTGTCCAATCTTGTGATCTCATTTGTAAGCTTGAATCATTGGTTGTTCGTGAGTAAGGCAGACTTAGTCGAGACTAAGGCCGCACGGTTTACTTATCGAGATAAGTCCGTGACATATTAATGGTTTAGACTACTTTTTGTTACTTAATTATCTCAAAGTTCATTTTTTTCATTTTACTTTTACTTTTTTCATTTTTGTTTCCAAAACAAATCATGTTTTTGAATGTGAAGTGCATATTTAGTCAAAGAAAACATGTTTCCTATTAAATCAAACTTTTCTTTGGAGTTTACCAACTCAATGAATTAGTGAATGCTCTGAAGTTTGGAATGAGTTTATACATGTAGTGCGGCTTTATATAAAAAAATATATATTTTGTAACAAAAGGAGCTTTTATGTTTTCGCTTAAATTTCAACCCATTGTCAGTTGTTTGTAAGTTCTAGTTAGTCAGTTTGAGTGCATAGTTGTCCTTTTCATATTATGCAACACTTAAACTAAACGATTAAGGAACCATAGAAAGCAAAGGACAAAGGCAAATAACTTTAGGAAAAATGAGATCCAAGTTGAATCTATTAAATCAATTTTTTAACAACTACTATGAAAAGCAAGGAAGGACTTTTCATTAATAAACAATTAAGACTATGTGATTTTTTAACAACACTTAAACTAAACAATTAAGACGTCCATTAATAATTTTTTCTGGTTTTTAATTTTCATTAGATGGGTGAAGTTATGGACATTACCTTCAAACTAGGAAAAGCAAGGAAGGGCTTTGTGATGACCGACCTTGCGGACAAACTGGATGAGCCATATGGTAATATAATTTATTTCTTTTTTTTTCCTTTCATTTTGACTATGCTTCTAGCTTAGAATACGAGAAGATTAAACAAATTTGTACGTATATTATATCAAGGTTGCGGAAGTCGCTACGCGCTCCTTGGTCGGACGACTAAGAGTTGGGAGTACCTGTGTCTATGCGGAAAGTACTCGGGGTGTCAAAGCAGCCAAGGTGGGGAGTACTCAGAGTAATCGGTCAAATCGGGTCGATATTTTCCACTAGTGGGGGTTACCTCATGTTTAATTGACTCTAACTCAACGTATATGCATATAGAAACAAATAATATAATTATATTAATTTTTCTTATGTATATTAAATTTGAATGGTTGACAAAATCTCTCTCTCTCTCTCTCTCTCTCTCTCTCTCTCTGTGTTACATCGCATTTTCCACTAGTTGGGGGTTACCTCATGTTTAATTGTCTTTTACCCAACTTATATGTATATAGAAACAAACAATATAATTATATTAATTTTTCTTATGTATATAAATTTGAATGGTTAACAAAAAGTCAAAGTAATCTATGAAATTTTTTCCTTTTTTTCAAAACAAAGATCTCACTCCAAATTTTCAACTTTCAATCATTTTTCTCATAGAAAAAAAGAAAACATTCTTCTTCTTTATAATTTAAT
>CM067167.1:94795545-94851744 GCA_034093135.1 Erigeron breviscapus | reverse complement strand
GTATGAGACCAAATTTAAGGCAGATCTGCCCATGCTGAGGAAAGTCTTTGGCACTCCAGCAGCTATCTCCTCAGCAGGAAAAAGGGTTCAAAGAAAAAGAAAGCTGGAGCATAGAACAGTGACAGTTGATCTTCCACCCATCTCTGGTGATGCTGCTTTAAACACCAGACTTCCTCCAAGAAGCTTCTTTGAGGAAGGAAGAGTGATAGAAACTCCTGCTGGCATTTTCTTCACTAACTTTCAGAACAATCAGCTGTTCTTCCGCCTGGAAGAAATTGAAAAGGCTTCAACTGGGTTTCTCTTGAACATAAGAAGAAGATGTGCTGAAACATCCAACAATAGATGGTTTATCAGCAAGGTGGATGAGGAGCTGGTTAAGCCTCACAGATATAATGACCCAGCTGTTCAGATTGCCAAACAAGAGCATGCTTGGGAGTTTGAAACTGAAAATCTTTAGATGTCTTATATTGTAAAAAGATTGTAATGTTTCCTTATGATATAAAAGACATCATTCTATCATTTATTTATTCTTTTCTAAAGTCTAGTCTACTCAGCAAGTCTTCTCAGCGAATAGGGGGAGATTGTTGAGTCAAGGATTCGCTGACCAGACTTGGTCGCTGACGTGAGTCGTCAGCAAGTCATCAGCGAGTCAATGACTCTCGTCAGCGGGTGGTTTGCTTTCCAAGTTGTGTGTCAAGGCGGGAAGTTTTCAAACCACAAGAAGACAAGAAGTCACATGGTGGTTCATCCAACTGAAGATTACCTTATATGGCAAAGGTACAGTTGGGACCAAAACAATGGTTTTCTCTTTCATACCCGTTTTGGTAATGAAGACAAAGGCTCCTGGATCCAAGTACTTAGAGCCAATGGAACGTCGACAACCACCATCACATCACTATCATTGTAAGGCTGTGTTGCCCTAATTCCTTTCCTATATAAAGCAACACAGCCGCACCATTTATACTTTGTGTTTTGTCACCACAAAGTGTGTGTCACTTTATTTGTAATTGTTTAAGTTTTTCTTTCTTTCTAGACTTAGCAATTACATAGTTCATTTGTATTCTTGTAAGACAAGTTGTAATATCGACCATGTATTCATCGTTAAAATCAATGATACATATGATTAGACTTGCCTAGATATTTGCATTTGAACTTATTCTTGTTCATGTTCTTTACTTTCTGTTCTTATATTCTTGTTTAGATTAACTGTATTATAAGTGTGCAAATCTGGACTGTCAAGGTGTCTTCATGTAGTACCATCTATTGAGTTGGGACTTACAGATGTGATAAACAATCACAAGACACTTCAAAAATGTTATATATTCTCTTATAAAATCATTTTATGCCAAATTTAATCTATTAATTCTTTCTCTTGTAAAAGACATTTTAGTACATACAAGTGTGAATAAATTAAAATAACTTTGTTAACATTTTAGGCGTTAAACATGAAAACTATATCTAAATATATATATCTGGTATATAAAATGTTTGACATGTGAATTATGATTTTAATTTGAAGTGTAAACATATGGGAGTTCAAGATTAGGCAAGTTGGGAACCTTCACTAATTAATATCAGTCGTTACTTACTTAAAGTTTTGCACCAACGAATTGTCTTTATGGAATTGTTTTGAACTAAGGGGGCTATCACCTTAACTGCAATGTGCTATTTTCATTTTATATGAGCTTGATGGAGCCAAAATTTAGCTGTACACATGATGACATACAAATCAGGCATATACAAGTGGGAGAAATATATTTCTTTTTTCTGAACAACTCAAGTTTAGGAAAGATTCGAGCTAGAAAGAGTTTTTAATAAATTTATTATTATAACGATTTAAAAACAAACCAAATCGACCTAACTTTATCGATTACCATTGTCAAGATCAAACATGTTATAATTGTTTATATATGACTTACAATGGTATGATGACCTGAACGGTTTATTACCCGACCAACAATTTTAGCCATATATCATCAGAGATGTATTTTAAGATTAATGTGAAACACTGTGATAGATACAGTTACACGAAATTTATCTTAGAGCTCCCACGGCGTCCTACACTCATCATCTAAAGACTAGTCTCAGTCAACACTACATCAGTTCACATCAGATAAAGGACTAACCATGAACTAATACCCCAAAACATCCTTAATACCAACACTAGTCTAGGACTCACCATTTATTTAAGGGAAGTCTATTTGCACACCGGCAACTGTTCAAAAAAACACCGGTGATATACCGCGTTTTGTATAGCATTCTCTGTTTCAATGATGAAAATTCGCCATATGCGGCAATGCAACGTTAAAAAACGGTGTATAAATACGGCCATAACACATATTAAAGGAGGAGATATTTAATATTTTATATAAAAAATGAGTAAATTACAAAAAATGTCCATGTGTTGTACATAATTTATTACTTACCATCTCTCTCTTTTAATATTTTGCACTATCTATTACTTACCATCTTCATCCATATCCTATAAAACGAATAATATTAACTAGACTAATATAATACGGAGCATATTACATAAAACGGCATAAAAGATTACCAGATGAACTTTAATATTACTATAATAGGTGTCTTAGGCTCTTAGCCATCAAGTTGGGCCTCTCTGCTAGCCGACCTCACGTGGACAAGGCCATGCGCCTCTTTTCTTTTCTTTCAAAATTCACGTTCACAAAACACTAATAATATGATATAAGTAGTTTGCTACTTTGCCATGCAGGCTTGGATTATTGTGATTTAATGCCCAAGTTAAAGACAAGTGGGCTGCCCATTTCTAGCGGAGCCCAATGATCATTTATTGATCAAGTCTTCTATCCAATGTCACATTCTTGAACTTTTTTGCTTCAATTTTCATTTACTTCAAAAATAATCTCGATCTAGCAAACTCGTATGATGTTTCATCTAAAAAACCTATAGTTCAAAATAAAAAAAATATTAAGTATGAAGGTCTATAAAAATAAGCATATAAACTTATATAAAAAAAGATATCACGCAAAATAAATATGTATAAAATAGACGATATCAGATATATACCATTTTATAACAAATGACTATTGTTTTTATAAGGATTTCAAGTCTCGTGAGGACCTAGTAGGTTGAGCCACTAAAAAAGGACTAGAGCACGGGTTCATTCTCATCACAGGGCGTTCTTCGAGCCGTTCAGAAAGAGTAGTCAGGGTGGAGATTTGATGCACCCTATATGGGAAATTGGGAAGTACCGGTAGCCAAAAAACATATTGCCTTCTTCAACTGGTAGGCACATATAGTACAAAACAAGATGCTTGGAAATTGGATACCAGAGATGGAAGACATAACCACGACCTTGCTAAAAAAATATAAGGGAATATGACATTCTACGTTTATTTTCATTAGGTGGGTGAAGTTATGGACATTACCTTCAAACAAGAAAAGCAAGGAAGGACTTTGTGATGACCGACCTTGCGGACAAACTCGATGAGCCATATGGGAATATAGGTTTTTTTTTTCCTTTCATTTTGACTATGCTTCTAGCTTAGAATACAAAAAGATTAAACAAATTTGTACGTATATTATATCAAGGTTGCGGAAGTCGCTACGAGCTCCTAGGTCGGTCGACTAGGGAGTTGGGAGTACCCGGGTATATGCGGGAAGTACTCGGGAGGTCAAAGTGACCAAGGCGAGGAGTACTCAGAGTAATCGGTCAAATCGGGTCGATATTTTCCACAAGTTGGGGTTACCTCATGTTTAATTGTTTTTACCCAACGTATATGCATATAGAAACAAAAAGTGGTGTTTTCTATGAAAATTTTTCTTATGTATATTAAATTTGAATGGTTGACAAAAAGTCAAACTAAACTATGAAAATTTTTTCCTTTCTTTCAAAACACAGGATCTCATTCCAAATTCTTCAACTTTCAATTATTTTTCTCAAAGAAAAAAAAGAAAGCATTCTTCTTCTTCATAATTTAAATCAAGCTTGCTCATAAATATTAGAAGAACTAAATTATAAAAAAAAAACCCACCATCAAACTTAATACAATCGTACACATACACACACGACTCTAACTCTCTCTGATACATCACATCATGGTGGTAATGGCCGGATCTACTGAATAGATTAGATGCGTTGCAGCGAGATACTCCCCAAGCTAAGTCCAGAGAAGAAGGTACAAGATTTTGATGGAGTGGTTGGGGAGTTTGAATCATGATGGAGTTGGAGGGAGGTTCGTTCGTGGATAATCAGGGAGAAAGGTTAGAGTTTGGTGAGATGATGGGTTGAGATCAGGGATGTCGTTGCAAAGGGATTGAAAAGGTATGGGGGAAAGGTTTTCCCTGAATGATAAGGGCGGGTTTTTAATGAGCAGGGGATTCGTTTTTCATATCTTTGATGGAGTTCTATTAAGGAAGGTGAAAGGATTTTTTGAGAGATTTATGTTTGAATTATTGCATGGGGATAGTTGCATGGGAGGGGACAGTGGCGTTTTCTAGAGAGAGGTGTAGTGAGAAGATGGTGGTGGCGCGTGGGAGGTAGGGAAGGTATGGGAGGTGGATGGGATGGGTTGAGTGGGCCCAACGAAGTTAGGAAAAGAATTTTCCCCAATCTTTTTAGAATTGGAGAATAAATTAATTTTAGAATTCAAAAATTGATTGATTGGTTGGTTTAGTGGGAACCATCATGACATTCAAGGGGAACATTTAATGATTGATTGGGAATTGGGGTTACACATTATCTCTTATCAGACTTTGATTTTTCAGTTTTTATATAAAGGCAATTTTGGAAATTTTGGAAATTTTGAAAATTTGAATTACCTTTTGGAGGATGATATGTCGTTTCAGTATCATCCAATTCAACCAAATCAATAAGAAAAGGTGGGACCCAATCCGGGGAATCTTCAACAACACGAGTGATGAAATTTTATTTTTTCCATTTGACATTAACCAAGTGATAAACTTTTTCATGGGATTTGACTAGGAAAATGACACTAACCATTGAGAAATTTCCATCGCCACAAGGGGCAGATGAGGGAACCATAATTTTTCCGATGGTCGCTACAATTCTTGTGTAGACCGATTTATCTCTTAAAGCCAAAGGACCCCAAAAATGTTTACAAGAACAATCTTGCTATATGTATTCTCCTGTTCATTCCAAATCTCGTAGTAGCTAAACCATTCTTTTAGAAAATCGGCTTTGTCAGAAAGGAAAGAGTCGGCGAACACTGATGCTTGGAAATTAAGAAGGATGGTGAGTCCCCCAACGTAAAAGATATTAATCTTGGAGTTGGGATCAACGGATTTAACGATATCTTGAAGGTTTATAAGGGTGGTGAAGTCTTTGGTGGTGGCGACAATGGATTTTTTTTCCAAAAAGAAGGGCGGAAGTTCTTGATCGGAAATGGAGATGTATATTTGGTTTAGTGTAGGGGAGAGAATTTCACGATATGTTCTTTCATTGATGAACTGGGTAGACGGTGTGGGGGGGGGGGGGGGTTAAAGAATGGCTTATAATGAGGGTTCTGGTTTGGTTTGAGGTGAGGGTAATGTAGAGGGTTTCCTCGTTTATCCCTTTTGGAAAGGTAGACAACAATGA
Organism: Erigeron breviscapus; assembly: GCA_034093135.1. NCBI lineage: Eukaryota > Viridiplantae > Streptophyta > Magnoliopsida > Asterales > Asteraceae > Erigeron > Erigeron breviscapus. Next base: position 94,846,166 of record CM067167.1, on the reverse strand, counting down.
CCAATCCTTTGCAATTTTTGTGTTGAAGGGATGGGAGGAAGGCTGTCGGATTTGTGATATTATTGAAACGGATAAAGCCATATGGATTGTTGTAATTGTCGGTTTTCCAGGCAATATTGGAATCCACCTGATGATATACCCTATACGGAGCTCTCCTCCGTATTCAAAGAAGATACCTTCGAACAGGTATAAAACACTTATACGGAGCACCGCCTCCGTAGACACAGAGCACCTGAGTTAAATTACTCAGCTCCGGAGGAATATACATTAAAGTCCGAATATCTCGGACACGGCGCATTAAGAGATCATCGCAAATCTTCCTTAAAGATAAAAGATATTCTCAAAAGAGGAAGAGATTTACCCTAATTCTCTTACCCTCCTCTCCAAGTTTTCACCCTCTATATAAATAGAGGATGTGCCATACGACAAAGGATCATCACATCTGACATATTAAACCCTAATCACATTCAACACATTCAACCTCCGAATCCCTAACTCTCACAGATAAACCCCAAGCCTCACGAATCGGCGAAGGGTTAACAATCATAGGCGTAAAGCGGCCTACGGCCCTCTGACCGGAAGGGAATCGCCAATAAAACCCAAAACCCCTCACACCTTCGTTGAGCCATAGTGCGATTATATGATCAATCAAATTGGCGCCATCCATGGGACCCAACAACCACAAAAAAAAAACAACAAAGCAACACTGCACACACTTTGAAATCAATTTGGAAATTTTGGAAATTTTGGAAATTTTGGAAATTTTGGAAATTTTGGAAATTTTGGAAATTTTGGAAATTTTGGAAATTTTGGAAATTTTGGAAATTTTGGAAATTTTGGAAATTTTGGAAATTTTGGAAATTTTGGAAATTTTGGAAATTTTGGAAATTTTGGAAATTTTGGAAATTTTGGAAATTTTGGAAATTTTGGAAATTTTGGAAATTTTGGAAATTTTGGAAATTTTGGAAATTTTGGAAATTTTGGAAATTTTGGAAATTTTGGAAATTTTGGAAATTTTGGAAATTTTGGAAATTTTGGAAATTTTGGAAATTTTGGAAATTTTGGAAATTTTGGAAATTTTGGAAATTTTGGAAATTTTGGAAATTTTGGAAATTTTGGAAATTTTGGAAATTTTGGAAATTTTGGAAATTTTGGAAATTTTGGAAATTTTGGAAATTTTGGAAATTTTGGAAATTTTGGAAATTTTGGAAATTTTGGAAATTTTGGAAATTTTGGAAATTTTGGAAATTTTGGAAATTTTGGAAATTTTGGAAATTTTGGAAATTTTGGAAATTTTGGAAATTTTGGAAATTTTGGAAATTTTGGAAATTTTGGAAATTTTGGAAATTTTGGAAATTTTGGAAATTTTGGAAATTTTGGAAATTTTGGAAATTTTGGAAATTTTGGAAATTTTGGAAATTTTGGAAATTTTGGAAATTTTGGAAATTTTGGAAATTTTGGAAATTTTGGAAATTTTGGAAATTTTGGAAATTTTGGAAATTTTGGAAATTTTGGAAATTTTGGAAATTTTGGAAATTTTGGAAATTTTGGAAATTTTGGAAATTTTGGAAATTTTGGAAATTTTGGAAATTTTGGAAATTTTGGAAATTTTGGAAATTTTGGAAATTTTGGAAATTTTGGAAATTTTGGAAATTTTGGAAATTTTGGAAATTTTGGAAATTTTGGAAATTTTGGAAATTTTGGAAATTTTGGAAATTTTGGAAATTTTGGAAATTTTGGAAATTTTGGAAATTTTGGAAATTTTGGAAATTTTGGAAATTTTGGAAATTTTGGAAATTTTGGAAATTTTGGAAATTTTAGAGGGTTTCCTCGTTTATCCCTTTTGGAAAGGTAGACAACAATGACCAATCCTTTGCAATTTTTGTGTTGAAGGGATGGGAGGAAGGCTGTCGGATTTGTGATATTATTGAAACGGATAAAGCCATATGGATTGTTGTAATTGTCGGTTTTCCAGGCAATATTGGAATCCACCTGATGATATACCCTATACGGAGCTCTCCTCCGTATTCAAAGAAGATACCTTCGAACAGGTATAAAACACTTATACGGAGCACCGCCTCCGTAGACACAGAGCACCTGAGTTAAATTACTCAGCTCCGGAGGAATATACATTAAAGTCCGAATATCTCGGACACGGCGCATTAAGAGATCATCGCAAATCTTCCTTAAAGATAAAAGATATTCTCAAAAGAGGAAGAGATTTACCCTAATTCTCTTACCCTCCTCTCCAAGTTTTCACCCTCTATATAAATAGAGGATGTGCCATACGACAAAGGATCATCACATCTGACATATTAAACCCTAATCACATTCAACACATTCAACCTCCGAATCCCTAACTCTCACAGATAAACCCCAAGCCTCACGAATCGGCGAAGGGTTAACAATCATAGGCGTAAAGCGGCCTACGGCCCTCTGACCGGAAGGGAATCGCCAATAAAACACCCAAAACCCCTCTCACACATTCGGTTGAGCCATAGTGCGATTATTTGATCAATCAAATTGGCGCCATCCGTGGGACCCAACAAAAAAAAACAACAACAAAGCAACACCGCACACACTTTTTTCGAACCCACCCACGATTAGAATAATCAGCTACCATGGCCGATAGAGATACCAGTCATCCGTCGAATCCGCAGAATGCGGAGGGACTTCAGATGCCACCAGGAGGACGGGACCTCCAAGAACGGTATCCCTTCCACACGTTTATGTCAAGTTTTGACCTATCAACCATTATGCTCGACAACAGAAACACGACAACAAGGGATAAACAGGATTCACAAGGGCAAAGTTTGGATCGACTTATGCTTGTGTCGACAGGTCAGGGTCCGTGTAGACCTGCCCTTACAGTATCGCATGAACAACATCAGAAATCAGGATCCGCCCCTATAAACCAAGAAGGATCATGCGCCGTTAGAGATACCTCCCAGACAGACGGACTACAAGCAAGAGCCCCAATAATATCAGATCACCCGGGAAACCCTAGCCAGGCATTAACGCTAGCGGACCAGGAGATATATGGAGCATCCATACGGGCTGATCGTGGTACGTTAAGACCGATGCACCGAGGCCAAGACCGAGACAGGTCCGCGCCAGGGTTACAAGGTCAAGACCGAGACGAACCCGTACCGATGCACCGAGGCCAAGACCGAGACAGGTCCGCACCAGGGTTACAAGGTCAAGACCGAGATGGACCCGTGTCGATGCACCGAGGCCAAGACCGAAACAGGTCCGCGCCAGGGTTACAAGGTCAAGACCGAGACGAACCCGTACCGATGCACCAAAGCCAACACCAAGATAGGTCCATGTCAGGTTCACACGGTCAACACCAAGACGCTACGGACCCGGACAAGCAGGGGTCAGGCCGCACCCCTCCGGATCCGAAGAAAGCACAGTCACATAAGGATACCCTCCAGCCAGGCAAGCCACAAATAAAGATATCAAGGATATCGAAGCAACCCAGAAACACAAACCAGGTGCCAACATTAGTAGATAGGGAAATTACCGACGCATACGTGCAAGCAAACTATGACGTGTTGTGCGCAATAATTAGGCGTCTAAGGGAGACAGGCCAGGTGTATGAACCGGAAACAATAGCCCATTACACCTACAATGAATACCATACAGGGGAGATACAAGAAGGATCCGAACAGAACATACTCACTAGGCCATCAACCACGGAACACAGTTTCCCAAACACACGAGGGGACCCCTACAATGGAGAAGTACAGAATCTCCAAACGGGATCCGCGGAAGGCAGACCTGACCAAGGAAATCAGACTCAAAGCCAACCCAGACGAAAAACAGGAACATGAGAAACAGGTGGAGATAATGATCATGTATCCCCCTCACCCGAGTGGGAACCTATGGACATGTCACATCTAAAGAATATAAACACCCCATTTACCAGCAACATACGAAACCACCTGATACCAGTAAATATGAAGTATCCCCAGCACCTAGGGTACTACGACGGAAAGGGAGATCCAGATGACTTCCTGAAGAAGTTTATCGGAGCTGCAATAATCCGTAGATGGGACATGCCAACCACTTGTCAGGCTTTCTCCTACTCCTTAACGAACGATGCAAGAGAATGGATCGATGGCTTACCAGCTAACTCAGTAGACAACTTCGAGACCCTAAAGAGCAAGTTTCGATCACAATTCAATATGCAGAAGAAACATCAAAAGACACATGTGTCGGCACACAACATAAAGCGACATAGCGAAGAAACACTTAGGGATTTTATCGCAAGATACACACATGAAACCCAGGAGATAAGTGGACTGCCGGAAAGCCAGAGGATATCAGGACTCATTCATGGGCTACGAGCAGTCGAGTTAGTCGAACACCTCACGACGAACCTGCCAGAAACATACGATGAACTAACAATTAAGGCTCACGTTTGGATAGACGTCAAAGGGACAACCGGAACGGAGTACACCCTAGCAAAAAGGAAAAGAGATCCGACGGACAGCGGAACCGAAGGCCCTGTCGAAAATCCCAGGTGTGGAGGCAAAGCTAAAGAAGGAGAATAATATTGTTGAAATTAACAAAATCACCAAAGGACATCCTCGCAACGGAACGGGTGGCGCAAACATTTCCAGCCCCAGCCAGATTAACAACCCGAAAAAGGGATCGAGGAAAATATTGCGCATTTCATAAAGATTATGGACATGACACGGATCTGTGTCGAAATCTCCAGCAGGCCATAGAAGAAGCAATAACTGCAGGAAAACTGCAGCATCTCGAAAGGAAGATAGACGAAGCAACAATAAAAGCGGAAACAAAAAACATATCAAGAGACTTTCCGCAAGAACAAATCCCCACGATGAGAAAAGGACCGCCAATTGAAGAATAGAGCAACCATGATGGAAACTAACAAATGAGGTCAGGAAGAGGCCAGAATCAAGAGAAGTACTGGCTTGGCCCCCAAAAGGGGAGCTATGGATGACAGTAGAGGATGAATTACAATCGTCCGACCCTTTGAAAAGGATTCCAACATGGCAAGGAAACGCGGCTGCACTGGCAGACGGGAAAACCGATACAGTTATACCCAGGTTACAACCCACTCTGCACGAAAGTACATTTCCCGAGGAGGCAAACGAATTTTTTGCACACAATAGAAAAGACTCCGAATGAACACGGAGCAACAAATGAAAGCTAGCAGTTAGGAACTTTACTATGTAATGTCCTCCTGCCAATTATTTTCACGAAAATAAAAGCTTTCAAAGATCGATCAAAAACAACACGCGTAATAAAAAATATATGACAAAAGACTTTATGAGAAATTAAGGGGACGCCCGACAACGCTTCCATAAAGCAACGTCATAAGACGACTGCCATAAGACATCCACGTCATAAGGCGACTGTCATAAGACAACGCTTCCATAAAGCAACGTCATAAGACGACTGCCATAAGACATCCACGTCATAAGGCGACTGTCATAAGACAACCACGTCATAAGGCGACTGCCATAAGACAACAACGTCATAAGGCGACTGCCATAAGACAACTATGAGAAATTTTACCAAAACAAAATAAGAGGCTGTTAGAAAAATAAAGAGAAGAATTTACAGAACCAAGTGATAGCAGCAATATCCAGCAAAGCAACAACCAAAAATATCAAAAGAAACAGTAAAGATTATATCCAACAAACGGAAAGATAGATGAACAAGTCCAAGAAGCAATCTATGAAGTAGGAATTTGCATCAGCTGAGTAGGGGACACATCAGGATCTGAAGAAAGAGTGCGGAGATAGAAAGAATGCATATCCTCAAGCTCACTCATAGCTTTGTTCAGAGGACCCGCAGTATCCTTAACAAGCTCTCCACCGCTAAGAGTAATACGACCTTCTGCAGCAAGGGTACGGATCAACTCCGACTCCGCATCAACCCGGTTAGCATTACATAAGTTTGAAATCCTTTTCCCAACCTCAGCACCGTTTAAAAAAGACTTGCAAACATGAGGAATCACATCAACAACAAGTCGCCTATACCTCTCCTTCAGATCCACAAAAGCAGAATGGATCATGCCCCAACAAAGCATTCTTGGCAGCCAACTCTTCCTTCAGCACATTGATCTCTCCCCCCTTGGCCCGAATCCCATCACGAACAGACTTCAGCTCCGCAGTCAAACTACCCAACTTCACTTCCAACTCAGACACCTTAAACTCCAACGACGACTTCTCCGCCTTAAGCTTGTCGACCTGCTCACTTGAAGGGCCACCATCTTCCAAAAGCTCGCGAAATCTCGAATCCAGAACATTCCCAATTACATAAGCACAAAAAGAAGACTGATTAAATAAATCGGAGAGCCGTGGCAAATCCATACCCATCAAGTTTGAAACCCATTCAGAGGGAGCAAGAGATTCAATGTTATGGTGATAAGAACGACCATCAGGAGCCTGCAAGAAAGGGTTAAACCCTGCAAAAATAGATATAAATAAGAGAACCAAAAAACTGAAGATCAGGCACACAAAGTAAATGCATACCAGAAGTTTCTTCTAAAATTTCGGACCGTTTTGCCCTCTTCCTAGACGGAGGAACACCAGGACCCCTCGCGAAAGTTTTCTTTTTTGCTTTTAAGGCGGCCAGCAACGGTGCCCTGCTCACTAAGAGAAGGATCACAGTTATCCCCGCTAGTAGGACAATCAGACACTTCAACAGGACGGGTAACAGGGTCACTTTCATGAAGAATGGATTCAATCGCTTGGAAAATTGCCTGCAAACCAACATCATCAGCGGTTTCCGCGTTAGAACTTCCGATAGGAAGCCCCAAATCTGAGGCCACAGCAGCAAGGGCAGCTTTCACAACAAGATTGGCGAGGAACGATTGCCTATTGATCATATGTTTGAAAGCCATTTCTACAACAAAAAAAAGGGAAGATAATCATGACAGATGACAAAAGAAGATAAGAGATGGAGGAGTCAACACCAACGACAAGATATGAGCTGCTCAGATACAAATACAGAAATACCAATCAAAGTCACCGCCACCCCCATTTCAAAAAAAAAAAAGAAGGGGGAGGGAGGGGCAGACGACAAATGGAATCACTGGAAAACTAAAATAGGGCTGAGTAAATAACAGAGAAACCCGGATCTAAAGACCTTCATCGGTCAAAGAAAATACTAGGGTTTCAAGTTGTAAGACTCAAACACATCCCACGATGAAGAAAAAAGATTAAAGGAGGAAATAAATAAAGGAAAAACATACCTCTTCAAAAGGATAACGGAAAGAAGCAATGAGAGGGCCGCCGGAGGAGACACCGCCTATAGGGAAGGTAACAATTTAATATTTTGAAAAATATACAGTGTTAAACAGATATGGAGTACTTATAGCTAAGGTTGGTAAACAAATCCTAACCGTCCAAGTAAAATCTGGAGATAAGGACTAAAAAGTCTCACAAAGTCAGCTTTGACTTAACATATGTTGTTTCTAGCGGACCTGCGAAAGAATGATCTGGGAACCGACCATTATTTTTTGAAGTCTAATAAGACAGCCTACAGATAGCCTCTCCAATTAGACTGGGGCTTGATGATATACCCTATACGGAGCTCTACCTCCGTATTCGAAGAAGATACCTTCGAACAGGTATAAAACACTTATACGGAGCACCGCTTCCGTAGACAGAAATAATCCCGGAGCACCTGAGTTAAATTACTTAGCTCCGGAGGAATATACATTAAAGTCTGAATATCTCGAACACGCGTGTGAGTCCCTCGATAGCCACTGATCGCTCTCGAGATCGTCTATTGTTATGTCGTGAGTGCGGAATCCTCACGAGATAACTAGTTTGATTAGTTATCGTATATATTGCTAATTTTCTCAATATAATCAGCCTTATGTGATCTATCTTCGTTTTCTATAGCTTAGAAACGAACTTAGTCGCTATTGGTGTGTGTAATATCAACTGGAATCCTCAATTTAGGGTTTCCAATCGTTTATATATGTTCACGATCGATATTGGGCCTGCTGGGCTTTGTTCTTACGAACTTAGCATCCCAGCCCATAAAACGAAGATTATCTTCGTTAGTACTAAATACCATCAACATCTATGCTTAGTTATTTTCCAAGTACTTTATGTACAAGAAACCTAACATATATTATGTTTGTACTTGTATGATATACATAACAAACATCATATATAAACATATAAATAACACCAAAACATGTAATCAATCATTACTAAAACACGAAGTCCATAATCTATCAATTACATATAAATGAATAAGACATAATCAAATCTAAGTTGCTGTTGTCACATCAACATGTATCAACAACGCGCATTAAGAGATTATCGCAAATCTTTCTAGAAGATAGAAGATATTCTCAAAAGAGGAAGAGATTTACCCTAATTCTCTTACCCTCCTCTCCAAGTTTCCACCCTCTATATAAATAGAGAATGTGCCATACCGCAAAGGATCATCACATCTGACATATTAAACCCTAATCACATTCAACACATTCAACCTCCGAATCCCTAACTCTCACAGATAAACCCCAAGCCTCACGAATCGGCGAAGGGTTAACAATCATAGCTGTAAAGTGGCCTACGGCCCTCTGACCGGAAGAGAATCGCCAACAAAACACCCAAAACCCCTCTCACACCTTCGGTTGAGCCATAGTGCGATTATTTGATCAATCACCACCAAATGCCCATGTTCTTGGTAAAGGGTTTTGAGATCGCTTCTATGTAGATGAAAAAGGTGGCGATCGGGGGAGGGGAGGGGGGAGTTCTTTGACGGTGCTTAACATGCCAGTCATCTTCTTTCTCCGATGTAGAGGGCGGCTGGCTGGTGGGGGAAAGGGGAGGGTTACCTCATGTTTAATTGACTTTTACCCAACGTTTATACATATAGAAACAAACAATATAATTATATTAATTACTCTTATGTATATGAAATTCAAATGGTTGACAAAAAGTAATCTATAAAAATTTTCCCTTTCTTTCAAAACACTGGCTATCACTTCAAATTCTTCAACTTTTAATCATTTTTCTCCAATGAAAAAGAAACATTCTTCTTCTCCATAATTTAATTCAAATAGTTGCTTATAAAAATTAGAAGAAATAAAGTATAAAAAAACCCACCATCAAACCTAATACAATCGTACATTTACACACACGACTCTCTCTCTCTCTCTCTCTCTCTCTCTCTCTCTCTCTCTCTCTCTATACATCACATGGTGGTGGTGGTGGTGGCCGGATCTACCGAATAGATCAGGTGTGTTGTTGCTAGACACTCCGCAAGCTAAGGCCGTCGACGGGATCTACTGCATAGAGGATGTGCAATGGAGATTGGTGTATTTTTTTTAAAGGATAACGAGAGTTGATTTTATGTCTTAGTCGTTTAGAGGAAATTTAGAAGTTAACATCTGAATACACAAGGAAAAAACAATAGGGACTCAATCTTGAAAGTTCTGACCGAAAAAAAGGTATTTAAGAGCTTTTATGTGAAAACAAACAGGGCCTAACATTTTTTTTCCATCACCGTCAATTTCCATTCTTATCTTACAACTCTTATTATTTGATCCAAGAATCGTTCAATGGCTCCGACCTGGGGGTTTGTGAGTGATTTGAATGTTTTGGTAGGCGATTCCCTTCTGGTCAAAGGGCGAGGAGGTCGCTTTACGCCTTAGTGTATAGGGTTTTTCTTCAAGAGGTGAGTGAATCCTCTTGGATGTAGAGACGTCCCTATATATAGGGGATTAGAGACTTGGAGAGGAGGAAAAGGAGTTAGGGTAAATCTTTTCCTCCTTTCAGGATATCTCCTATCTTTTAAGGAGATTTGTGGTGATCTCATGTCCGAGATATTCGAGTGTTTGATATATTTTCCTTTTACGGGAGATTTAGATAAATACAAGAAATCCTGAGCGGTTCTAGATCTTCGGAATAACCCTGACTACGGAGGTCCTTTCCTGTGAATGCTACTGCTCCGCTACTATTAAGCGAGTATTATTACGAAATACGGAGGTCCTCTGATATCGGAGGTAAAGCTCCGTACACGGTATATCATCAAGCCCCCAGTCTAATAAGATAGGCATCCGAGGGTTGTCTTGTTAGACTTAAAATTCTCAAGGGTTAAAAAAGGTAAATAAATCTTTAAAAAGAAAAAATACCTTATATTACCTTCCAGGTCGATCCGATCATTTCCCCAATCTGTGCATCTGTTCTGCCCTAATTTTTTATTCTTCAGGTCAGTCATCTTCCTTTAATTTCTTCCTTTGTTGTTTATAGAAATGGCTAAGGTGGGTCGTAATGAACTTTCCTCTGTGGTCACCCGAGGGGTTGGGATGGTTTTGCTCCACCTACCTTTTGTCTTTAGACAAGGCGGTTCGCTTACCATCCCCTGAGGAAACCGTTGCCAATCCTCCTCAGGGTTTTGTGGGTCTGTATATTGCCCATGTTACCCGAGGCAACTTAAGATTCCCTCTTTCCCCCTTTTTCCTTGACGTAATTAGCCATTATAATTGTCCCTTCTCCTTTATGCATCCAAATGGTGTCGCCCGTATTATTGGTTTCGAGATCCTTTGTCGCGCATATGGTGGTGAGGCGACTGTTGATTTATTTTCTGCCTTCTTCGATTTGTGTGATGCTGGTGAGTGGGTAACCATCCAGAAAAAACCCAAGGTCGATTGCTTTTTGCCGGGTAGTACTGACGTTAGGGGATGGAAAAATGAGTTTGTTTTCATTGAGAGTTCTGTGATTCCTGAGGCTTATTCATTGTTATTGACTGGTGAGAAGCCAACTAAGTTCAAAGAGTCGGCACCTGTCCATGTCCTTGAGTTACCCCTGTATCACCGGATTATTGAGGATCCTGTCAAATTGGATCGTTATCCCGATGTTGTGTTGTATCAAGCTGGTGTTTTGAAGCAGTGGCCTGAAGGAGTTGATTCCAGGATCCTTGTTGGGGGAAAGGGTAAGTATAGTCGTCTTTAGTAGGTGTTTCCCCTATTTTGTCAGCTTTTACGTTTTCTGATATGTTTCTTACTCTCCAGAGGTTACATTGTCTGAGTTTGTGAAGGGCCCGTTATTGGAGTGTCAGCCCAAGTTGTCTGTTATTTCTGCAAAGCTGCTTGCTGGGAAAACTGTGGAGCCTGAGGTTGAGAAGGAGGTTGCTGCTGATGCTACCCCTTCAAAAAAGAGGAAGGCTCCATCTAAGGCTTCATCTAAGGCTCCAAAAGAAAAGGCGAAGCCCCATTCCATCTTTGATATGATGCTACTAGGTGATCTGCAGCCTTCAGAAATGAATATGAGTGAGTATTTTTGGTGACATTCTTATCTTCATGGCACATGTCTTCATTGTTTTTTCTGTTATTGCAGATGTCCCTGATCCTGAAGTGGTAGAGGATATTCTTCTTCGTTTTGTTCCCGATGATTGGGTTCGAGAATTGGTGGCGTTGGATGCTGGAAATCTTCAGGCCTCTTATGATCAACTGATGTATATGAGCACTATTGTTGGAACAGTTGTGAATGCTCGATATCGGCTTTTGGTTCAGCAGTATGCAGATATGGAGGGACAGTTGGCTGGTTTGAGGAATCGTCGTCGTGGGGAGGGGTCTTCTGTCTGCGAGTTGTGTAATGGCGAGGAATTTTTTATTTCTCGCCTACAGAATGAACTTCTTCGTCTTAAGAGGCAGATGGCTGAGCAGAGAGAGCAGTGTGCTGAGTTTCCTAGGCGGCTGCAGAGTTCCCAGGCAAATATTTATCAATTGGCATCTTTTTGTGAAACCAGTAAAAAGGCCGTTGATGATAAAGATGCCCGGATAGCTGAGCTTGAGGTTCAATTGGAGGAGGCGCGTCAGAAGGCTGATGCTGCTGAGGTAAAGTCCAGGAGGGTTGTTTCAGAAGTCATCCCTTATGCTTGCACTGAGTTGATTAGAAGTGAGGAGGCTGGCATGCTATTGGCGGAGGTTGTGAATGCAAACCGTGCCCAGGAGAGGGCATATGTTCTGAGCCAATTAGCAAGAGATGGGCTGATTACCCTTGCACTGGACTTTGTTGACCGAACCTCAGAAAGAGTGTCGGAAGCTGAAGATGCCCTTACTTGTGCGGAGTTCCCATTTGTTAGGGATATCTCTGCTGATGACTCTGCCTCCGTTGAAGATCTGCTGCAGAAGAAACCCCGTACCTCCTTGTGATTTCCAGGAAATACATTTTATTTGTCGGACTTTTATTGTATTTAAACAATTTTATCCTTGTTTGTTATACTCTCTGCATTTTGATTATATTCTATCGGCGTGACGCCAAGACTTGTATCTTAAATGCTTGAGTTTGAACCGGGCTTACATCTTTGCTAAGATTTTGCCATGGTTTCGTTGGATTTAATGAGCGTCCCCTTACTCCAACTTTTAGTGTATATTTTGTTTTACTTGTACGTACTCATAATTATTTTGCGAAAGGTTGCGACCCTGTTCGCTTAATTCTGATTTTATTAAAGGCAGCTCAAGAATGATTACATAAAATACATATGTAAGATCTCTTTTTGCTTGCCTGTTAGTGATAGAATCGGCGGAGGTTGGTTGCATTCCATGGTCTTCCGACTGATTTGTCTTCCATGTCAACCAAATCGTATGCTCCGTTGCCATAAGCTTGGGCCACTTTGTATGGTCCTTCCCATGTTTGGCTGAGCTTACCTCTGTTCTCTTCCTTGCTCTGACTATTGAGCCTTAGCACATAGTCTCCTGGTTTGAAGGTTAATTTCCGCACCCTTTTGTTATAGTAATTTTCTACTTTCTGTCTGTAGGATGCTGCTCTTATTGTTGCTATTTCCCTTCGTTCATCCAGGATATCTAAGTTTAGTCAAAGGTTTTCTTCGTTTTCTTCTGTCTCTAGGTTGGATACTCTGCATGTTGATACTTGGAGCTCCGTTGGCAGGACTGCTTCTGATCCATACACCAGGCTAAAGGGAGTCTCTTCTGTTCCCCTCTTCGGTGTGGTCCTGAGCCCCCAAAGTACCAATGGTATTTCGTCTACCCATCCTTTCCGGGTGGGGCCCAACCTTTTTTCTATTCCTTTCACGAGGTCTTTATTTGTGACTTCAACCATTCCATTACCCTGTGGATGGTATACGGATGTGAAGTTCTGCTGAATTTTTAGTCAGCTGCAGAATTCGGGGAAGTTGCCCTCCGAGAATTGTTTCCCATTGTCAGAGATGATTATATGTGGTACTCCGAATCTACACACAATGTGTTCGAAGACGAACTTTTTGATGTTCTTCCCCGTTATCTCTGTCAATGGTTTTGCCTCTACCCATTTGGTGAAATAATCTATTGCAACGACCAAAAATTTATGTCCTGATGCTGCTAATGGGAGTGGTCCGACTATGTCGATCCCCCACTGCGCGAATGGCCACGCTGAGATGACGGAGGTCATATCCTGTTTTGGCATTCTGCTAACGTTTGCATGGAGCTGGCAATTTACGCATACTTGTAGTGTTGCTGGAGCGTCCTGGTGCATTGTTGGCCAGTAATATCCAAGTCTTAGTATTTTTGCTACTACTGACTTTGGGCCAGCATGGTGTCCACAGATTCCTTCGTGCATCTCGGTGATAATTGTATTGGCTTTATTTGGCCCCACACATCTTAACCATGGCGTTAGGAAGGCCTTTTTGTATAATATCCCATCCATGATTTTGAATTGTGGTGCCTTAATTCGTATTTTCCTGGCCTCATTTTTATCTTCCGGCAGGAGTCCACTTATTAAGTACTCTCTGATGGGTCTCATCCAATTGTTGGAGTCTTCTTTTGTTATGTCCAACACTTCTTTTTCACTTATTGACCTGTCTTTGAGTACTTCAATCAATACGTCCTTTTCTAGGTGGGAGAAGGTGAGGGATGCCAATTTGCTTAGTGTAACACCCGTCGTTTAAAAATATGGGTTTTCAAAAACTTTTCACCTAACGGTGTTAAATTGCGGAAGTAAAGACTGTAAAAGTCAAAACCGATAAAAACATTTCGGTTGCTGCATTTATTTGGTGTTACTTGCCATATCAAACAATAGTTCAAATGAAAACCCAACGGTTGCCCAACATAAAACAACCGTTCACACATCACTACATAAATTCGACATTAATACGAAATGTAACGAATGTCTAAAGAAAGCATCGTCTAAGGGTAGCTAAGGCTCCTGCATTGCATCTACCCAAGCTCACACGTCCTGCATCTAGTTTCCATCAAGCTAAACCTGAGGGAACAACCACATTAAGAAGCAAGTGTTAGCTATAAGAATAGCTAAGTAAGATAACACTTAATTTAAAGCATTTGTCCAATTAAAACAATCTTCATTATTAGACAAGTTTTATTAGGCACAACACACATCACACGTTCACACATATACTGCATTTCAACTTCGTTTCAATTAGGATAATCATCCTAAATGTGCCTATCCTGCATTAGTTCACACATAGTCACACGTATCTTCGTTAACTGCATATAAGTGTGCCCTGCATCACACCCGACTGGATGATTAGTCAAAAGACTACTCATCTTACGTCGTTAAGGATGGCAAGCCAATCCTTGAGTAATCCGTATGTGGAGGTTGGTCAAACCTCTCGTATTACTCGCCCTGCGTTATAGAGACCACGTTGCGAGGAGCCACCCAAGCAACAACTGCATCTACGCACTCGCCCGGCTAAGGCTAGTACGGGTTAAGCTTAACACTTTTCACTGCATCTGTTTTATGAGCTCAATTTCACACATATACTGCATTTCAACTTCGTTTCAATTAGGATAATCATCCTAAATGTGCCTATCCTGCATTAGTTCACACATAGTCACACGTATCTTCGTTAACTGCATATAAGTGTGCCCTGCATCACACCCGACTGGATGATTAGTCAAAAGACTACTCATCTTACGTCGTTAAGGATGGCAAGCCAATCCTTGAGTAATCCGTATGTGGAGGTTGGTCAAACCTCTCGTATTACTCGCCCTGCGTTATAGAGACCACGTTGCGAGGAGCCACCCAAGCAACAACTGCATCTACGCACTCGCCCGGCTAAGGCTAGTACGGGTTAAGCTTAACACTTTTCACTGCATCTGTTTTATGAGCTCAATTTCACACATATACTGCATTTCAACTTCGTTTCAATTAGGATAATCATCCTAAATGTGCCTATCCTGCATTAGTTCACACATAGTCACACGTATCTTCGTTAACTGCATATAAGTGTGCCCTGCATCACACCCGACTGGATGATTAGTCAAAAGACTACTCATCTTACGTCGTTAAGGAGTGGCAAGCCAATCCTTGAGTAATCCGTATGTGGAGGTTGGTCAAACCTCTCGTATTACTCGCCCTGCGTTATAGAGACCACGTTGCGAGGAGCCACCCAAGCAACAACTGCATCTACGCACTCGCCCGGCTAAGGCTAGTACGGGTTAAGCTTAACACTTTTCACTGCATCTGTTTTATGAGCTCAATTTCACACATATACTGCATTTCAACTTCGTTTCAATTAGGATAATCATCCTAAATGTGCCTATCCTGCATTAGTTCACACATAGTCACACGTATCTTCGTTAACTGCATATAAGTGTGCCCTGCATCACACCCGACTGGATGATTAGTCAAAAGACTACTCATCTTACGTCGTTAAGGAGTGGCAAGCCAATCCTTGAGTAATCCGTATGTGGAGGTTGGTCAAACCTCTCGTATTACTCGCCCTGCGTTATAGAGACCACGTTGCGAGGAGCCACCCAAGCAACAACTGCATCTACGCACTCGCCCGGCTAAGGCTAGTACGGGTTAAGCTTAACACTTTTCACTGCATCTGTTTTATGAGCTCAATTTCACACATATACCATAACTTCGTTTGGCTTCATTTTACGAAAATAGATTACGAACTTAATATTCGTTGGATTTACTTCACGAATTTAACAAACTCCCTCTTTACGAACTTGGCCAACGAAGATAGCATTAGAACGATCTTATCATAGCTTACGAAGATAGTCATAAAACGAAGATTAACTTCGTTCGAACGCTGGTTCGACTGCTTTTCAAAAACGATTAAGTTCTTCGATTTTCCAGAAAACGATCCATCTAGGCTTCACCCAAAACATGATTTTGACACAATTAAACACATTTTGATCATCCGGATCGATTACAAACTCGTTTAACATCGTTTTGCACGTTAATTGACCAAAACACCATCTAAGCCCTAATTACGTGTATAATCCAATTTTAATCAGATCTATCCCATAATTAAACCACCTCTAAATCTGAAATACAAACAATACATCAATGATTACCTGCTTGACTCGATGATCGATCAATTTCAACACCAAAACACCCAATCGATTGACCCAAATCTTGTATAATTGCTTTAGAAATCAAGAGAATACTAGAGAGACTTTGTGTGCATGTTTTCCAATGTTAATGGCTGCCAAAGTAGACCTAACTACACCTATCAAAACCTTAATCCCGTTTTTAGATTTCAACCTATGTCAAAATCAGTCCCTGGACTTCTAAACCCTTCATTATTGGTCACAACTGCATTATTGACCATATACAACATTAGTCCTTCATTAAAAGGCACTACATAGCCTTTAAGCGACATTAATCACACTTTTATTCGTCATTAAAATTTAGGCTTTTAAACCTAACTACTTTATCTACGTTAACCACACATAACTACATTCAAATATTAAGTAAAGACTTAACGACACCCCAAATTGACTTAACGGCATTAGTCAAACGTTCAATAAAAGTTCGGGATGTTACACTTAGTGCATGCTTTTTGGTTTTGGTTTCTCCTTATGTGTTCTATTTCAAATGATCCGAAGCAGTTTATAAGTTCATGGACTTTCTCCAGGTACTGTTTAATTGTTGGTTGCTTTGCTTCGAATTCCCCTTGAACTTGTTTTGCCACTAGCTGGGAATCTACATATACGTGAATGTGAACCTTCATTTCTTTTGCTATGCGGAGCCCTGCTAGCAGTGCTTCGTATTCTGCTTCATTATTTGTTGTTTCGAATTCGAACCTTAGGGCATATGTATATTCTTTCTTGTCAGGCCCTATCAGCATCAGTCCAGCTCCGGAGCCACTTTTGCTTGAGACCCCGTCCGTATATAGCTGCCATTCATCATGGTCTTGATCCTCAGTGATGGTCAGTGTGCTTAAGTGACTTGTAGCTCCGGTTTCTTTGTTATGTTGTGTTTCTGCAATGAAGTCTGCTAGCACCTGTCCTTTCACTGAACTTCGCGCTCTGAATTCAATGTCATGTTCTCCGAGCTCGATGGTCCCACTTAGCCATTCTTCCTGATTTCTCCGGTTTTAGTAACACCTGTTTGATCGGTTTATCCGTTAGGATGACTATGTTGTGAGCTTGAAAATACCTTCGCAGTCTTCTGGTGGTGTAAACTAATGCCAGGACTAGTTTTTCAAGCTCCGGGTACCGCGTTTCTGCTCCCTGCAGTATTCTGCTAACGAAGTAGATCGGTATTTGCTTCTTATCTCTTTCCACTAATAATACGGAGCTCACGTATTCCGCGGATGACGCTATATATATGTATAACGTCTCTCCTGCTATGGGGGATGTCAAGGTTGGTAGCTCCGCAATATATTTCTTCATTTGTTCGAAAGCTTCGTCGGCTTCGACGGTCCATTTGAAGGTCTTCTTGTCGATGCACCCTTTAAGCGTTTTGAAGAACGGAAGTTGCTTTTCTGCTCCTCTAGACAAAAATCTGCTCAGCGCTGCCAACTTCCCATTCAGGCTCTGTACTTCTTTTATGGAGGTTGGTGGGAGCATTTGCGAGAGTTTGTTTACTTTGGACGGGTTTGCTTGTATCCCCTTCTTTGTAATATAGTATCCAAGGAACTTTCCTTCTTCTACTCCGAATGAACACTTCTTCGGGTTCAGTTTCATGTTAATGCTTCTTAGTGTGTTAAAGGTTTCCTGTATGTCCGACAACAGGTCATCTTCACTCCTACTCTTGGTGTTGGAAAGCCTTATCGACCAATCGCTGATACGTGGCTCCTGCATTCTTCAAACCGAATGGCATCTTTGTGTAGCAATATATTCCCTTACTGGTATAGAACGATGTCTTTTCTTCATCGCCTTTGGCCATCTGTATCTGATGGTATCCTTTGTATGCGTCCAAGAAGCACTTTAATCTGAAGTCCGCTACGGATTCAACCTTCCAGTCGATCTCTGGCAAGGGGTAGCAGTCTTTTGGCGTAGCTTTGTTTATGTTTGTGAAGTCTACGCACATTCGCCACCCCCCGTCACTTTTCTTTACCATGACCGGGTTGGCTACCCATGTTGGATATACTGACTCTTTTACTATCCCTGCTTTCAAAAGTTCGTCTACTTCTTTAAGTGCATCCTGATCTCTTTCTGCCAAGGATCTCTTCTTCTGGTGAATCGGGGTCAAGTGTTTGTGTTCGTTCAGCCTGTGCTCCGTTGTAAATTCTTCGCCCTGTATTGATATCTTTCGCGGGACTCCTGTCATATCGGAGTATTCCCATGCGAAGACATCCATATTTTCTTCTAGTAGTTTTCGGAGCTTCAGTTTGAATTCTTTTGGTAATTGTTTCCCTATTGCGACCAACTGCTCCAGGAATGCTTGGTTTATCGCGATTCCTTCTTCCTTATTTTTTCCGCTGTTGCTGGGATTGTAACTTTCGTTTCTTCCCTGGCTCTTTTTACACCATGGACATGTCTCCCAGCGTCGCGTTTGGATTCTATCGTCCCTACCCCTTCTGGGTCAGGAACTTGATCATTGAATGGATTGTTGACGCGACGATTCCCAGCTTCCTCATGGCGGGTCTGCCTAATAGCATGTTATAGGGGGAGGGTGACCTTACTATAACGAAATCGAGCCCCTCTGTTCTGACAGTGGGCAGTTGTCCGATTTCGACAGCCAGGTTTATCTCTCCTATCGACCAGATCCGCTCTCCTGCGAATCCTATTAGCGGCGTCTTAGCAGAGGTCATCAGGCTCCTTATCTGATCGGGGAGTTGCAGAAAGCAATGTTCATAAAGAACATCGCATTCACTACCTCCGTCGATATACACCCTGTGGACCAGGATGTTGCAGACGGTGACTTGTATTACCAGCGGGTCCTCTGAGAACATATTGGTTTCCTTAGAATCGAAGATTATATCTTCTGGTGCAATACTATCTTCTACGCTTTTCCTTTTAGTCCATTTCTCGGAAAGACTCCGGGGTGATCTATAGCCACCGCCCCTTGTCTCTCCCACTCCGGGATTGAGGTCGGCCATTTTACTTTTTTGATCAAGGGTGGGTTCGGTTGTTGCTTGGTCCCACGGATGGCGCCAATTTGTTTGATCCAAGAATCGTTCAATGGCTCCGACCTGGGGGTTTGTGAGTGATTTGAATGTTTTGGTAGGCGATTCCCTTCTGCTCAAAGGGCGAGGAGGTCGCTTTACGCCTTAGTGTATAGGGTTTTTCTTCAAGAGGTGAGTGAATCCTCTTGGATGTAGAGACGTCCCTATATATAGGGGATTAGAGACTTGGAGAGGAGGAAAAGGAGTTAGGGTAAATCTTTTCCTCCTTTCAGGATATCTCCTATCTTTTAAGGAGATTTGTGGTGATCTCGTGTCCGAGATATTCGAGTGTTTGATATATCTTCCTTTTACGGGAGATTTAGATAAATACAAGAAATCCTGAGCGGTTCTGGAGCTTCGGAATAACCCTGACTACGGAGGTCCTTTCCTGTGAATGCTACTGCTCCGCTACTATTAAGCGAGTATTATTACGAAATATGGAGGTCCTCTGATATCGGAGGTAAAGCTCCGTACACGGTATATCACCACTTATCTCACAAATCTGGTTTTTGAGAACTGATCTGCACAAGCACCAATAAGTCCCGGCCAGATCCACCGTTAGATCTACCGTTCATCTCCAGTCAGAGCTAATGTCAGCAACAAGTTCCAGTTTGATACAACAGTTAAGTTTAAGCATTATTGCTATATGTAACGACCCGCCTAAGCTATGTCTACTTTGCTACTGTACACTGAAGATTCTAGAATTTTCAAGAACACTTATGAAGGTTCAAGAATATTCAAGAAACTCTTATAACCATATAGAATTCTCTAGAAGACTCAACAGCATTCCATTGGTGGAAGAATGTGGAAGACTCCTTGTAAATATTGAGATAGGTTCAAGATATAGTGTAATCCATAAACTATAATAAATAGATGGTTGCCTCATTTGGCACAACAACCTCAAACAGACACTCTCATTTGTAATCTCTCATTGTAAAGCATTAAGTAATCTCATAAGTTTTCTAGTTCACTTGTCCAATCTTGTGATCTCATTTGTAAGCTTGAATCGTTGGTTGTTCGTGAGTAAGGCTGACTTAGTCGAGACTAAGGCCGCACGTTTACTTATCGAGATAAGTCCGTGACATATAAATTCTTTAGACTACTTTTTGTTACTTATCTCAAAGTTCATTTTTTTTTCATTTTACTTTTACTTTTTTCATGTTATTTCCAAAACAACTCATGTTTTTGAATGTCAAGTGCATATTTAGTCAAAGAAAACATTTTTTCCTAATAAGTCAAATTTTTCTTTGGAGTTGTACCAACTCAGTGAATTAGTGAATGCTCTGAAGTTTGGTATGAGTTTATACATGTAGTGCGGCTTTATATAAAAAAAAAATCATATTTTTGTAACAAAAGGAGCTTTTATGGTTTCGCTTAAATTTCAACCCATTGTCAATTGTTTGTAAGTTCTAGAATGTCAGTTTGAGTGCATAGCTCTCCTTTTCATATTATGCAACACTTAAACTAAATAATTAAGGGACCATAGAAAGCAAAGGACAAAGACAAATAACTTTTCGAAAAATGGGATCCATGTTGAATCTATTAAAACAATTTTTTAACAAGTTCTCGAAAGAAATCCATTAATATTTTTTCTGGTTTTTTACTTTCATTAGGTGGGTGAAGTTATGGACATAACCTTCAAACAGGAAAACAAAGGAAGGACTTTATGATGACTACCTTTCGGACAAACTCGATGAGCCATATGGTAATATAGGTTTTTTTCCCTTTCTTTTTGACTATGCTTCAAGCTTGGAATACGAGAAGATTGAAAAATTTTGTACGTAAATTATATCAAGGTTGCGGAAGTCGCTACGCGCTTCTAGGTCGGTCGACTAGGGAGTTGGGACTACCCGGGTTTATGCGGGAAGTACTCGGGGGGGTCAAAGCGGCCAAGGCGGGGAGTACTCGGAGTAGTCGGTCAAATCGGGTCGATATTTTTCACTAGTTGGGGTTTACCTCATGTTTAATTCGCTTTTACCCAAAGTATATGCATATAGAAACAAACAATATAATTATATTAATTTTTCTTATGTATATTAAATTTGAATGGTTGACAAAAAGTCAAAGTAATCTATGAAAATTTTTCCTTTCTTTCAAAACACAGGCTCTCACTCCAATTTTTTCAACTTTCAATCATTTTTCTCAAAGAAAAAAAGAAAACATCTTCTTCTTCATAATTTACTTCAAGCACTGCTCATAAAAATTAGAAGAAATAAATTATAAAAAAAACTCACCATCAAACTTAATACAGTCGTACACATACACACACGACTCTCTCTCTCTCTCTGATACATCGCATTTTCTACTAGTTGGAGGTTACCTCATGTTTAATTGGCTTTTACCCAAAGTATATGCATATAGAAACAAACAATATAATTATATTAATTTTTCTTATGTATATTAAATTTGAATGGTTGACAAAAAGTCAAAGTAATCTATGAAAATTTTTCCTTTCTTTCAAAACACAGGCTCTCACTCCAAATTCTTCAACTTTCAATCATTTTTCTCAAAGAAAAAAAGAAAACATTCTTCTTCTTCTTAATATAATTCAAGCAGTTGTTCATAAAAATTAGAAGAAATAAATTATTAAAAAAACCACCATCAAACCTAATACAATCGTACACATACACACACGACTCTTTATCTCTGATACATTGCATCATGAGGGTGGTGGTGGACGGATCTACCGAATAGATCAGATGCGTTACATTGAGACACTCCCCAAGCTAAGGCCAGAGGAGGAGGTACAAGATTTTGATGGAGTGGTTGGGGCGTTTGAATAATGGTGGAGTTGGAGGGAGGTTCGTTCTTGGCTAATCGAGGAGAAAGGTTAGAGTTTAAGTGAGGTGATGGGTCGAGGTCAGGGATGTCATTGCAAAGGTATTAGAAAAGGTACGGGGGAAGGGTTTTACCTGAATGATAAGGGTGGCTTTTTAATGAGCAGGGGATTCGTTTTGCATATCTTTGATGGAGTTCTATTAAGGAAGGTGGAAGGACTTTTTGAGAGGTTTATGTTTGAATTATTGCATGGGGATAGTTGCATGGGAGGGTGGACAGTGGCGTTTTCTAGAGAGAGGTGTAGTGAGAAGATGGTGGTGGCGCGTGGGAGGTAGGGAAGGTATGGGAGGTGGATGGATGGGTTGAATGGGCCCAACGAAGTTAGGAAAAGAATTTCCCCCAATCTATTTAGAATTGAAGAAGGAATTAATTTTAGAATTGGAAAGTTGATTGATTGGTTGGTTTGGGTGGGACCCATCATGACATTCAAGGGGAACATTTAATGATTGATTGGGAATTGAGATTACACATTATTTCTCATCAGACTTTGAATTATCACTTTTCATTGAAGGGAAATTTTGGAAATTTTGAAAATTTGAATTACCTATTGGAGGATCTTCTGTCGTTTCAGTATCATCCGATTCAACCAAATCACTAAAAGGTGGGACCCATTCCGAGGAATCTTCAACAACACGAGTGATGAAATTTTATTTTTTCCATTTGACATTAACCAACGTGATCAACTTTTTTATGGGATTTGACTAGGAAGATGGCACTATCCATTGAGAGATTTCCATCGCCAGAGGGGGCGGATGAGGGAACCATAGTTGTCCTATGGTCGTTAAGTTCTTGTGTAGACCGATTTATCTCTCAAAGCCAAAGGGACCTCAAAATTGTTTACAGGAACAATCTTGCTATATGTATTCTCCTGTTCATTCCAAATCTCGTAGTGGCTAACCCATTCTTTAAGAAACTCGGCTTTATCGGAAAGGAAAGAGTTGGCGAATACTGATGCTTGGAAATTAAGAAGGATGGTGAGTCCCCCAACGTACAAGATATTAATCTTGGAGTTGGGATCAGCGGATTTAACAATATTTTGAAGGTTTATAAGGGTGGTGAAGTCTTTGGTGGTGGCGACAATGGATGTGTTTTCCAAAAAGAAGGGGGTGAAAATCTTGATCGGAAATGGAGATGGATATTTGGTTTGGTGTGGGGGAGAGAACTTCACGATATGTTCTTCCATTGATGAACTGGGTAGACTGTTGTGGGGTGGGGTGGGGGGGGGACGAGGAGTTTGATGGTTAAAGAATGGCTTATAATGAGGGTTCTGGTTTGGTTTGAGGCGAGGGTAATGTAGAGGGTTTCCTCGTTTATCCCTTTTGGAAAGGTAGACAACAATGACCAATCCTTTGCAATTTTTGTGTTGAAGGGATGGGAGGAAGGCTGTCGGATTTGTGATATTTTGAAACGGATAAAGCCATATGGATTGTTGTATTTGTCGGTTTTCCAGGCAGTATAGGAATCCACCAGATGCGCATGTTATTGGAAAAGGGTTTGAGATCGCTGCTATGTAGATGAAAAAGGTGGCAATCGGGGGAGGGGGGAGTTCTTCGACGGTCATCTTTATTCTCTGATGTAGAAGGCGGCCGGCTGGTGGGGGAAAGGGGAGGGTTACCTCATGTTTAATTGACTTTTACCCAACGTTTATACATATAGAAACAAACAATATAATTATATTAATTACTCTTATGTATATGAAATTCAAATGGTTGACAAAAAGTAATCTATAAAAAATTTTCCTTTTTTCCAAAACACTGGCTATTACTCCAAATTCTTCAACTTTCAATCATTTTTCTCCAAGGAAAAAAAACATTCTTCTTCTCCATAATTTAATTCAAGCAGTTGCTTATAAAAACTAGAAGAAATAAATTTTAAACCCACCATCAAACCTAATACAATCATACACATACAAACACGACTCTCTCTCTCTCTGATACATTGCATGGTGGTGGTGGACAGATCTACCGAATAGATCAAATGCGTTACAGCGAGACACTCCCCAAGCTAAGGTCGCCGACGGGATCCACTGGGATGTGCAACGGAGATTGGTGTATTTTATTTTTGTTTAGAGGATAACCAGAGTTGATTTTATGTCTTAGTCGTTTAGAGGAAATTCATAAGTTAACATCTGAATACACAAGAAAAAAACAAACGGGACTCAATCTTGAAAGTTCTGACCGAAAAAGAGATATTTAAGAGCTTTTATGTGAAAACAAACAGGGCCTAACACTTTTTTCCATCACCTTCAATTTCCATTCTTATCTTACAAATCTTATCTCACAAATTTGGTTTTTGAGAACTGATCTACACAGGCACCAATAAGTCCCGGCCAAATCCACCGTTAAATCTACCGTTCATCTCCGGTCAGATCTACCGTCAGAAACAAGTTCCGGTTTGATACAACAGTTAAATTTAAGCATTGATGCTATATGTAACGACCCGCCTAAATTATGTCCACTTTGCTACAGTACACTAAAGATTCTAGAATTTTCAAGAACATTCATGAAGGTTTAAGAATGTTCAAGAAACTCCTAGAACCATATAGAATTCTCTAGAAGACTCAACAGCATTTCATTGGTGAAAGAATGTGGAAGACTCCTTGTAAATATCTAGATAGGTTCTAGATAGTTCTAGTGTAATCCATAAACTGGTATAAATAGATGGTTGCCTCATTTGGCACAACCTCAAACATACACTCTCATTTGTAATCTCTCATTATAAAGCACTCTCAAGTAATCATAAGTTTTCTAGTTCACTTGTCCAATCTTGTGATCTCATTTGTAAGCTTGAATCGTTGGTTGTTCGTGAGTAAGGCTGACTTAGTCGAGACTAAGGCCGCACGGTTTACTTATCGAGATAAGTCCGTGACATATAAATTCTTTAGACTACTTTTTGTTACTTATCTCAAAGTTCATTTTTTTCATTTTACTTTTACTTTTTTCATTTTTGTTTCCAAAACAAATCATGTTTTTGAATGTGAAGTGCATATTTAGTCAAAGAAAACATGTTTCCTATTAAATCAAACTTTTCTTTGGAGTTTACCAACTCAATGAATTAGTGAATGCTCTGAAGTTTGGAATGAGTTTATACATGTAGTGCGGCTTTATATAAAAAAATATATATTTTGTAACAAAAGGAGCTTTTATGTTTTCGCTTAAATTTCAACCCATTGTCAGTTGTTTGTAAGTTCTAGTTAGTCAGTTTGAGTGCATAGTTGTCCTTTTCATATTATGCAACACTTAAACTAAACGATTAAGGAACCATAGAAAGCAAAGGACAAAGGCAAATAACTTTAGGAAAAATGAGATCCAAGTTGAATCTATTAAATCAATTTTTTAACAACTACTATGAAAAGCAAGGAAGGACTTTTCATTAATAAACAATTAAGACTATGTGATTTTTTAACAACACTTAAACTAAACAATTAAGACGTCCATTAATAATTTTTTCTGGTTTTTAATTTTCATTAGATGGGTGAAGTTATGGACATTACCTTCAAACTAGGAAAAGCAAGGAAGGGCTTTGTGATGACCGACCTTGCGGACAAACTGGATGAGCCATATGGTAATATAATTTATTTCTTTTTTTTTTCCTTTCATTTTGACTATGCTTCTAGCTTAGA
Source organism: Erigeron breviscapus (assembly GCA_034093135.1). NCBI lineage: Eukaryota > Viridiplantae > Streptophyta > Magnoliopsida > Asterales > Asteraceae > Erigeron > Erigeron breviscapus. The sequence continues at coordinate 94,820,392 of CM067167.1, read as the reverse complement.
ATACGAGAAGATTAAACAAATTTGTACGTATATTATATCAAGGTTGCGGAAGTCGCTACGCGCTCCTTGGTCGGACGACTAAGAGTTGGGAGTACCTGTGTCTATGCGGAAAGTACTCGGGGTGTCAAAGCAGCCAAGGTGGGGAGTACTCAGAGTAATCGGTCAAATCGGGTCGATATTTTCCACTAGTGGGGGTGGGGTGGGGGGGGGGGGGGGGGGGGGGGGGGGGGGGGGGGGGGGGGGGGGGGGGGGGGGGGGGGGGGGGGGGGGGGGGGGGGGGGGTGGGGAGTACTCAGAGTAATCGGTCAAATCGGGTCGATATTTTCCACTAGTGGGGGTTACCTCATGTTTAATTGACTCTAACTCAACGTATATGCATATAGAAACAAATAATAAATATAATTTTTCTTATGTATATTAAATTTGAATGTTGACAAAATCAAACTCTCTCTCTCTCTCTCTCTCTCTCTCTCTGTGTTACATCGCATTTTCCACTAGTTGGGGGTTACCTCATGTTTAATTGTCTTTTACCCAACGTATATGTATATAGAAACAAACAATATAATTATATTAATTTTTCTTATGTATATAAAATTTGAATGGTTAACAAAAAGTCAAAGTAATCTATGAAATTTTTTCCTTTTTATGAAAACATAAGATCTCACTCCAAATTATTCAACTTTCAATCATTTTTCTCATAGAAAAAAAGAAAACATTCTTCTTCTTTATAATTTAATTCAAGCAGCTGCTCATAAAAATTAGAAGAAATAAATTATATAAAAAAAAACCCACCATCAAACCTAATACAATTGTACATACACACAGCCACACAGGACTCTCTCTCTCTCTCTAATACATCGCATCATGGTGGTGGTGGTGGTCGGATCTACCGAATAGATCATATGCGTTGTAGCGAGACACTCCCCAAGCTAAGGGAAGTAATAATATGGTCTCTCTCTGTAACACCCCAACATGGCGGAATCATGGGGTATCACTTAGAAAAGCACAGCACGACATGGAATTATGTAGAGTCAACTATATGAAAACATAGGATTGAAACAATCCTTAAACTTGTACAAACGTATACAATCATCAACATTCATTGAAATACATGTTCAATCAATAATAAAAGGCAATTTAATTGATAGTAGTTGATCCTAAAAGTAACCCATAAAAGGGAAGTAAGGATCATGGATCCAGAAAGTCCAAAGCTAGTCCAATCCTAGCAAGTAAGCATGCAATCATCCATTTTGTCTCTAATTAACTTGATTACCTGAAAAGTGTACTAAAGAGCGTCAACATAAAGTTGGTGAGTTCGTAGGGACAAGTAACAAGGAATAACCGTGTCGGATAACAACCGTTAACAATAAGTGAGGATTAGGAGAACTAATCACATCCAAGGAAAACTTATAAGGTTTCACATTATCACAATTCAATACAAGTCAACGTTCAACAACAACGATTCCATATAACGTTCAACAACGTTCCATAACAATCAATAACGTTCAACAACGGTGCGGCTTACATAGTTAATAATTAACAATGCGCTAACGGTGCGACTTATATAATAAGTAATGCGCTAACGGTGCGACTTATATAATAAGTAATGCGCTAACATGTCCATAACAACAATTCAATCATACAATCAATCAAATCAACAATCAACAGTTAAACAAACATGTACACTTTTCAGCCCGAATCTCAATTGAGTAGGGAGGTTTACGAAACTCACCTTATTCTTGATAGTTCAACAGCAAAGTAGAAGAGATTGATGTAGTCAACGATGACGAGTGAGTCAACTGGCCACGTTACGTATTCCCTAATTTCAATGTTAATTGATTTATATTCGTGTTAAATTCCAAATATAGACATACAACTATAAGGTTATCTTTTTAATATGCTTGTCAACGTAATTTACTTCCTGTGTTTTTATAAGTCTTTGAATTTATCTTTAAGTATCATTTCAAGTATTTTCTAAATGAAAACTCATTTATGTTGCAAAAATTTAAAAGGACCAAATTGTCATTCTTGAAACTTGAGGGACTAAATTGTCATTTTTGAAACTTGAGGGACTAAATTGTCATTCTTGAAACTTGAGGGGTTTAATTTGTCAAATGTCAAACTTATAAGGACTGAAAATGACAACTTTAAAACTGTAGGGTAAAGATGTAACTTTCCGTTTGTAATACGTATCCGTAGGATATATACAGTATTCCTCCGATATTTCTAAATCCTTTTGAAGTATTTTTAAATAGTATGTATTATAATTAATACGAAAATGTATTAATTATATAATGAAGAGATACCATGAATGGTGGAGGTGCAACAAATACACTTCATGCCCGGATAATTATACGGAGGGATCTAGTAGGGCGGTAACAACGGGGGCAGGAACTTTAAATCGTTTAATCCAAACCTAGTCCGGCTACAACCCATTATCTCCCCCATCTATATAACAAAAGGCCTGCGATCATGAAGTGCTTTCGTTTAAAGCTTATCAAGGATATTTTCTATCCAAAAACCAGAAAATCGACAATACGAAATAATTCACAGATGATGAATAGTATTAATAGGATATTTACTGTATTTAAATGTAGGTATGTATCAATTGAGTATAAAAGTAAGTTGACAAGCATTTCAATACATAACATATAGTCATATAATCATAAAGCAAAGTATAGTAAGGTTTTATAAAAACACTCACAAGTTTGGAGAATTATAAATTCTAAGATCAAAGTAACGATATAGGAATGAGCTTCAAAGAAGATCTTGAGAGAATCGACTATAACTTGGACTTGTAAACTTGATGAATATGGAATAATCCTAACTCCATGTGGCCATTATAACTAGGCTTTGATAAGTTCTTGAAAGAATTCCCAATAATAACGTCGTGTTTACAATTTTGAAACCAACGAATTCAAAACAACTTTAGTTGAATCGAAAGCTTGGGATGATGAAAGGTTGTATAAGATATGCTTGAACTTTAACAAGTATTGATCTTGGAATGATAGAGATTAAAGAAGAAGAAGTTTGATTATGTGAATTGGCAAGTTTTAAGGCATGGAATGGTGTAGTATTTATAGGTATATATTTACCATGGTTACTAGTTTAGGTTGTTGATAACTATGGTTAAGTTAAGGAATACCATGGGCTAGTTTGATGGTTTTGCAATACCATGGGCTAGTTAACTAACCTTAGTTAACTAATTTTAGTTAACTAATCTTAGTTAGTTAGTACTTAACTTAGGTTAGATGTAAGGTTACGAGTGTTTCGGGTTCGTTTCTTTAAAAGTACAACGAAACAGATCATTCAGATAGCAGATGTTACAATATCTCACTAGTCCGACACACATATATATATATGCACCAAAAATACCCAAAGTTTTCTTATATTCATAAAGTTTGCCATTATCATATATAACAAGTAATGGACTAAAATGGCAAATGTTACACTCTCACTTGGACTAATTGGATTTGTAACCCCAATAATGTAAGATTTACTTGTAATTTTAACTAGTGCAACTTGCTAGCTTTTAATCAATGAAAGTTATTGTTGTTCAAATGTATGGTGAATATAAAATTGATGGATGTAGCCTTTAGTTTGAAATTGCGTTATGTTAATCATGTATAATGTATAATTGTATAAGAGATATCTACCCATAAACTAAAATTGTTTTATTAAAGTAACATGTGTCCTTTTTGAAAATAATCCTACTTTTTAATTAATATATAAATTTAGATTTTTAATACAATTAAAACTCTTATATTAACACAATTAAAACTCTTATATTATTTATTTATATTTATATTTTGCTTTTACTTTTTTCATTTTTTTTCCAAAACAAATCATGTTTTTGAATGTCAAGTGCATATTTAGTCAAAGAAAACATGTTTCCTATTAAATCAAACTTTTCTTTGGAGTTTACCAACTCAATGAATTAGTGAATGCTCTGAAGTTTGGAATGAGTTTATACATGTAGTGCGGCTTTATATAAAAAAATATATATTTTGTAACAAAAGGAGGTTTTATGTTTTCGCTTAAATTTCAACCCATTGTCAGTTGTTTGTAAGTTCTAGTTAGTCAGTTTGAGTGCATAGTTGTCCTTTTCATATTATGCAACACTTAAACTAAACGATTAAGGAACCATAGAAAGCAAAGGACAAAGGCAAATAACTTTAGGAAAAATGAGATCCAAGTTGAATCTATTAAATCAATTTTTTAACAACTACTATGAAAAGCAAGGAAGGACTTTTCATTAATAAACAATTAAGACTATGTGATTTTTTAACAACACTTAAACTAAACAATTAAGACGTCCATTAATAATTTTTTCTGGTTTTTAATTTTCATTAGATGGGTGAAGTTATGGACATTACCTTCAAAACTAGGAAAAGCAAGGAAGGGCTTTGTGATGACCGACCTTGCGGACAAACTGGATGAGCCATATGGTAATATAATTTATTTTTTTTTTTCCTTTCATTTTGACTATGCTTCTAGCTTAGAATACGAGAAGATTAAACAAATTTGTACGTATATTATATCAAGGTTGCGGAAGTCGCTACGCGCTCCTTGGTCGGACGACTAAGAGTTGGGAGTACCTGTGTCTATGCGGAAAGTACTCGGGGTGTCAAAGCAGCCAAGGTGGGGAGTACTCAGAGTAATCGGTCAAATCGGGTCGATATTTTCCACTAGTGGGGGTTACCTCATGTTTAATTGACTCTAACTCAACGTATATGCATATAGAAACAAAAAGTGGCGTTTTCTATGAAAATTTTTCTTATGTATATTAAATTTGAATGGTTGACTGCATTTTCCACTAGTTGGGGGTTACCTCATGTTTAATTGTCTTTTACCCAACGTATATGTATATAGAAACAAACAATATAATTATATTAATTTTTCTTATGTATATAAAATTTGAATGGTTAACAAAAAGTCAAAGTAATCTATGAAATTTTTTCCTTTTTATGAAAACATAAGATCTCACTCCAAATTATTCAACTTTCAATCATTTTTCTCATAGAAAAAAAGAAAACATTCTTCTTCTTTATAATTTAATTCAAGCGGCTGCTCATAAAAATTAGAAGAAATAAATTATATAAAAAAATTTAATACTTTTACTTTTTTCATTTTTGTTTCCAAAACAAATCATGTTTTTGAATGTGAAGTGCATATTTAGTCAAAGAAAACATGTTTCCTATTAAATCAAACTTTTCTTTGGAGTTTACCAACTCAATGAATTAGTGAATGCTCTGAAGTTTGGAATGAGTTTATACATGTAGTGCGGCTTTATATAAAAAAATATATATTTTGTAACAAAAGGAGCTTTTATGTTTTCGCTTAAATTTCAACCCATTGTCAGTTGTTTGTAAGTTCTAGTTAGTCAGTTTGAGTGCATAGTTGTCATTTTCATATTATGCAACACTTAAACTAAATGATTAAGACCAGGATTTTAACAACACTTAAACTAAACAATTAAGACTATGTGATTTTTTAACAACACTTAAACTAAACAATTAAGACGTCCATGTGATTTTTTAAACACTTAATAAACAATTAAGACTATGTGATTTTTTAACAACACTTAAACTAAACAATTAAGACGTCCATTAATAATTTTTTCTGGTTTTTAACAACTACTAGGAAAAGCAAGGAAGGACTTTTCATTAATAAACAATTAAGACTATGTGATTTTTTAACAACACTTAAACTAAACAATTAAGACGTCCATTAATAATTTTTTAAAACACTTAAATAAACAATTAAGACTATGTGATTTTTTAACAACACTTAAACTAAACAATTAACTCCATTAATATTTTGTTTCCAAAACAAATCATGTTTTTGAATGTGAAGTGCATATTTAGTCAAAGAAAACATGTTTCCTATTAAATCAAACTTTTCTTTGGAGTTTACAACTCAATGAATTAGTGAATGCTCTGAAGTTTGGAATGAGTTTATACATGTAGTGCGGCTTTATATAAAAAATATATATTTTGTAACAAAAGGAGGTTTTATGTTTTCGCTTAAATTTCAACCCATTGTCAGTTGTTTGTAAGTTCTAGTTAGTCAGTTTGAGTGCATAGTTGTCCTTTTCATATTATGCAACACTTAAACTAAACGATTAAGGAACCATAGAAAGCAAAGGACAAAGGCAAATAACTTTAGGAAAAATGAGATCCAAGTTGAATCTATTAAATCAATTTTTTAACAACTACTATGAAAAGCAAGGAAGGACTTTTCATTAATAAACAATTAAGACTATGTGATTTTTTAACAACACTTAAACTAAACAATTAAGACGTCCATTAATAATTTTTTCTGGTTTTTAATTTTCATTAGATGGGTGAAGTTATGGACATTACCTTCAAAACTAGGAAAAGCAAGGAAGGGCTTTGTGATGACCGACCTTGCGGACAAACTGGATGAGCCATATGGTAATATAATTTATTTCTTTTTTTTCCTTTCATTTTGACTATGCTTCTAGCTTAGAATACGAGAAGATTAAACAAATTTGTACGTATATTATATCAAGGTTGCGGAAGTCGCTACGCGCTCCTTGGTCGGACGACTAAGAGTTGGGAGTACCTGTGTCTATGCGGAAAGTACTCGGGGTGTCAAAGCAGCCAAGGTGGGGAGTACTCAGAGTAATCGGTCAAATCGGGTCGATATTTTCCACTAGTGGGGGTTACCTCATGTTTAATTGACTCTAACTCAACGTATATGCATATAGAAACAAATAATAAAATTATATGAATTTTTCTTATGTATATTAAATTTGAATGGTTGACTTTCCACTTGTTGGGGGTTACCTCATGTTTAATTGTCTTTTACCCAACGTATATGTATATAGAAACAAACAATATAATTATATTAATTTTTCTTATGTATATAAAATTTGAATGGTTAACAAAAAGTCAAAGTAATCTATGAAATTTTTTCCTTTTATGAAAACATAAGATCTCACTCCAAATTATTCAACTTTCAATCATTTTTCTCATAGAAAAAAAGAAAACATTCTTCTTCTTTATAATTTAATTCAAGCGGCTGCTCATAAAAATTAGAAGAAATAAATTATATAAAAAAATTTTTAATACAATAAAACTCTTATATTAACACAATTAAAACTCTTATATTAACACAATTAAAACTCTTATATTATTTAAATTTATTTAATACAATTAAAACTCTTATATTAACACAATTAAAACTCTTATTTACTTTTTTCATTTTTGTTTCCAAAACAAATCATGTTTTTGAATGTGAAGTGCATATTTAGTCAAAGAAAACATGTTTCCTATTAAATCAATTTTTTAACAACTACTAGGAAAAGCAAGGAAGGACTTTTCATTAATAAACAATTAAGACTATGTGATTTTTTAACAACACTTAAACTAAACAATTAAGACGTCCATTAATAATTTTTTCTTTTTTAACAACTACTATGAAAAGCAAGGAAGGACTTTTCATTAATAAACAATTAAGACTATGTGATTTTTTAACAACACTAAAAAGCAAGGAAGGGCTTTGTGATGACCGACCTTGCGGACAAACTGGATGAGCCATATGGTGAATATAAAATTGATGGATGTAGCCTTTAGTTTGAAATTGCATTATGTTAATCATGTATAATGTATAATTGTATAAGAGATATCTACCCATAAACTAAAATTGTTTTATTAAAGTAACATGTGTCCTTTTTGAAAATAATCCTACTTTTTAATTAATATATAAATTTAGATTTTTAATACAATTAAAACTCTTATATTAACACAATTAAAACTCTTATATTATTTATTTATATTTATATATAGATTTAGATTTTTAATACAATTAAAACTCTTATATTTGTTTCCAAAACAAATCATGTTTTTGAATGTGAAGTGCATATTTAGTCAAAGAAAACATGTTTCCTATTAAATCAAACTTTTCTTTGGAGTTTACCAACTCAATGAATTAGTGAATGCTCTGAAGTTTGGAATGAGTTTATACATGTAGTGCGGCTTTATATAAAAAAATATATATTTTGTAACAAAAGGAGCTTTTATGTTTTCGCTTAAATTTCAACCCATTGTCAGTTGTTTGTAAGTTCTAGTTAGTCAGTTTGAGTGCATAGTTGTCCTTTTCATATTATGCAACACTTAAACTAAACGATTAAGGAACCATAGAAAGCAAAGGACAAAGGCAAATAACTTTAGGAAAAATGAGATCCAAGTTGAATCTATTAAATCAATTTTTTAACAACTACTATGAAAAGCAAGGAAGGACTTTTCATTAATAAACAATTAAGACTATGTGATTTTTTAACAACACTTAAACTAAACAATTAAGACGTCCATTAATAATTTTTTCTGGTTTTTAATTTTCATTAGATGGGTGAAGTTATGGACATTACCTTCAAAACTAGGAAAAGCAAGGAAGGGCTTTGTGATGACCGACCTTGCGGACAAACTGGATGAGCCATATGGTAATATAATTTATTTCTTTTTTTTTCCTTTCATTTTGACTATGCTTCTAGCTTAGAATACGAGAAGATTAAACAAATTTGTACGTATATTATATCAAGGTTGCGGAAGTCGCTACGCGCTCCTTGGTCGGACGACTAAGAGTTGGGAGTACCTGTGTCTATGCGGAAAGTACTCGGGGTGTCAAAGCAGCCAAGGTGGGGAGTACTCAGAGTAATCGGTCAAATCGGGTCGATATTTTCCACTAGTGGGGGTTACCTCATGTTTAATTGACTCTAACTCAACGTATATGCATATAGAAACAAATAATAAAATTATATGAATTTTTCTTATGTATATTAAATTTGAATGGTTGACTTTCCACTTGTTGGGGGTTACCTCATGTTTAATTGTCTTTTACCCAACGTATATGTATATAGAAACAAACAATATAATTATATTAATTTTTCTTATGTATATAAAATTTGAATGGTTAACAAAAAGTCAAAGTAATCTATGAAATTTTTTCCTTTTTATGAAAACATAAGATCTCACTCCAAATTATTCAACTTTCAATCATTTTTCTCATAGAAAAAAAGAAAACATTCTTCTTCTTTATAATTTAATTCAAGCAGCTGCTCATAAAAATTAGAAGAAATAAATTATATATAAAAAAAAACCCACCATCAAACCTAATACAATTGTACATACACACAGCCACACAGGACTCTCTCTCTCTCTCTAATACATCGCATCATGGTGGTGGTGGTGGTCGGATCTACCGAATAGATCATATGCGTTGTAGCGAGACACTCCCCAAGCTAAGGGAAGTAATAATATGGTCTCTCTCACTTGGACTAATTGGATTTGTAACCCCAATAATGTAAGATTTACTTGTAATTTTAACTAGTGCAACTTGCTAGCTTTTAATCAATGAAAGTTATTGTTGTTCAAATGTATGGTGAATATAAAATTGATGGATGTAGCCTTTAGTTTGAAATTGCGTTATGTTAATCATGTATAATGTATAATTGTATAAGAGATATCTACCCATAAACTAAAATTGTTTTATTAAAGTAACATGTGTCCTTTTTGAAAATAATCCTACTTTTTAATTAATATATAAATTTAGATTTTTAATACAATTAAAACTCTTATATTAACACAATTAAAACTCTTATATTATTTATTTATATTTATATATAAATTTAGATTTTTAATACAATTAAAACTCTTATAATAATCCATCACCTATTTTATTTATACTAAAAATTTATATTATAAAATTAAAAATAAAACTTATTTATTCTAATCCATAAAATATGTTAATTATATTAATAAATAATAACAATATATTTATGTTTCGAACTTATAATAATTTACTAACCTAAAAAAACGTGGTTAGAAATTTAAAACGACATGAATGTTTACCATTATGAGATTAGATTTAATATTTTTATGAAAAATGTGTCTCGTTTTTAGACTACTATTAGAAAGACAAAATGTATGTGATGTATCATAATTAAATACTTATTTTCTTTTATGTAAAACTAATCTTACGATATGTATATAAACAAGACGTATATCGTACGGGTATTAGTACTAGTAATAATAATAATATATGCCATCTTTGTTGCCAAAGATATGTATATCAACAAGAGGTACATCGTACGGGTGTTAGTCACAAATTGGTTCATCGGTACCTAGTAGGATTATGGTTAAAACTTGCTAGCTTTGTTGCCATCTTTGTTCACTTCACGGAATCTTTCGGGTCAGAGTGATAGTATGCCAGATCCAACTGCTTTAAAATAACTCTGTGCAACCCGGAGGTCAATGAATTCTCAGCTGCAAGAGAACGACCCCGCCATTCAAACATTTTGATTGCACTTTCTGCATAATATCAGTATCATTATAAACGCAATTAGAGGTTGTTTAGAAGCGTGTTGTGAAAAGAGTATGCAAATTTAAGTAATCACATAATATATCAACTCTAATAACAGACCGTAGGTGTATGCAGTTGTAATAAGCAGATGTTTTTAAGTGACAAATTCTGATTATTTAAGAAACTAACGGACAAAAAAAGAAAGAATCTTCTTGCCAAGGAAATGAGAGATGTTTTGTAAAATGGAAGTAGATATGTGTTAAAAAAAAAGGTATGTACGTAAATTTGTTATCTTTTAATTGTAAAAGCAAAGACTTGCACACCTACAACCACCTAATATTTAGGCCAATCATCCCAACTGAGCCTTGAACCCGGAACCTTGGTTGATTGGTCACACGGTAGGCCAAAGACCCTTCGGACCTTCAATGGTATGTAAGAGTAGTAGTTTTATCATGTAGTTCATAAGACATTAATCGTGGATATACAGATACTGCTCTTACTTGCCTAATTATATGCCTGGTATTAAACTAATTATCCAAAACCCATGATTTCACCCTCAATTAACTAGAAATCAGAAGTAGCACATGTTATTCCAAACATTAAAAAGTGATTATTGCGACATAAGGTCGCAATTCAGATAACAAGTTATACAATAGACATCCAAACACCCCCAATTAAACATAAATATAGATTTTGTGTGAGGTCATGATAGTCAAGGGTAGTACCAGGAGAATAGTTGTAGCATCATTCTCTTTTATCCTCCTCGATAACCTCAAACACATGATCTGTTATGATTGCTGGTTTCCGCTCCATCAACTCTCCCGACACTTTGACTGCAGTGCTTGTCAAAGAGATACCTTCTTCTTCTATGTCCTCAACCTCCGAATATGAATATCTGCACATTTGAACAATAATTTGAGTACCCATATACCCCCTCTGTTTTAATTTATATAGTCAAAAACTTCATTTTCAGTAATCTTGATGTAATTGTGTATGAAATATGATATTACTGATATCCATAATAAATTTGGAATGAATTTAGTCCCAAATTGGTTCATCGGTACCTAGTAGGATTATGGGAGGGAGACCAAAGAACGCATATGATAACCAAAAGTATATATGCCAACAGAGCCCAGAAAGCTTGGATGATCCAAGCTCGTTGCCATAATTCACTCAGGGGATCACTTGCATTGAAGTACAACTGAATGAAAAGAAAATTGACAGTTGTCATACATACAATCACTTGTGTGTGGATCAAGGAGAATTGTCAGCAACTGGACATTGTAGCACTTCATATGATCATCTATCCGTATAGCAAAAAAATTACTATCAAGGATGGTTAACAAACAAACTAACAAAATTTGCATTGAACTCTTAAAGATCAACCCATTTACCAAAATATACGATTGATCCGGGCTGTAGTTTATCTCCTACAGGTCAAATAGCATCAAAGTGTTTTCAATGCTTAAAATTTACTAAAACACTTTCTTTGAAATAATAAGAAAACATTAAATGGTAAAAAAAGTGTTGACGTATCAGCCCAAACCGACGTGGCCCGTTCTAACCTGTTCTGCAGCCTGCCATTTTCTGCATCTAGTTAAAGTGGCCAAAGACAAAATGCAGAGAAGATATACAGATAGAAATCAATATAGAAAACTGTCATGCTTAAGGCGAATGAAGAAGTATAAAGTCATAGACATAGAGTACCTCGTAGCCAATCCAAGCAACAGAAACCAATACTGATACAGCTAAGGCATTAGTAAACTTTCGGTATAGTTCAAGTTTTCCCATGCTTCTCCATAACTGAATGAAGATAGCCAAAAGGATATAATTTAGTCAACGTTCATCAAAATCAAACGTCATGTTGTGAACTTGTGATGCAGGAGTAGAAAACCACACCCCCTTTATCTTCCATACAACTTCTATACTCAAAGCTAATTGCCAACTTTTGACCTTACGCAAACATCAAAAAAGGAACTCTTTTTTTCCATATAACAAAGAAATGAAAATTTTCATTCAAGTATGGTCTGTGTAACCCATATGTAATATTTAAATTGGTCATGAATCAAAAAACTCTATTTTGACAGTTTACTTGGTAATATACCACATGCATACAATAAAGTGCCAACTTTCGGCAATTTATATTAATCTTATTTTGGGGAAATTAACTGAAGAAGTCAGCAAATACAAAGTTTCATTATCTTAATATAGGAAGCCATTAGTGCACATAATTGTGAATTTAGGATATGTGAGGAAAATGCATGCAGAAAATACGTAACTTATCGCATAAAGCATAAAGAACACACAAACATTACACTTCCATATATGTACATTGCCAACGTGCAAGGAACTTTTCATACTGCAGAATAGATGTAAAAATCTCGACCCAAATTAATGAGTAACCATCTCTATTCTGATTTATGTTATCTCCAATGGGAATATTTATCTTGAAAGGCAACGGGCCAAAGGTTGTTCCAAAGTGTACTTTATTGCATAAAACCTCCTAAATCATTTCATTTAAAAGTTGCATTTCTATTAATATAATATAGCATATGCATTCATATTTGACATACTAATTATTTATGGATAAATGACTTTATGGGGGAAAAGGTTCTAGGTAAACCTGACCCAACTTTACCTGATAGCAATAAGTAAAATACTACATACCTATTATGGGCATGGCAGACATGATATTTACGCAGTAATATATTATTTACTATCAACAAAAAAACGGTATTATAATTGAGATTACAACGAAGCGAAGATAATTTTTACCTGAAGCTTTTCCAACGTTTTAGATAATGATGAGAAGATCCAAAGAATGAAGCATGAATCAAGTAGAGCAACAGGTAGCACCAGAAAAACTCTTGCTTTCCCAGAAAAGTCATTGATATTTCCAAGATTTTCAACAAGCTCAAGCGCTTCTGAAGCAACAAAATAAATAACACCAAGAAGCAACACTCTGAAAGTTACACCTCCTAAGGTAGGTCGCACGACACCAAAACCCATTGATACAACTAGAAGAAGAAGACGAGAAAACGTCTTCTTAAAGGCAGTAAATGTGACTGCCCAGAGGGTAATTCCAATCGGTCTGCTTCCCGTGGCATTAAAATTTGCATACTCAAAATACCAAAGAGCCATCTCACACATTCCTAAACCAATAACAATTGTGATATGGTAATGCAGCTGTATTATATCCTTCCAATGTTGCACAAACCGAAGAAACCATAGAAGACCAAGAATAAGATAAGCTAAAGACATAAATCCATAAAAATGCATAAATGGTGTCATCTTTCCTGGTAGATAACCATCTGGATTTCTCCAAACGGTTCTGCCACTCAGTATTGTGCCCTTTAGCTGCGGATCACAAAACATAAAGTAAAGATAATACATTCCCGTTCTGTTAATCTCAACGGTTTGCAGCATCATCTTTGCTTCTTCACTTTTTCCCTCAAAAGGGGTTCGAATCCGTTTAGGCCAGCCAGGGTTATCGGGGTCTTGGCGAATGATTACTTCTCCAACCTTGCAGGAACCATCACTAGCAAGTATGGGCGTACAACATATTGCATTAAAGTTTAAATAAGCACCCCCAATCTTATCCCGGTTTTTCACTTCAACAATTATTGCCTCCAACAAACCGGTACTTTGTTGCATCTCGTTCTGTTTAGCAGCAACCTCCTTTGGCCTTCGAAAGGTTATAGACTCAAACCTGGAATCATATAGTAGTTTAATACGACATTACCATTAGTTCAAAAGAAAATCCTTGAACTTTTGTGGAGCTAAGAGGTGGCAGCATCTATATCACAGTTCAACTATGAATTAAACAAATACAAGCAGATGTGATGTGTATAATATCAGATATATTTACGCTACAATCAGAACACATTAGCCCACAAATCTTGAATCAACCAACATGCTTATTAAGTAGACACTAACCAACAAACTTGAAAATCTCTCAACTTTCATAGTGACGAATAATAAGTAAATGTTTGAGCAAATTTAACTAGAAATACTTGGGTGATTGCGCGTTCTGCTTCTTATCTAGAAAGGGGCGCTGAAATCCTTTTTATGGGCTCGTGTGTGGCTTGATAATCCCATACATAATTAGAGCTTGCTCTATACCTAAGGGTAGGAGAACAAAGTGAGTGCAGGCCCTCGTCCAACGACCCTCATTGTGTATGTGTTCAGTGGAGGCCTACAACGAAGTTATGTATATCTCCAATCATAGGCTAAATAAGAGGAAGCAGATTATAAAAGCAACTAATGACCAACTAACATAAAATCAATCATTCTTTCAATATAGATAAATAACACTAAACGTAAGCGAATTCAGAAAGCAATACTTCAAATAGTTTAGATGTAAAAAAGAAATTTTGGTTTGTGAACTTAACTAAGTTTCTCTGTAGTTGCTAGGTGAGCTTGATTTACCTCCTCCCACGAGATAGGTTTGAAACAGTCGTCTTATTTTTAAGGAAAAGCATGTAAATTTTAGATAACTGTATGGGGGTGGGTTGGTCGGAATTTCAACATCGGAAAAGTATCTCTCTAGTTCTATCTCACATATAAATAACGACAAACTAAAAATCAAATTCAACAAGAAATTGCTTCAAACATTGTATAAAAGATCATCCTAGAGTAATAAATTCTAAAGGTGGAACATAAACTAGTTCTAAAGTAAAAGAAATATATATATATATATATGTGTGTGTGTGTGTGTGTGTAATTGAGCTCAAACATTTAACAGTTACTTAACATAATAATAATTCAAAACATGTCAATGTAATAACATATCAAATAATAATATCATTAATTAAATACAAACTATAACAATAACATTGTTTGTATATATCATCAGAAGAAGAAAAAAAAAGTAATGTAATGTAATTATACCTAATGAAGGATTTGCCATTGTTGTTATTATTATTATTATTTTGAATATTAGAGGAGGAGGAATTGAAATGAAGGTTAGAAAAAGAAGAAGCATACATTCCTTCACTACCGCCATGAAAAAAATATGAATTAAATCTTGGAATGAATCCTTCATTCTTGTATTCATGGATCGAGCCATTAACCACCCTCGATGATAATAATAATAATAAATATATATACACCAACACTATCAGATAAATACTACTACTACTACTACTACGATTCAATCTCATTATTTTCTTTCTTTCTTTCGATTTTAAAAAATATATATATGGGACATATGAAATATATTATGATTATTCTCAGTGCTTCACTGCTTCCCTTCCCTATACCTTTTTCCTGTCTACAAGTTTCATACAGTAATGAATGCCTTTACCATAATACTAGTGTGTATTTTTATTATTTTCGCATGTATTATTCACTTTTTAATTCATGTTTATTTAATTATTATTTTTACTTTCCTTTTATATAATCTATACTTTCCCAAAATTAATTTGAGAGTAAATTCACTATCGAATTGTCTTTGATCAATTTCACGATTAACATTGGAGAAAGTAAATAGTGTAATAATATAGAATTAATTAATTACTAGCACGGTACTCGCGCAATGCGGCGGTAGTTGTCGCGGCGACGGTATGGTGGTGGGGCGATTGTTAGTGGCGGAGGCGGTGACGAGTGGTGTAAGTTATTGATGTAAAGAGTTAATAGAGATATTTTGAAATATAAATGATTGATAGTGTAATTTAATTATTAATGTTAAGTGTTAGTGTAGATAAAAACATTTTAAGGGTTGCTATGTGTAAATATTACACAAGTTTCAACATTTCCATAAATAAGGAGCTATTTTTTTATAATATAGTATAGATAGTTAAATTTAAACATGGATAAAAAATATTTCTTATAAAATATTTGATCATTATTTAATATTATATTATATATGGTAACTTAATATCTTAGTATCTTCGATACTAATATCACACTGGTTTGAAAGTCTCTATATAATTAGTTATAATTATAATCTGATCTTTTCAAGAAAAGTATTGGAAGAGTATTTGGTGAAAGAGGAAAGTTTTAAGTATACAAAGTGTGTAGTATATACTTTTATGACTTATGCACAGTTACGCGAGGGGGAAAATGGTAAGAAAAATTTAGAAATGGGCTATATCTTGCATGTTTTCAAAGGCCCGTTCAGCTTATTAAGAATTACCTATGAAGGGGAACATAAAATTGGGCCTGAGCCCATCATTGACGACGTGCATTTTAGTTTCTATTTTCTTAGAATCATTTGCTAGACCGCAGGCGACCAGGATAGGCCAAATAACTGCGCATATGATCTCGATGGCTTTTATAATTATGCCACTAACTTATATCTACGCCAATTTTGCAAAAGTACTTGTTACATGATAACATATAACTAACTACGTATATTAATGATAATAAAACAACTTTGATACATAAAATGGAAGTTATAAAAGTTGAATACACATAATAATAAAATAGTTTACTATAACTTTTATATACTCATCCCATTTTTAATAGCATCAAAGCGTTTGATATACCTAGCAAAATTGAAACGTGTGTTTTGATGATTGCACGGATGCCGAAGCCCAAAGATTATGTATTTAACATGATAATTTCATGTATAAATTAGATGGTATTTTTGGTGTCTGTATGTATAAATTATATGCATAACTTTGTGTTTTTAGTTAACCGGATTTTATAAATTACATATAACTTCGCGTTTATACGAGACGGGCTCTATACAAAGACTAAAGTTAAACAGATCCAATCATCCGAACTTAAATACCTAATAAACCTCAGCCTACTCTTTCAACTTATATTTTATAAATATATCTACTTCGAATTTTACCACGAGTCCAGAGACGGTACGAGACTAAATCTCAATCGGGACAAATTTAAAAAATCCATGAAAAATAAAACCAAAAGTAGGCAAAATGTTAAAAATTATAGAAATTTTAAAATCCATGAAAAATTTAAAAATACATAACAAATTTAAATTTTGAGGGGGGACATTAGCCCCCCTTTGGGCCCCCCCCCCCCCCCCCCCCCCCCCCCCCCCCCCCCCCCCCCCCCCCCCCCCCCCCCCCCCCCCCCCCCCCCCCCCCCCCCCCCCCCCCCCCCCCCCCCTTTATTAATGCTTCTAAAGATACTCTGTTGGGATATGATAGAAATACGTACCGATTTGATCCCGTAGTCATAGTAAACGAACCTGTTCTTGTGAATCTCGTAACCCGATCAACAAAATAAATAAATAACTTGGATTGGAACCAGAATCGTGTAATCACTTTCAAAACAAACTATTTGACGATACTCCAAATGTTTGAACGGATAAGACTGGTTTCCCATACAAGAACTAGATTTTGATTCATTGAGAAATCTTGTACCATGAAAAATGTTCGATGGTTTCAGTTTTCTTTGCGTATGAACCGAGGAAACAGAATGTTTCATTCTGATCGAAATGTGTGTGTCCACACATGACACAAAATGGACGGTTTTTCTTTTTGTATATATAAAAATTGACGGCTGCCTAAAATATATGTCTCCAAGTTGAAAACCAACTTTAACATATATATTTTAATTTCAATATTAAATACTTAATATTAGAATTAAGCACATAATATTAGTTTAATTATATTAAACAAAGTAGTAAAACCGTTAATACGCAACCATCTTAATACACACAATCGAGTCCGCACTCGTGCATCACCCAACCCGATTGACTGAATATTAAGATCAACCATTCGATAAGTAAATCCAATACCACTACGGAACATTGATATCGCTAAAATATCCAACATA
This sequence comes from Erigeron breviscapus, assembly GCA_034093135.1. Classification (NCBI taxonomy): domain Eukaryota; kingdom Viridiplantae; phylum Streptophyta; class Magnoliopsida; order Asterales; family Asteraceae; genus Erigeron; species Erigeron breviscapus. The sequence continues at coordinate 94,802,317 of CM067167.1, read as the reverse complement.
GTTCATTTCGAATCATACTTTCACAATATCGAGCACATTCAACATAATAAGCTAGTCGATTGTACGTATTTGATGATGTTTATTAGCAGTATCAAAAGTGCAAGAATCTTATCTTATTTGTAATGAACACGTACATATTGGCCAAAGGAATCCCATCAAGCTAGGCTGCTAACATGTAGTGTGTCCACAAAGCCAAACAATCCATGCTTTCTTGGCCCTTCAACGATACTATTCACTTTGCAGATATATTGCACGCCACTTACTACTCTTGACAACATAGATTTTGTTTAGAAAAACTTGATGTTGTTTGTTATCAATGTAAATGTAAATTTTATCATTAAACTAATAATTTATAATTTATAAACACAATATGTTAAGATGATCTTAAGTGTTTTGACCCCTAAGAGAGTAAGGGTGGGGGGAGTATCTCACCACCCCTTCCCGCCCTGCCTTCCCCCCCCCCCCCCCCCCCCCCCCCCCCCCCCCCCCCCCCCCCCCCCCCCCCCCCCCCCCCCCCCCCCCCCCCCCCCCCCCCCCCCCCCCCCCCCCCCCCCCCCCCCCCCCCCCCCCCCCCCCCCCCCCCCCCCCCCCCCCCCCCCCCCCCCCCCCCCCCCCCCCCCCCCCCCCCCCCCCCCCCCCCCCCCCCCCCCCCCCCCCCCCCCCCCCCCCCCCCCCCCCCCCCCCCCCCCCCCCCCCCCCCCCCCCCCCCCCCCCCCCCCCCCCCCCCCCCCCCCCCCCCCCCCCCCCCCCCCCCCCCCCCCCCCCCCCCCCCCCCCCCCCCCCCCCCCCCCCCCCCCCCCCCCCCCCCCCCCCCCCCCCCCCCCCCCCCCCCCCCCCCCCCCCCCCCCCCCCCCCCCCCCCCCCCCCCCCCCCCCCCCCCCCCCCCCCCCCCCCCCCCCCCCCCCCCCCCCCCCCCCCCCCCCCCCCCCCCCCCCCCCCCCCCCCCCCCCCCCCCCCCCCCCCCCCCCCCCCCCCCCCCCCCCCCCCCCCCCCCCCCCCCCCCCCCCCCCCCCCCCCCCCCCCCCCCCCCCCCCCCCCCCCCCCCCCCCCCCCCCCCCCCCCCCCCCCCCCCCCCCCCCCCCCCCCCCCCCCCCCCCCCCCCCCCCCCCCCCCCCCCCCCCCCCCCCCCCCCCCCCCCCCCCCCCCCCCCCCCCCCCCCCCCCCCCCCCCCCCCCCCCCCCCCCCCCCCCCCCCCCCCCCCCCCCCCCCCCCCCCCCCCCCCCCCCCCCCCCCCCCCCCCCCCCCCCCCCCCCCCCCCCCCCCCCCCCCCCCCCCCCCCCCCCCCCCCCCCCCCCCCCCCCCCCCCCCCCCCCCCCCCCCCCCCCCCCCCCCCCCCCCCCCCCCCCCCCCCCCCCCCCCCCCCCCCCCCCCCCCCCCCCCCCCCCCCCCCCCCCCCCCCCCCCCCCCCCCCCCCCCCCCCCCCCCCCCCCCCCCCCCCCCCCCCCCCCCCCCCCCCCCCCCCCCCCCCCCCCCCCCCCCCCCCCCCCCCCCCCCCCCCCCCCCCCCCCCCCCCCCCCCCCCCCCCCCCCCCCCCCCCCCCCCCCCCCCCCCCCCCCCCCCCCCCCCCCCCCCCCCCCCCCCCCCCCCCCCTACTACTCTTGACAAATCTCATAATTAAATGCATGCTTGACTAAAATATTCACTTTGCAGATATATTGCACGCCACTTACTACTCTTGACAACATAGATTTTGTTTAGAAAAACTTGATGTTGTTTGTTATCAATGTAAATGTAAATTTTATCATTAAACTAATAATTTATAATTTATAAACACAATATGTTAAGATGATCTTAAGTGTTTTGACCCCTAAGAGAGTAAGGGTGGGGGGAGTATCTCACCACCCCTTCCCGCCCTGCCGGATTTTTCTTCTCCTCCCTGTCCGCTCCCTAATTGCAAGGAATACCTTCCCACCCCTCCCCACCTTTTTATTTTTTATTTATTTTTATTCAAATAATAACTTAAACTTTTATTTAATAAATTAAAACTAATACAATATTAAACTAACACAACAAAATAAAACACGAAACTACAATCTAAAACGAAACGACAACACAATACATAAATAAACTAGCGATCGATGCCCGGGACGAATGTGGCATGAATATGGTCAATGAGATCCATCCGAAGATCTTCGTGTACGCTTGAGTCTTGTATCTCTGCTAGTCGAGCATCTGACGGCTGTGGCGCGACCAGGGGATCTGGAATATAATCAGGACATAATGCGTGGTCCTCGTCTTTTAAAATCATGTGAAGAATACAACACGCATACATGATCTTACGGATGGGGAGTTCATCCATTTGTCGTGCCAGTTCTTTAAGTATCTTGAAGCGTTTTTTGATAATACCAAAAGCTCGCTCCACATCCTTCCTTGCAGCCTCCTGTGCCCTAGCAAATCGAATCCTTTTCTCACCGGTTGGATGTGGAATGGTTTTCACAAACATCGCATATCTTGGGTAGATCCCATCCACGAGGAAATACGGGTACTTATATTCGGTTCCATTTACAGTGAATGGAACGACTGGTGCTGTTCCGTCTTCATAGTAATTGAATAAGGGAGATTGATTCAACACATTAATGTCGTTGTTTGAACCGGCAACACCAAAGTACGCGTGCCAAATCCATGTATCCTGTGACGCCACTGCTTCAAGCATTATTGACGGCCCCTTTTGGTCACCTCTCGTGTATTGGCCACGCCAAGCCACCGGACAATTCTCCCAAGCCCAGTGTGTACAATCAAGACTCCCTATATATACATTTATTAACCGAAACTATTAACTATGTAATATATATATATATATATATATATATATATATATATAACCGAAACTATTAACTATGTAATATATATATATCCGAATTAAATAATTATATATATAACCGAAATTTATAAGTAAATATATACCTAACATGTCGGGGAAACCATGATAAGACGCATGATGATCAAATATAATTTGCACGTCATTACGCGTTGGCCTACGCAAATATTCATGCCGGTATAACTTAATGACTCCATCACAAAAAGTATTAAGGGTGTCACGTGACGTTCTTTCCGCCATGTTTAAGTAATCATCTAAGCTGTCGGGATTAGTACCTGATGTGTAAAATCGAGTTTAAAAATTAAAACAAGAAATACCCTAAAACTGACTACTACACACTCGCGGGCAGTGGACCCGTTCGTATATAGTATAGCTAAAAGGTAAGTCCAGGATCGAACACAGGGACTAAAACTAAGTAATCGTTGACATTAAGTAATTCAAGTAAATAGGGGGGTTTTTTTGTGACCGAATTGTCACGTTGCAAAAGTTAGTTAATAATTAGTAATCCCAAAGGATTAATCGCAAAGAGAATTTGTTTTAAACAAAAATTTAAAAGGTCATCCATCTTGACTTCGCTCAACAATACGCTTAGATTGCACATAAATGAAGTTCAAATCCAAATTAAGTTGATTAAATAACCGAGACTCAAACAAAGCACCAACCCCGTACCCGTCAAGTTAATGACATCATTTGACTCTCTTGCTTAAACTAGTTTCGTTACAAAGACCGGTACCCCAAGACATCTTTTATAACTTCCCTATTCAAACAATTGGTTTGGTTATTGAAATAACAATTATACCTATCGATTGTACCCAACCGTTAACACATTTCTTCCTATTATCATGAACGATTATCTACCGTACCCGTCATAGAGCCAATCGTTTGTACCCAAACAATTAAAATGAAATATACGTAATCAATAACTACCATTAAAGACACATATAAATCACCAATCAATTCAAGATAAATAATAAGGAAGAAATACGCTAAGATCTCGATATAACGTTAAATGAAATCAACATTGAATTAATAAAATTGTGCAATCTTTACATAATGTCTCACTCCATCAAGATGGATGATGAAGTGATTAGCCACTCATATTAAAATAAGAATAACAATTAAAATAAGAGAAATTCATTGTTACCGAATGATAATAATTGAAAGCTGAATGAATCATCCCTATATATACATTATATTAACCGAAACTATTAACTATGTAATATATATATATATATATATATATTATTAACCGAAACTATTAACTATGTAATATATATATATATATATATATATATAATATATTATATATATATAACCGAATTTATAATAATATATATATAACCGAAACTATTAACTATGTAATATATATATATAACCGAAACTATTAACTATGTAATATATATATATATATATATATAACCGAAATATTAATATGTAATATATATATATAACCGAAACTATTAACTATGTAATATATATATATAACCGAAATATTAACTATGTAATATATATATATATATATATATATATATATATAACCGAAATATTAACTATGTAATATATATATATATATATATATATATCCGAATTAAATAATTATATATATAACCGAAACTATTAACTATGTAATATATATATATATAACCGAAACTATTAACTATGTAATATATATATATAACCGAATATTAAGTGACCCAATCGTTTGTACCCAAACAATCAAAATGAAATATACGTAATCAATAACTACCATTAAAGACACATATAAATCACCAATCAATTCAAGATAAATAATAAGGAAGAAATACGCTAAGATCTCGATATAACGTTAAATGAAATCAACATTGATTTAATAAAATTGTGCAATCTTTACATAATGTCTCACTCCATCAAGATGGATGATGAAGTGATTAGCCACTCATATTAAAATAAGAATAACAATTAAAATAAGAGAAATTCATTGTTACCGAATGATAATAATTGAAAGCTACGAACGTAATCGATCCCATCGTGTTTGAAAACCTAAAATATGATGAAAAACTGATAATATCTCCAATTTAGGGTTTGGAACACGGCTGCTAAAAGAGAAGAGTGTTTTTGGCATAATTTTCAAGCTATTTATATGCCCTCAGAATTCTGCCAGATTCGCGACCAGTTGCGGCGCAACTTGCATTGCGGCGCAACTATGTTTGACTTTTGGCCTTTGACTTTGACTTTCGTTGACCTTGACTGGCTTGAACTTGAACCCATTGCGGCGCAACTCAAGGCATTGCGGCGCAACTCCTTTACTTGCGTTGACTCGTGGTTGGCCAGGAAGGAAGGGCGTTGCGGCGCAACTCAAGGTTGCGGCGCAACTCGCCTTTGACTTGCGTTGACTCGTGGTTGGCCAGGAAGGAAGGGCGTTGCGGCGCAACTGGCCCTTTCTGCATTGACTTTAGTTGACTTTCTGCAATCTTCATCCAAATGCTTCCGAAATCTTCCGTTAGCACTTAATTCATCTCAACAACGTCGTTTTCTCCAGATTTGCGCTTAAATACCTGTCAGTACCCTGAAACACTAACAAATACCATAAACGCACCAATTGTATACAAAAACGACTCATAAACCATGCGAAATCAACTAAATCCGTTGTGGGAAATGGGTATAAAATACGACATATCAAATCCCCCCACACTTAAGCTTTGCTTGTCCTCAAGCAATTCCAAACTTCAAAACTCAATTTACCTTGGCACAAATGGAATAACATTACCGTAATAAAAAAGAAGCTAAACCATCATTGAAAATGAAACTAGATGGTTAGGCATTTTTAATCTTAAATGAAAACTGGAATGTTTGACAATACTTGACTGATATACAAGCCTTAATAACACGACTAAGCACAAAAGAAACGAATAAGTGATATCTCGTCTATCCTACTCCAACTAACTTACACTTGGGGTTGAATATTTGAATAATCACTCAATGCCTAGTCGTGATGCATAATCTTTTAACCATAGGCTTGTACTAGGTTCGTTCCTTCACCGCCATGATGCAAGCACCACAACGTCTATCAAAAGAGGACTTAAAGGGTTTGAATGAACTTTAAGGCTAAACAAGGTATTTAAAAGGGTATGGAAATTTGGGTAACAAATGGTGTTAACAAAGAAATAACACAATATATAACAAAGTTTTACAAAATAGTCTAATCCATTAAATCCCATGTCACTAGTTGCCAACGGTCCAAAACCCGAGAAGTTGTCCAGACAATACCCCCAATAGACGATTAAAAACCGACACCATTGTGGTGTATGACCTTACACAACTCAATCAACCAATTCTAACCATGTTGGCTTAAACAAACGTGCCAACCCACAAATAACAACTTAAGATTATAGCATTAAAATCCTTTCGTTGGTGTAATTGATGTACCAACTTACCAAAATGATTTGACCAAAATTGAGAAATACCAACTGACAGCCCAAGCTCTTTTCTTTTTTTTTTTTTCTATATTTTTTTTTTCTTTTTCTGTTTTTCAATTCTTTTATTCTCTTTTTTTGTGAGCTACTTTTACTCTGACTGTAACATCCTCAACTTTTTATTTAACAGTTGACTAATGTCGTTAAGTCAACATTATGTGTGTCGTTAAGTCTATTCTAGATTTAATGTTTATATGTAGTTAAAGTGTGATTGTGTGTGAGGTTTGAAAGCCTAAAATGTTTAATGCAGGATTTGTGTGGATATAATGTGGTTAAACGCCTATGTAGTGGCATCTAAAGAAGTATTAATGTTATATATGGTCCATAGGGTAGTTTGTGACCAATAATGAAGCATTAGGAAGCTTAGGGACTAGTTTTGACATAGGAGGAAAGTCAAAAACGGGATTAGGGTCTTTGAGTGTGTCATTAGATCATTATTTGCAGCCAACACATTCTTTAAGCAAGCCCTAATCACCCCACCAAGTTCTTCTATCAAATTGCA